>CM060681.1:178871699-179471699 GCA_030686995.1 Artemisia argyi
AATGATGCTTGTGTTAATTGTCTTGAGTTACTGTGATTATGTGTGGTTTAAAAACTTGGACTTATAATTGTTATCATATGAATGCTATATGTGATGATAATGCTATGTGGTTTGAATGATGTGATGATAATGCTGTGTGGTCCAATTGGAGGGAGTATCCAATTGGAGAGTAGTAACTCCTACTCACTATTATGCTGTATGGTCCGATCGGAGGGTATTAATTACCTATTATTTGGAGCGGGGGTCACGTTCCGGCCCAGATGTTGTGAATGTGGATCGGTGGGCACGTTCCGTCCAATGTTGCCTTTTGTGTGATGGTTGGTTTGTGAATACATGTAGCTTGTATGATATCTATAATTATTTATCCAGCTATATTTTATAATCACAGTGAATCGGTTGCCTATTGTGTGTGAGTCTTAAACCTATGAATCTCACCAACATTATGTTGACGTTTTAAGCATCATTTTCAGGTGAGCTTTCTAAGGATAAGATAGAAGGATGTGATTAGACGAGACCTTAGTTGCATTGGAAGTGGTTTATCATCTATGTTTGGACTTATGTATTATTTTGGATTTTGTATTGATTATTTTATTTTGGGGTATTGTTACAACACTTTGTCTTTGTATTCTGCTCAATTTATGTGGATGTAGTTATTCTATATTTGGACACCAGGTGTTATGATGATATCCATGAAGTTACACCCTCGCGTTTCTGCCTTGGCGAGGTGTGACAAATTGGTATCAGAGCCTTGGTTATAGAGAATTAGGTGGTTGAACCTAGACTATAACCTAGGAGTCCCTCATATAGTTGCATTTAGGGCCTATGTATAAGTATGGTATTTTATACGTATATTTTCCCTAAGTTTATGAGATGTTTTTATTGAGTTTTGGACGCCTATTGAGCCTCTATACGTAATATTGTATATGTCGATTTTAGTACGTCATCTTCCCCCGCGTAAGAAGTTTCGTTGGGCTATTATTTTGCTATCAAGAGAAGTGGTAGGATGAAGTAGACTAACCGCAGAATCCGAGTTCCCGATAGCATGTACCATGTTCGAACAAAGAGAGGACGTTTATGGAAAACGTTGGTGGAGAAGGAGTGGAGAGGTTTGTAACCACGGTGACTTCTGGAGATGGAGCCATTACCAAATACCCTTGGTAGTGTCCCCACTTCTCATAGGAAGGAGAGGTGGTTTAGTCTCAACCTCGTGATTTGTATGCACTTGTGAATCATACGGAATTGGAAGAAAGAAATAGGGATGGTTTTGCATGTTGTCGACTACCTCAACATGTAGGAAACAAGAATGGGTGGTTGAGTAAAGATGAAGGGGAGTTAGGATGGAATTATGTGGATTCGGATCTAGAGTCTACAACGAGTAGTAAGTTGAATTGATCGGAGAGGGGAGGCAAGTGCGAGAGTGGAATTTGAGCCATTATGCGACGTCTTTTGTTTTGAGTCATGTTTTGAAATTCTTATATTGCCTTTTTGCCGTCTGGAGCCATGTTGGAGCATGATTACTCTTGAGTATTGGATCGATCTTATACAAGTGATTTTGATTATGGGGTTTACGTGATCGTTGGAATTGTCCCATGTGAGATGATTGTTTGCGACGTCTTTTGTTTTTGTTTGCATGATTGTTTGCATGATGTGTTGTCATAGGAGGGAGTACACTTGTGAAAGGGGGCATAGATAATTATGGTGGCCAACATAATTATACATGCGTCACAACACAAGTGGACTTGCAAGTATGATAGCATGGATTGCATGGTGTATTAGGTGCTATATGGTATATGTGCGTTATCATTGAGATGTGTGGTTTTGGAAGTAAGTATGCGTGTGGAATAGGCTTATAACTATGGTCGCGAACATAATTATAAGGGTATCATACACATGGACTTGTGACTATTATTGCATTGATTGATGTTTGTTGTTATATGTTGTGGTAGATTGTATGTGATATCATGTTGATGATGGTTGTTTGGTTAGAGAAGTATTCTCTTAACCGTTTGTGCAGTCGTTATATGTTGAGGTGTATAGGTGGTAAGATTCCATCATACCTATCATATGTTGATACCTTGATTATTGGTGGGTACAAATGTTGTGGTATTTAAGTTGATTCATTTGTTAGACTCTCCGTTTATATACCTAATTCTTTGGTTGGCATCCCTATTCATACCATGATGGTACAGATGCCATATTCTTTCTATTCGACGTCGTGATAGGTGTTGGGTAATAGAATTCGTTTTTGTTGGATATTGGTTCGTTTCTTTGGTTATTCCTTGCATTCATTCCGCGAATGGATATTATATTGTTTTTCGAGTATCGTTGGTTCGTGACGAGTTGGTGAGGATATTTAAATCCCTCATTTGCACACCAATTAGATTTCGTGACATGTTTTGCAACCTGTTAGTGTCGATGTTTTTTTTCTATGATCTTAATTTGCTCATTGTATGAATGATTCTTTATGTTCTTCGCTTGGTTTGCAATGTTTTTGCATGAGTGTTCACTGATATGAGTTCGTTTGAGGATTATTTTGATTACGTGATTCTTCAGTGTCTTTCGCGTTCGATTAAGAGGTTGTGTTAGAGTCTATATGGCATTTTACAATTCGTTTTGGGTATTTCAAGGTCATTTGTTGGAAACTAATATTTTTATGGGAAATGAGGTGTGGAAAAAAATGGTTATCAGTCTATTGTCAAAGCTATTTATAACAATTCTGCTATGAAAGTCTATTTATTTTATTGTGTTGATAAGCACGATTTAAATATCTTAAACAAGTAAGGTGAGATACTATATTAATATAATTAACATTTGGTGTCATAAAAACTATGCCTAATATGGAATTTAAGTCGGAGATGATTTTCTTGCATAAAATGGTTTGTATATATTTTATAAAAAAAAAGGTATGAGTTAAGGTATATCATGTGAAAAACGAAATTTATTTTTGTGGGGTAAGGTCGAGTACGGGAATAAGAACTATATATGGTTCTCCTTTACCAAACTTGACATGTATTTGGTTCATCGAGTGTTTCTTTTGTTGGGGTACACTTGTGGATCTTATATGGGTATGCGTATTCTATCTTTTCTTGTATGGGTTTTTCATGAACAATTGATCCGTTTCTACTTTTATTGGTGAAATTCCTCATTTTGTTTTCTAGTTTTTATTCGACATTTGTTTATTACACTAGTCGATAATTCGTAACCCTTTTGAGTTCGTTGATATACGTTTTAGTTTGACCGGTTACATGGTTCGTGTCGTTTCCTTAGGGTAGATTGTCGTTTTAGTTATCATCATGTTTGTTGAAGAAGAAGAGGATGTTTGCCAAGTTGTTCAAGTGAGAGGTTTAGCTTCAAGATGTACGTTCTGCAGGTATGTGGTCGGCGATAGTGAGTTTTCGTGAACACTAGTAAGATAAAAGTAGTGGAGTGTAGAAAGTACCTAAGACACCATCTAAGAGACGATTGTCCTTAGGATTGGCAGGTACTATTGACGATTCATTTCAAATTCTTTTTATAGATTACGCAGGCATCGCGGAGGTAGAAGATCCATAAGAGGAACTATGTGATACATGACTTCGAGTTGGGGAGTAGAACTTGGAGACGATATTTGTATGAAGCATAGAGTATTATCTACATAGATCATAAGAATCTTTAGCATATATTTGACAAGAGGTTAATATATGTGGAAGAGAAGGTGGGTGTGGAATTTCTCAGTGACTACGATTGTCTGATTTGCTACTGTCAAGGAAGGGCGGACATCGTGGTAAGAGCGCTAAGCAGGATTGAACGAGTGAAACATACATGTCTATGAGCAATGATTATGATAATTCAGTCTGGAGTTAAAAAGATGATACTAACAGCCCAGAGAGAGATGTTTAAAGAAGAGAATGATGCGTGGGAATTGCACAAGGTTTTACTTCTCAAGGGATCTCGAGAAGCTTACAACCCCACCAGGCAGTGTACCTGATCGTTGTAGTATAGTATAATGACAAGTACCGGGGGATTGATCGTTCAACTCAGGAATAGTGTCGCTAGGATTAGAAAGCCTAAAAATTAAGTCTAGAGGTGAGGGATGATTCTTTTTGTATTTTTATATTTTATGAAAACAAATAAAGATCTCGGGTTTTGGAAGAGTGGGCGGAATTAGTTGCTAGTCAACTAACCCAATAACTAAAATGCAATCAAAATAAAATAACAAAAACGTAAATTAAACTAGTGGTGTGAACAATAAATGGGAAAATTGTGTTTACTTAGATTTCGTTACTCCCTAGATATCTTTTACAGGTTGATAGTTTGTTACAGTTGCGTGGATGACGGGTTATATTCCTTAATACCATTCGTGGGGTGGCGTACGTACTTCCCCAACTCTATAAGCTCCTACTTCACTCCTATGTCGAGCCTTCAAGAAGCTCCTTACATGGGATCACTAGAATTCGTTAATGCATTAAATACAACCATAAAAACCTAGTACGCATTGGTTCATGTTTCTTAAGACGTTCAAGCAAGTTACACTATGGAAGTCTGCCGGTTTTCTTAAGCCTAACATCGAAATCATTCATCCGTAACAACTAAAAACAAGCAATCAACCCATAATAAACATCTAGGTTTCACTAAATCTAACCAAACACACAAGAGATCTAGCCTAGCATGTTAAAATCAAGACAAGCGTAAGATATATTCAAACAACACATAGACATATTGAATGAATTGAAAGGATACTTATCTTAATTGAACATGAAAGGTTTCAAGGGGTGAAAACCCTTGAAAATACTGATAAAATCGTGCTAGGGTTTCTCCAAGTTGTCCCTAAAATTGTCCTATCTTAATGAATGAAAATTACAAAACTATATATAGATTTTCCAATGTGACGACGTCAAGAAGAAAATTCTGACGCCGTCAACCCGCCGCCCATAATAAAATCGGATTGCCTATATCCAGATCTGACGCCTTCAAGAGCAAATTTCCTCTGGGCCGTCACGTGTAAAGGGACCATGACGGCCTATGGTGACGCCGTCATGCCCTAGTGCAAAAACATTGTGGACCGTCATGGACTCTATCCTCTTCACCTCTTGTTTTACGCTTGACGCCATCATTAAGAACTTGGTGACGCCGTCAGGTACTGTTCCTAGCAAGGAAAATTAAGAATTTGCCGTTTTCTTCACTTTTATGCTCCAAAAACGTCCAAAATGATGCTGCCCTGACAAGCTGTATGTGATGCACCTGTGGGCTAACCTGATCACGGGGTCCTTTATTAATGCTGCCCCAGTAGTCGAGGTGTACACCCCGTTCCCAATACTCGGCCAAAAAGTGGCACACCTCATCTCGATCCTCACAGTCTCCCCATGTAACAACCTCTGCATAAAACCTCCCTCAACAGCCTCCTCCCTAGTGTACAACCCAATCCTCCACCCAAACTCAGTCACCGAACATGATCGAACCTCCCCTCCTAACCTAAAGTAAATAGTGGCACCCCCCATATCCGTCCTGGCCTCCGCCAAATCAAAGTGAAAAGTCGCAAAGAAATCCCTAACCAACTCACTATACACAGTCTCCCTCATCCTGAACAACCTCTCCCATTGAGGACCCATGAACCCATCGGTTTGGATCCTCCCCAAAAACTCAGCCTCTAAACCTTGGGATCTCAGAAACTCCCAATCAATCATAGCACCAGCATCAATGTGGTGATTAACAAGCTCCGCATACTTAGTTATAGCGGCATCATTGTCGAACTTACCCCAACTGTGGACCATTTCCCCATAGTTAACTTGTTGGGACCTAGATGAGCTGCCACGGTGTTGTCGTGATCGCTTGCTCATTTTCCTGGAAAAAGATAGAGTGGACGAAAACGATTAGAATGAGAATTTTATAGGCTCATGCTGTCAGATACATCTGACGCCGTCAGGAAGGAGATCCTGACGCCGTCAGACCAAGCAGAAATCGAACTATGCAATTACGAGGGAAAAATCAATTTTGAAACTCTAAACCCATTACCCAAACACTCCTTTATGCAGAAAACATGGGTGGGGGGTCAAAAAATCCGTGGTGTGAAAGATTTTTCCTTAATTAACGCATGATTCAAGTAGAACAACATCATCTAATGGTAACCTCATGATTACAAATCATCAAAGGGAGGGCATTACGATTTATCAAAGATGGGTCAAAAATGGGGTTTCGGATGATGGGGGTTTTCAAATTTGGTTGAACCTAAGGACAATTGAATGAAAAAGAGTGAAGAAAAACTACTTACCAAGTGGAGATTTGTCACGGAAGATGTCGGATTGGATGATGGAGACTCGGAGGTGGAGCAGCAATTTGGGTGGGATTTGTGGGGTATGAGTTGAAAGTGATGGAGTTTGGGTTATTATTGCTGAGATAGCGAGGTGACGGCGTCAAGAGTTAACATCTGACGTCGTCAGATGCCCGTGTCAGGAATAAAAAGTAGTAATTCCACATTCAGTCCCTGTACTAGTGTGAATAGCTAAACTCAAGTAAAAACTATTAGTAACTATCCCATTAGTAAAGTCCACCAGGGTCGAACGTTTTATTACTGTCACGGAAGGAGGTGTGGTTGTAGAAAGGGGTGAGTGTGGTTTTAGTTAAATTGTAACCTTCGCATTGGTCAACGGTGGGTACAAAGAGGTATTGCTCCATAGAGGGTCTCAAAGCTGTGGTGTTTTTGAGGTGCAACCTCTTTACTCCGGGTTTAAAACCAAAGGAACGCCTCTTGCACAAATTTGGGAGCGTGGTTTGCAAGCATCCAACGAAAATGTTATGAAATTGCGAATTCTTCTCTTCCTGAGGATGCTCACAAAAGTAGGAGGTGATTGACGGCGAAGCACTTGAAGAGGATTTCTCGTTATCCTCTTGGTCAAAAACCAAAGGGGTTGGAACCTCAAAGATTTTTTCGATTTTTCTTGGCGCGGATTTTTCCTTAATCTTCTCTTTAATCCTTGATATGAATTTGTCTGCTAAATCCATAAAAGCATTGCGAGTGTTTCCCATGCGTGCTTCTAAATGCTGGATTTGTTTTTCCTGATTATTCATGAAGGTTACCATTATCCCTTCGAACTCCTCTTGTCGTGAACGTTCAGAAAAATTATGGTTGATAACCGCATTCCTACGTAAATTAGGATTCCTTGCGGTTTTAGCAGCAGGTGTTTCAGCTCTCATTAATTCTTTTACCTGCTTCTCGATACTTCCTAATAATTGTTCTTGGGTGGCGTGTGCGTAATCAAGTTTCCCCTTACTTGAAAACATCGGGTCCTCCCATCCTTCTTCTTCGTACTGTGCCAACCCCTCAAGAACTTTCCAGCATTCGTCAATGCTAAGTCTGTTTAGCCTGCCCTTGGCTGCGTAATCTATAGCCCTCCTTGTTTGATAGTTAACTTTATCGTAAAAGATTTGAATCTGGAGCCATGGTTCGATGCCATGATGAGGGACTTTTCGGAGTAGGTCTTTGTATCGAGTCCATGCTTCGTAGAAAGTTTCACCCTGATGTTGTTCAAACATCAAAATCTCATTTCTAAGCATCACAGTCTTCCTCGGTGGGAAGAATTGGGCAATGAAGCGAGTGGTGAGATCATCCCATGAGGTGATGGATCCCGCGGGGAAACGTTCAAGCCATTGACTAGCTTGATCACGTAGAGAGAATTGGAATAGGCATAATCGGGTTGACTCTCTAGTTGTAACATCAAGGTCTATAGAATCTACGATTTTAAGGAAGTCCTTGAGATGTTGGTTTGGATCTTCGGAACGAAGTCCATGGAATGCACATCCGCTTTGCACCAACCGGATGGTGTCGGATCGCACGGGGATCACATTGGCTCCTTGGATGAGCTCAATGGTGTTTCGATAGCCTTGGTGGCTAGGTCGGGAGTACTCTCCTAAGGTTCGGGGCCTAAGAGGTTGGTTAGCTAGTGGTGGGTTTTGTTATGGTGGGATGATGGGTTCAAAGATGTTACCATCGTCCATGATGTCGGATGGCGAAGAGTTACGAACAAAAACACAAAGAAATAAGATAGACTAAAGAGAACCTAAAAATAAAAATAAAATCCTACTAGAAAGGAATCTAGCAAGTAGACCTAATAAAAAGAGATTCTAACCTAGACAATAACTATTCCCCGGGCTGCGGCGCCAAAAACTTGATGCGTAGGGATTGCACCAGGCTTTACCTCTTAAGGAATCTCGAGAAGCTTACAACCTCCACCAGGCAGTGTACCTGATCGATGTAGTACAGTATAATGACAAGTACCGGGGGATTGATCGTTCAGCTAGGAATAGTGTCGCTAGGATTAGAAAACCTAAAGACTAGGTCTAGAGATGAGGGATGATTCTTTTTGTATTTTTTATATTTTATATAAAGCAATTAAAAATCTCGGTTTTGAAGGAGTTGGGCGGAATTAGTTGCTAGTCAACTAACCCAATACTAAAGATGCAATCAAAATAAAATACTAGAAATGAAAATAAAACAAAATTAAACTAAAGGTGTGAGCAATATATGGGAGAATTGTGTTTACTTAGATTTCACTACTCCCTAGATATCTTTTACATGTTAATTACTTGTTACAGTTGCGTGGATGACGGGTTGTATTCCTTAATACCATTCATGGGGTGGCGTACTTACTTCCCCAATCCTAAAAGCGCCTACTTCACTCCTATGTCGAGCCGGCTATGAAGCTCCTAAAATGGGATCACTAGAATTTGCTCATGCATTAAATACAACCAATAAAACCTAGTACACATCGGTTCATGTTTCTTAAGACGTTCAAGCATGTTGCACAATGGAGATCTGCCAGTTTTCTTAAGCCTAACATTGAAATCATTCATCCAATACAACTATAAACAAGTAATCAACATATAATTAACATCTAGGTTTCATTACATCTAAGCAAACACAAGATAGATCTAGCCTAGCATGTTGAAATCAAGACAAGCATAAGATATATTCAAACAACAGATAGACATATTAAATGAATTAAGAGAAGACTTATCTCAATTGAACATGAAGGAATTCAAGGGGTGAAAACCCTTGAAAATACAGTAAAATACGACCTAGGGTTTCTCAAGTTCGACCCTAGTATTCTCCATACAAGTTCCCCCTTTTATGAATGAAAAATTAGAAAAGTATATATAGATTCTGATAGGGGACGGCGTCAAGAACAAATTTCTGACGCCGTCATCTCGCCGCCAAATAATTTCTCGGACTGCCTAGATCTGGTTCTGACGCCGTCATGAGTATTCCAATTGTAGGCCGTCACCATATTAACTCTTGACGCCCTTCTTGTGACGCCTTCAGGTTTTCACTGGGTCGTCACAGATTTTACTCTTGACGCCGTCAGGTTTTTCTTCTTGACGTCGTCAGGTACTGTTCTCAGCATGGAAAATTAAGTCTATGCCGTTTTCTTCACTTTTATGCTCCAAAAACGTCCAAATTGCTTCCTTTTTCAGAATTCACTGTCAAAGTACCTAAAATCACAAAAGGAACGATTTAGGGCAATATTTGATCAAATAAAATTCAATTCCGGGCTTAAATGACCCCCTAAAAGTGGTTCATTTTTCGCCTCATCATATACCCTTACACTTGAGATTTGCTTGTCCTCAAGCAAATGCGCTTTTATTCTAGTTAAAATACAAGTTAGGGGACATTTAACACTAATATAAAAGTAATTACAATAAATAATCGTTCCACTATAGACCAAAGACAAGCACGGAGGTCATACACTAGCACCTCACAAATAGTGTTTAGATACTCACATCTCTCGGGTGTAATAAAGTAATATCACAATATGGAAATGGAAAACATCTCTCACTACCTGTTATAGCAAAATAGATTACCATACGCTTGGGAAAGGATCAAACCTCCAACACATGGCGTAAGCACCTAGGATAAACTATCAAAGAGGTCTTTTAAAGGGTTGTAACATTAGGTGTATGGATATGGAATACACGGTTTTGTTGGATATAAGCAGTCTTTACTGGTGGCGAGTTAATAATCTTGGTTAATTACATGTACAATATGGCGTTGCTAAGCCAAGACTAGACTCGACTTAAGCTAATAAATGAAAAATAACAAAAATATAAAACAAACATAGAATGAAAAGGGATGGTAGTCCGTATGTTTTTTCTCTTTTTCTTTTTCTATATATATATATATATATATATATATATATATATATATATATTTTTTTTTTTTTGATTTTTTTTCCATACACTCTTACCCTACCATCCAAAATAATACATCGTAGGGGATGAACATTCCCCTTACACTTGAATTTTTACATAATTTACAATAAACTAATCTAATGACTCGAATTAAGAAAATCAAAACACTTGGAGTACTTTTAAGATTAACGTACATATGGGGGTAATAAATGATGTTCTTCCCCATTACTCCATAAAATAAGTACTTTACCCATGAGTCCCAATCGTCCCAAAACGATATGTACAAGGATATGACTCGACTTAGCAACCATGTAATCAATTAGATAATTAACTTAGGGTTTAAACAAATAAAAATAATGCACTAAAGATGAGTGCATACACGGAAGGCTAAGGCGATTTGGGTGTACATTTAAGTGGGGTGTAACAAATTCTTCCTTTAAGTAAGATGCTTAAAGTTAGAAACGAAAAGATAGGCTCGGAGGGGTGTACTAGGGGTTTCGTGTACTAAAAATGAGTACAACGCTAAGGTGTGGGAAAAATTAATTGACTTAACTAGCCAAGTAATATGACTTAAATGGTCAAGTAATTATGATACGGGTTTAACACAAGGGTGATCCTAATGCCTCTTATCATGTAGTAAATCCTACTACATGAATGTAGTCTCACTAGCGGTCTCGGGATGCATCACTAACGCAAGTTCTAGAATCTAAATGCTACCGGTACACTCATAAGCACTAATAGTAAATGTTTTTCCTATCAAATCTAAAGGCGAACCTCACATATTTGGGTGGAAAATTTTTCTGAATGATACGGTTTTGTGCTAGTCATACAATCTCCTATCCATGAGACGCTTGCTATGGCTAAAGTTTCACTCCTAAATGTTGTAAAAAATTTTAAATTTGGTGCTAAAATTGCACTAACAAGTATTTCTCATAATTTTATTACACATCTACTATCAAACAAACAAACTCAAACGAAAGTGTATCTGCAAGGTATCATCATTTTACCCTCCCCTTACACTTAGGATGAACATTGTCCCCAATGTTCAAATAAAGAATGTAAAAGTGAAATAAGTAAAACAAATGAAATCAAATACTCCCCTGATTCGCTAGGTATGGATAATAAGGTGGCCAGGTTTGATCTTCCTCCAAGGAAATGAACAATCAAAGCTTCCCTTCCAGAATATAAATCATATTCTTGTCATACATAACCTGTAAATCCTGAGAAAACAGACAAGGCAACCTCGCATAAAATCGGCGGCAATCTACATATGCTAATAAACCCTAGAAAACAAAATAAGATATAATGCTTGTGGAATGATGTTTGCAAATTTCCTGGAGATTATTAAACTAATAATTCAACAAAAACTTTAAGACTCTGTTAGAAAAACAAAACTGGTAAAATTTCCAGATTTTTACACGTGACGCCGTCATGAGTAAAACTCGTGACGCCGTCAGAAGTGACCTGCAGAAATTCTCATGTTAAGTTTTCGGAAAATTTCTGGAAAAACTTCGTCCTACTTCCTGGAAAATCCTGCAAAACATCATTATGACTCGATACAAGCATTTGACTCTAACAAAATACGAATATACATGTTCACTTAATATTGTGGAGAATCATGATCGGTTTTGTTTCTTAAAAACATATTTGGGGTTTCCCCTTACACTTATCTTTTGCGAAATACCTTTGGATGAAGTTAAGACTAAGCCAAACAACAAGGTAAAGTATTTTCACCATTTTAGTTTTGAAACATGATCTACCAACAATAAAAATAAAGCATGCATACGGAAGCAAATAACAAACAAACAAAATAAAAATCACACAAAATGAAGAATGAGACCACAAGCACATCCTATTATTACTAATTAACGTAAGCATAAAGATAAAAATAAAAATCATCCAGAGCCAACAAAGGCCATAACCTAAACTATTACAATTCAAATTGTTTCAAATTACATCACCATCAATAAATTGTTCAAACATAACAGACATCAAAACAGATCATTGGGGAAGGGGACCATAATGGTAGTCATAGCCAGGAGGGAGGTGCCCAGTGTACCCGTAGGGAGGGTAGTCCGTCTCACGACCGGGGAATGGGTCAATCTGCAGGTGGGGCTCGATCTGATCACGGGTGGAGAGGTGCTGCATCTGGCGGATGGTATGATCATACATCCAATCAAAGCGCTGGTCAGAGGTGGTCCGCCATGCGTCCACCTGACCCATCCAGGCCCCCTGGTGTGCTTGCCAGTCTCCCCGACTCATGTGTCGGTAGTAATCAGCAGACCCAACCTCATAATCCCTAAACTGATGCTGTTGGGGCGCTCCCTCATCATCATCATCATTATCATCATCCCCAGCACCATCAGGTCCTCCTGCCATGTACCCGGTATAGGAACCATCCACCAGCTGCATCACGATGCTCATCTGCCTGAGGGATTTAGCCCTCACTACCCTACAAGCCCCGCAGTCGCTCAAGTATCCTATGATCTGGTGAACAAGCAGCTCATAAGATTGAGCCAACTGGGTCACAAAAATCCCCCCATACACCTTGTCAATATCCCTCTCCCCCACACTGGTCTTCAAATAGCTGGCTACCCAAAATGGGATGTTGCAGTAAACACCCGCTGAAAAGATGGTATATAGGTAGAAAATATCTGAAGCAGTGACACGGTGAGTGGTGCCATGACGCACCGACAAGCTGTATGTGATGCACCTGTGGGCTAACCTGATCACGGGGTCCCTTATTGATGTTGCCCCAGTACTCGAGGTGTACACCCCATTCCCAATACTCGGCCAAAAGGTGGCGCACCTCATCTTGTTCCTCACAGTGTCCCCATGTAACAACCTCTGCATAAAACCTCCCTCAACAGCCTCCTCCCTAGTGTACAACCAAATCCTCCACCCAAACTCAGTCACCGAACATGATCGAACCTCCCCTCCTAACCTAAAGTAAATAGTGGTACCCCCCATATCCGTCCTGGCCTCCGCCAAATCAAAGTGAAAAGTCGCAAAGAACTCCCTAACCAACTCACTATACACAGTCTCCCTCATCCTGAACAACCTCTCCCATTGAGGACCCGTGAACCCATCGGTTTGGATCCTCCCCAAAAACTCAGCCTCTAAACCTTGGGATTTCAGAAACTCCCAATCCATCACAGCACCAGCATCAATGTGGTGATTAACAAGCTCCGCATACTTAGTTATAGCGGCATCATTGTCGAACTCACCCCAACTGTGGACCATTTCCCCATAGTTAACTTGTTGGGACCTAGATGAGCTGCCACGGTGTTGTCGTGATCGCTTGCTCATTTTCCTGGAAAAATATCAAGTGGACAAAAATGATTAGAATGAGAATTTTATTGGCTCATGCTGTCAGACACATCTGACGCCGTCAGGAAGGAGATCCTGACGCCGTCAGACCAAGCAGAAATCGAACCATGCAATTACGAGGGAAAAATCAATTTTTAAACTCTAAACCCATTACCCAAACACTCCTTTATGCAGAAAACATGGGTGGAGGGTCAAAAAATCCGTGGTGTGAAAGATTTTTCCTTAATTAACGCATGATTCAAGTAGAACAACATCATCTAATGGTAACCTCATGATTACAAATCATCAAAGGGAGGGCATTACGATTTATCAAAGATGGGTCAAAAATGGGGTTTCGGATGATGGGGGTTTTCAAAATTGGTTGAACCTAAGGACAATTGAACGAAAAAGAGTGAAGAAAAACTACTTACCAAGTGGAGATTTGTCACGGAAGATGTCGGATTGGATGATGGAGAAGGTGGAGCAACAATTTGGGTGGGATTTGTGGGGTATGAGTTGAAAGTGATGGAGTTTGGGTTATTATTGCTGAGATAGCGGGGTGACGGCGTCAAGAGTTAACATCTGACGCCGTCAGATGCTCGTGTCAGGAATAAAAAGTGGTAATTCCACATTCAGTCCCTGCACTAGTGTGAATAGCTAAACTCAAGTAAAAACTATGAGTAACTATCCCATTAGTAAAGTCCACCAGGGTCGAACGTTTTATTACTGTCACGGAAGGAGGTGTGGTTGTAGAAAGGGGTGAGTGAGGTTTTAGTTAAGTTGTAACCTTCGCATTGGTCAACGGTGGGTACAAAAAGGTATTGCTCCATAGGGGGTCTCAAAGCTGTGGTGTTTTTAAGGTGCAACCTCTTCACTCCGGGTTTAAAACCAAAGGAACTCCTCTTGCACAAATTTGGGAGCGTGGTTTGCAAGCATCCAACGAAAATGTTATGAAATTGCGAATTCTTCTCTTCCTGAGGATGCTCACAAAAGTAGGAGGTGATTGACGGCGAAGCACTTGAAGAGGATTTCTCGTTATCCTCTTGATCAAACGCCAAAGGGGTTGGAACCTCAAAGATTTTTTCGATTTTTCTTGGCGCGGATTTTTCCTTAATCTTCTCTTTAATCCTTGATATGAATTTGTCTGCTAAATCCATAAAAGCATTGCGAGTGTTTTCCATGCGTGCTTCTAAGTGCCGGATTTGTTTTTCCTGATTATTCATGAAGGTTACCATTATCCCTTCGAACTCCTCTTGTCGTGAACGTTCAGGAAAATTATGGTTGATAACCGCATTCCTAAGTAAATTAGGATTCCTTGCGGTTTCAGCAGCAGGTGTTTCAGCTCTCATTAATTCTTTTACCTGCTTCTCGATACTTCCTAATAATTGTTCTTGGGTGGCGTGTGCGTAATAAAGTTTCCCCTTACCTGAAAACATCGGGTCCTCCCATCCTTCTTCTTCGTACTGTGCCAACCCCTCAAGAACTTTCCAGCATTCGTCAATGCTAAGTCTGTTTAGCCTGCCCTTGGCTGCGTAATCTATAGCCCTCCTTGTTTGATAGTTAACTTTATCGTAAAAGATTTGAATCTGGAGCCATGGTTCGATGCCATGATGAGGGACTTTTCGGAGTAGGTCTTTGTATCGAGTCCATGCTTCGTAAAAAGTTTCACCCTGATGTTGTTCAAACATCAAAATCTCATTTCTAAGCATCGCAGTCTTCACCGGTGGGAAGAATTGGGCAAGTAAGCGAGTGGTGAGATCATCCCATGAGGTGATGGATCCCGCGGGGAAATGTTCAAGCCATTACCTAGCATGATCACGTAGACAGAATTGGAGTAGGCGTAATCGGGTTGACTCTCTAGTTGTAACATCAAGGTCTATAGAATCTACGATTTTAAGGAAGTCCTTGAGATGTTGGTTTGGATCTTTGGAACGAAGTCCATGGAATGCACATCCGCTTTGCACCAACCGGATGGTGTCGGATCGCAAGGGGGTCACATTGGCTCCTTGGGTGAGCTCAATGGTGTTTCAATAGCCTTGGTGGCTAGGTCGGGAGTACTCTCCTAGGGTTCGGGGCCTAAGAGGTTGGTTAGCTAGTGGTGGGATGATGGGTTCAAAGATGTTACCATCGTCCATGATGTCGGATGGCGAAGAGTTACGAACAAAAACACAAAGAAATAAGAGACTAAAGAGAACCTAAAAATAAAAATAAAATCCTACTAGAAAGGAATCTAGCAAGTAGACCTAATAAAAAGAGATTCTAACCTAGACAATAACTATTCCCCGGGCTGCGGCGCCAAAAACTTGATGCGTAGGGATTGCACCAGGCTTTACCTCTTAAGGAATCTCGAGAAGCTTACAACCCCCACCAGGCAGTGTACCTGATCGATGTAGTATAGTATGATGACAAGTACCGGAGGATTGATCGTTCAGCTAGGAATAGTGTCGCTAGGATTAGAAAACCTAAAGACTAGGTCTAGAGATGAGGGATGATTCTTTTTGTATTTTTTATATTTTATATAAAGCAATTAAAAATCTCGGTTTTGAAGGAGTTGGGCGGAATTAGTTGCTAGTCAACTAACCCAATACTAAAGATGCAATCAAAATAAAATACTAGAAATGAAAATAAAACAAAATTAAACTAAAGGTGTGAGCAATATATGGGAGAATTGTGTTTACTTAGATTTCACTACTCCCTAGATATCTTTTACATGTTAATTACTTGTTATAGTTGTGTGGATGACGGGTTGTATTCCTTAATACCATTCATGGGGTGGCGTACTTACTTCCCCAATCCTATAAGCGCCTACTTCACTCCTATGTCGAGCCGGCTAAGAAGCTCCTAACATGGGATCACTAGAATTTGCTTATGCATTAAATACAACCAATAAAACCTAGTACACATCGGTTCATGTTTCTTAAGACGTTCTAGCATGTTACACAATGGAGATGTGCCAGTTTTCTTAAGCCTAACATTGAAATCATTCATCCAATACAACTATAAACAAGTAATCAACATATAATTAACATCTAGGTTTCATTACATCTAAGCAAACACAAGATAGATCTAGCCTAGCATGTTGAAATCAAGACAAGCATAAGATATATTCAAACAACACATAGACATATTGAATGAATTAAGAGAAGACTTATCTCAATTGAACATGAAGGGATTCAAGGGGTGAAAACCCTTGAAAATACAGTAAAATACGACATAGGGTTTCTCAAGTTCGACCATAGTATTCTCCACACAAGTTCCCCCTTTTATGAATGAAAAATTAGAAAAGTATATATAGATTCTGATAGGTGACGGCGTCAAGAACAAATTTCTGATGCCGTCATCTCGCCACCAAATAATTTCTCGGATTGCCTAGATTTGGGTCTGAGGCCGTCACCATATTAACTCTTGTCGCCCTTCTTGTGATGCCTTCAGGTTTTCACTGGGTCGTCACGGATTTTACTCTTAACGCCGTCAGGTTTTTCTTCTTGACGCCGTCAGGTACTGTTCTCAGCATGGAAAATTAAGTCTTTTCCGTTTTCTTCACTTTTATGCTCCAAAAACGTCCAAATTGCTTCCTTTTCCAGAATTCACTCTCAAAGTATCTAAAATCACAAAAGGAACGATTTAGGAAAATATTTGATCAAATAAATTCAATTCTGGGCTTAAATGACCCCCTAAAAGTGGTTTATTTTTCGCCTCATCATTTCACTACATCTAAGCAAACACAAAAGAGATCTAGCCTAGCATGTTAAAATCAAGATAAGCGTAAGATATATTCAAACAACACATAGACATATTGAATGAATGGAAAGGATACTTATCTTAATTGAACATGAAAGGTTTCAAGGGGTGAAAACCCTTAAAAATACTGATAAAATCGTGCTAGGGTTTCTCCAAGTTGTCCCTAAAATTGTCCTCTCTTAATGAATGAAAATTACAAAACTATATATAAATTTTCCAATGTGACGGCGTCAAGAAGAAAATTCTGACGCCGTCAACCCGCCGCCCATAATAAAATCGGATTGCCTAGATCCAGATCTGACGCCGTCAAGAGCAAATGTCCTCTGGGCCGTCACGTGTAAAGGGACCATGACGGCATATGGTGACGCCGTCATGCCCTAGTGCAAAAACATTCTGGACCGTCATGGACTCTATCCTCTTCACCTCTTGTTTTACGCTTGACGCCGTCATTAAGAACTTGGTGACGCCGTCAGGTACTGTTCCCAGCAAGGAAAATTAAGAATTTGCCATTTTCTTCACTTTTATGCTCCAAAAACGTCCAAAATGCTTCCTTTTCCAGAATTCACTCCAAAAGTACCTAAAATCACAAAAGGAACGATTTAGGGCAATATTTGATCAAATAAATTCGAATTCGGGCTTAAATAACCCCCTAAAAACGGATCATTTTTTGCCTTATCATATACCCTTACACTTGAGATTTGCTTGTCCTCAAGCAAAGGCGCTTTTATTCTAGTCAAAATACAAGTTAGGGGTCATTTAACACTAATATAAAAGTAATTACAACAAATAATCATTCCACTAAAGACCAAAGACAAGCACGGAGGTCATACACTAGCACCTCACAAATAGTGTTTAGATACTCACATCTCTCGAGTGTAATAAAGTATATATCACAATATGGAATGGAAAACATCTCTCACTACCTGTCATAGCAAAATAGATTACCATAGGCTTGGGAAAGGATCAAACCTCCACCACATGGCGTAAGCACCTAGGATAAACTGTCAAAGAGGTCTTTTAAAGGGTTATAACGTTAGGTGTAGGGATATGGAATACACGATTTTGTTGGATATAGGCAATCTTTACTGGTGGCGAGTTAATCATCTTGGTTAATTACATGTACAATATGGCGTTGCTAAGCCAAGACTAGACTCGACTTAAACTAATAAGTGAAAAATAACAAAATATAAAACAAACATAGAATGAAACGGGATGGTAGTCCGTATGGTTTTTTTTCTCTTTTTTTTTTCTTTTTCTATATTTTTTTCTTTTTCTTGATTTTTTCGATTTTTTTCGATTTTTTTTTATTTTTTTTTATTTTTTTTTGCATACACTCTTTCCCTACCATCCAAAATAATAAATCATAAGGAATGAATATTCCCCTTACACTTGAATTTTTACATACTTTACAATAAACTATTCTAATGACTCGAATTAAGATAATCAAAACACTTGGAGTACTTTTCAAGATTAACGCACATATGGGGGTAATATTATTATGTTCTTCCCCATTACTCCATAACATAAGTACTTTACCCATGAGTCCCAATCGTCCCAAAACAATACGTACAAGGATATGACTCGACTTAGCAACCATGTAATCAATTAGATAATTAACTAAGGGTTTAACAAATAACAATAATGCACTAAAGATGAGTGTATACATGGAAGGCTAAGGCGATTTGGGTGTACATTTAAGTGGGTTGTAACAAATTCTTTCTTTAAGTAAGATGCTTAAAGTTAGAAACGAAAAGATAGGCTCGGAGGGGTGTACTAGGGGTTTCGTGTAATAAAAATGAGTACAACGCTAATGGTGTGGGAAAAATTAATTGACTTTTAACTAGCCAAGTAATATGACTTAAATGGTCAAGTAATTATGATACGGGTTTAACACAAGGGTGGTCCTAATGCCTCTTATCATGTAGTAAATCCTACTACACGAATGTAGTCTCACTAGCGGTCTCGGGATGCATCACTAACGCAAGTTCTAGAATCTAAATGCTACCGGTACACTCATAAGCACTAATAATAAATGCTTTTCCTATCAAATCTAAAGGCGAACCTCACATATTTGGGTGGAAAATTTTTCTGAATGATACGGTTTTGTGCTAGTCATACAATCTCCTATCCATGAGACGCTTGCTAAGGCTAAAGTTTCACTCCTAAATGTTGTAAAAAATTTTAAATTTGGTGCTAAAATTACACTAACAAGTATTTCTCTTAGTTTTATTATACAATTACCATCAAACAAACAAACTCAAGTGAAAGTGTATCCTATAAGGTATCATCATTTACCCTCCCCTTACACTTAGGATGAACATTGTCCCCAATGTTCAATTAAAGAATGTAAAAGTGAAATAGGTTAAAGAATGAAATCAAATACTCCCCTGATTCGTTTGGTGTGGATAGTACGGTAACAAGGTTAGATCTTCCTCCAAGAAAATGAACAATCAAAGCTTCACTTCCAGAATATAAATCATCTTCTTGTCATACATAACCTGTTAAACCTGAGAAAACAAACAAGGCAACCTCGCGTAAAATCGGCGGCAATCTATATATACGAACAAATCCTAGAAAAATAACATATATATCTTAAATTGCTTTCTAGGAATTGAAGGGATATAATGCTTGTGGAATGAATGTTTGCAGATTTCCTGGAGTTTATAAAACTAAAGAATTAACAAAAACTTTAAGACTCTGTTATAAAAACAAAACTAGTAAAATTTCCAGAATTTTACACATGACGCCGTCAGGAATTAATTCCTGACGTCGTCAGAAGTGACCTGCAGAAATCCTTACGTTAAGTTTCCGGAAAATTTTTGGAAAACTTATGTCCTACTTCCTGGAAAATCCTGCAAAACATCATTATGACTCGAAACAAGCATTTGACTCTAACAAATACGAATATACATGTCCATTTAATATTGTGGAGAATCATGATCAATTTACACTTATCTTTTGCGAAATACGTTTGGATGAAGTTAAGACAAAGCCAAACGACAAAATAAAGTATTTTCACCATTTTAGTTTTGAAACATGATCTACCAACAATAAAAATAAAGCATGCATACGGAAATAAATAACAATCAAACAATTAAAAATCACACAAAGCATGGGTTGCCTCCCAAGAAGCGCTTTTCTTTATTTACGAGTGTTGTAGCTAGACTCAAGGTCATGGGGTATTACGTGACCTCATCCTTGGTCTCATCCACCGATTGTAAATGTTCTTTATAGAGACCAAACACCTTCTGCTTAATTGCTCCTATGATTCTGTTGGCAAATTCCTTATCAACTCTATATTTTGGTCCTAGAGTCAAGCAATCCTTATAGAAAAGGCTCTTCTTCTCCCATACATAGTCCATGCCCTTTTTCTTATCTTCTTCATTGATGTCCTCGAAATCACCAATGTTATCCATGTCAAATCGAGGCACAAAAAGAAATTCTTTCATTCTATTAGGCATCCTATAAGTGATCCTATCGGTATTACTAGCAAATCGGATTGTCCTTTCTATTTCATCATATTCTAACTTGGACTCTTCAACAAATGGTTTTCCAACCACAACATGGGATAAGAGACAATCAATAACACTAGCTAGATCTCCAACAACCATAAAGTCAGTGATATAACTAAAATTCCCAACAAAGACATGTAGACCTTTAATTCTCCCGACAAAGTTACAAACTCCACCGGGGTATTTGGGGTCTCTTCTAGGCCCAAGTCTTGTTTTCACAATATCATTATAGACACTTGAGGTCATAATGTTGATTGGGGATTTAAAATCAATGTAAGCATTGTCAATGTGTTTATACCCAATCACACATGGTATCTTAGCATTCTTAGGATTGCCTCTCTTTATCCTAGGTTCGATTCTAGTGAAAGGAGGTCGAGGATTATCAATAAGATTATTATAGTACGCAATCTCCTCCTTAGTGGAGGTATAGATTAAAATAATCATCTAGCTTTGGATCAATCTCCCCTTCTTCAAGTTCCTCAACAACATCCTCAAAATCTTAAGTCCCTAGGTCCTTATTTGAATACAAGGCGGTCGCTAGGTCACTAAATGCATGGTCGAGTTCAACATTAATCAACCTATTAAGCTCCCTAAGTTCCCTAATCTCACTCTCAATTTGTTCACGTAACAAAGTTACTTCTCTAGGGGAAAGGGGTGGATTCGCGTTTT
Source organism: Artemisia argyi (assembly GCA_030686995.1). Classification (NCBI taxonomy): domain Eukaryota; kingdom Viridiplantae; phylum Streptophyta; class Magnoliopsida; order Asterales; family Asteraceae; genus Artemisia; species Artemisia argyi. The sequence continues at coordinate 178,893,092 of CM060681.1, forward strand.
CCATACTGGTCAACGGAATAGTCAATGAATTTATTTTACTAACAAAGGCATGAAGAAATAGATAGACTAAAGAAAACCTAAAAATAAAAATAAAATCTTACTAGAAAGGAATCTAGCAAGTAGACCTAATAAAAAGAAATTCTAACCTAGACAATAACTATTCCCCGCAACGGCGCCAAAAACTTGATGCGTGGGAATTGCACCAGGTTTTACTTCTCAAGGGATCTCGAGAAGCTTACAACCCCTACTAGGCAGTGTACCTGATCGTTGAAGTATAGTATAGTGACAAGTACCGGGAGATTAATCGTTCAACTCAGGAATAGTGTCGCTAGGATTAGAAAGCCTAAAAATTAAGTCTAGAGGTGAGGGATGATTCTTTTTGTATTTTTATATTTTATGAAAACAAATAAAGATCTCGGGTTTTGGAAGAGTGGGCGGAATTAGTTGCTAATCAACTAACCCAATAACTAAAATGCAATCAAAATAAAATAACAAAAATGTAAATTAAACTAATTAAACTAGTGGTTAGAACAATAAATGAGAAAATTGTGTTTACTTAGATTTCATTACTCCCTAGATATCTTTTACAGGTTGATAGTTTGTTACAGTTGCGTGGATGACGGGTTATATTCCTTAATACCATTCGTGGGGTGGCGTACGTACTTCCCCAACTCTATAAGCTCCTACTTCACTCCTATGTCGAGCCTGCAAGAAGCTCCTTACATGGGATCACTAGAATTCGCTCATGCATTAAATACAACCATAAAAACCTAGTACGCATTGGTTCATGTTTCTTAAGACGTTCAAGCAAGTTACACTATGGAAGTCTGCTAGTTTTCTTAAGCCTAACATCGAAATCATTCATCCGTAACAACTAAAAACAAGCAATCAACCCATAATCAACATCTAGGTTTCACTACATCTAAGCAAACACACAAGAGATCTAGCCTAGCATGTTAAAATCAAGACAAGCATAAGATATATTCAAACAACACATAGACATATTGAATGAATTGAAAGGATACTTATCTTAATTGAACATGAAAGGTTTCAAGGGGTGAAAACTGATGCGTGGGAATTGCACCAGGCTTTACCTCTCGAGGGATCTCGAGAAGCTTACAACCCCCACCAGGCAGTGTACCTGATCGTTGTAGTATAGTATAGTGACAAGTACCGGGGGATTGATCGTTCAGCTTAGGAATAGTGTCGCTAGGATTAGAAAACCTAAATACTAGTTCTAAAGGTGAGGGATGATTATTTTTGTATTTTTATATTTTTTAGAAAGCGATTAAAATCTCGGGGTTTGAAGGATTTGGGCGGAATTAGTTGCTAATCAACTAACCCAATACTAAGATGCAATCAAAATAAAATACTAAAAATGAAAATAAACTAAATTATACTAAAGTTGTGAGTAGTAATTGGAGAAAATGAGTTTACTTAGATTTCACTACTCCCTAGACATCTTTTACACGTTAATTACTTGTTATAATTGCATGGATGACGGATCGTATTCCTTAATACCATTCATGGGGTGGCACACATAACTCCCCAATTCTATGAGCTCTTATCTCCTCCTACACCATGCCCAGCACAACTATAGGGATTGTAAACAGTGGCTCATGCATTAAATACAACCAATAAAGACCTAGTACGCGTCGGTTCATGTTTCTTAAGACGTTCAAGCATGTTACCAATTGGAGATCTGCCAGTTTTCTTAAGCCTAACATATAAATCATTCATCCAAGACAAGTGTAAACAAGTAATCAACACATAATTAACATCTAGGTTTCAATAGATCTAAGCAAACACAAGATAGATCTAGCCTAGCATGATGGAATTAAGATAAGAACAAGATATAGACAGCCAACACATAGACATATTGATTGAATTAAAAGAACACTTATCTTAATTACAATGAAAGGTATCAAGGGTTTGGAACCCTTGAAAAACCTGTAAAAGTTGCACCAAAATCGTACTTAGGGTTTCTCCAAAACTTCCCTCCCAATGTGTGAAAATTAGAAAACTATATACAGAAAAATGGGTCTGACGGCGTCAAGACAAACATTGTGACGCCGTCACCTCGCCGCCAAAACTATTCTCGGACTGCCTTGATCTACATTTGACGCCGTCAAGACTTAATCATTTCCAGGCCGTCATGACTTTTAACTCTTGACACCTTACCTTCGTAACGCAGTCAAATCTGTACTGGGTCGTCATGGAATTCTGCTCTTGACGCCGTCAAAGAATTACTCTTGACGCCGTCACCTTCTGTTCCCAGCATGGAAAATTAAGACTTTGGCGTTTTCTTCACTTTTATGCTCCAAAAACGTCCGAATTGCTTCCTTTTCCAGATTTCTCTCCCAAAGTACCTAAAATCACAAAAGGAACGATTTATGGCAATATCTTATCAAATAAATTCGAATTCGGGCTTAAATGACCCCCTAAAAACGGATCATTTTTCGCCTCATCATATACCCTTACACTTGAGATTTGCTTGTCCTTAAGCAAATGCGCTTTTATTCTACTCAAAAGACAAGTTAGGGGTCATTTAACACTAATATAAAAGTAATTACAAAAAATAATCGTTCCACTAAAGACCAATTGACAAGCACGGAGGTCATACACAAGCACCTCACAAATAGTGTTTAGATACTCACATCTCTCGGGTGTAATAAAGTATAGATTACAATATGGAAACGGAAGATATCTCTCACTACCTGTCATAGCAAAATAGATTATCATAGGCTTGGGAAAGGATCAAACCTCCACCACATGGCATAAGCACCTAGGATAAACTATCAAAGAGGTCTTTTAAAGGGTTGTAACGTTAGGTATAGGGATATGAAATACACGGTTTTGTTGGATAAAGGCAGTTTTGACTGGTGGCGAGTTAACAATCTTGGTTAATTACATGTACAAGATGGCGTTGCTAAGCCAAGACTAGACTCGACTTATGCTAATAAATGAAAAATAACAAAAACATAAAATGAACATAGAATTAAAAGGGATGGTAGTCCGTATTTTTATTTATTTATTTATTTATTTATTTTTATTTTTTTTGTGGATACACTCTTACCCTACCATCCAAAATAATACATCATAGGGAATGAGCATTCCCCTTACACTTGAATCTTTACATACTTTACAATAAACTAAACTAATGACTCGAATTAAGAAAATCAAAACACTTGGAGCACTTTTAAGATTAATGTACATATGGGGGTAATATATGATGTTCTTCCCCATTACTCCATAAAAATAAGTACTTACCCATGAGTCCCAATCGTCCCAAAACAATATGTACAAGGATATGTACAATAGGAATTAAATATCAGAAGAATCAAAGCAAGTTTCCACTGATGGATTCTACTGAAAACTGTTTCCACTGAAGGTGATTCGTTTCCACTGCTGCTTGATTCTGCTGCTGCTTTATTCTGCTGCTGCTTGATTCTGCTGCTGCTATGACTCTACAGCTATGACTCATAACAAACAGCTGTGTAGATAAGAATGACTTATTTAACACTTGCATAATAAGATAATATCTTAGTTCTAGTCATCAAATTGAACACTCCAAGTGAGTTGTTTATCTTAGATACATGATGTATCTTGTATGACTAAGCTAGAATAGTGATTAGTCATAAGCTAGTTATTTGTTGAGTCATGTAATTTGTAAAAGATATTTCCTTGGACTATAAAAGGAAAATCTTAGATATGTAGATAACAGTGACAATGCCATACACAACTCTCATATACAGACAATAGAAAGAACAAACATAAGATTCAAGGTCTTTGTAACCCTAGTGATAAGCTAAAGATCACTCGTATTATTATTTTGAATAATATTGAATCGTTTGGTGTTAACTATTCCATTTCCATAACAATAAACATAAATCTTCTAAGTGTGGTTAAGTAGATTCCGCATACTTAATCATATTCACACAAACATATCTCATACACAAAGAACGAAGGTTTAACCACCTTACCGTGTAATCGATCCTCAACAAGTGGTATCAGAGCATACAGGTTGATATTTTTGTTTTAGAAGAAGAAGTTAGAAATGGATGTTGAGTCTATTCAAACAAATGTTGCTGCTAAGTTACCAATGCTCAAACAGAATGAGTTTGAGATGTGGAGGTTAAGAATAGAACAATATTTTCAAGTGCAAGATTATGCACTGTGGGAAATCATTGAAGATGGAGATTCTTACAAGCCTACAACCACTACATCAACAATTGATGGTAAGGAAGTTGATAAGCTGCAAACCAAGCCACAAACTGCAGAAGACAGAATTAAGAAGAAGAATGACCTAAAGGCCAGAAGCATGCTGATGATGACCATTCCAAATGATCAACTTATAAACTTCAGCAAATTCAAAGATGCAAAGTCACTATTTGAGGCCATTATTGCAAGGTATGGTGGGAATGAAGCCACCAAGAAGACCCAGAAAACTCTTCTTAAGCAACAGTTTGAAAATTTCACATCAACCAACCATGAATCTTTAGACCATATGTTCAACAGGCTACAGAATATTGTGAGTCAACTTGCTATTCTTGGAGTTGAAATACCTCAAGAAGATTTAAACTCAAAATTTCTGAGAAGCTTATATGAAGAATGGGCTATGCATGTTGTTGTCTGGAAGAACAAGTCAGACATTGACATCATGGATCTTATGGATCTGTATAGCAACTTTAAGATTGTTGAGCAAGATTTGAAGAAAACTGGAGGTACTAGTTCAAGCACTGGGAACATGGCATTTATGTCATCTCCTAGTAATTCAGTTCCAGTTACTAATGAAAAAGTTCATGATGTTGCAAGTGCTGCAAGTTCATCAAGTAGTACTTTTGGAATTTTGGATGAGAAAACATGTTGTGCTTTCTTCACAAGCAAACATAATGGATCCATGTTAACTCATGAAGACCTTCAAGAGATCAATGATGATGATCTGGAGGAAATGGATCTAAAATGGCAAATTTCTCTTCTTAGCATGAGAGCTAAGAAATTCTATCAAAGGACGGGGAAGAAGATCACAATCAGTAGCAATGATCCTGCTGGTTATGACAAGTCAAAGATAGAATGCTACAACTGTCACAAGATGGGACACTTCTCAAGAGAATGTAGAAGGCCAAGACAGCAAGATAGCAGAAATAGAGATGTTGGAAGAAAATCCAATACAGGGGAGATGTCTGAACCAAAAGCTATGGTAGCAATTGATGGGTTAGGTTTTGATTGGAGCTTCATGGATGATGAAGAAATGGGTTCTTCACAGATGGCTCTTATGGCATATACTGCACCTGAGGTACATGATCATATAACCTGTTCAAATACTTGTACTGCTCTTAAAGACTTAAAAATCTTAATTAAACAGTATGATGACCAAAAGGTTAGATACGCCAAATCTGATCTAGATTGTTTCAATTATAAAAGTGGTTTAGAATCTGCAGAGAGGCAAATCCTACACTATAAAAGAAATGAATTTACCTTTACTGATGCTAAAACTTTACTTGAAAATGATAATCAATTTAAAGATCAAATTATTGAGGCTTTAAAAGAAGCATTGGATAGGGTTAAGACTGAGAAATAAAACATTCAATTGACTAAAGAGAAGCTTGAACATGCTTCTAAAAATGTAAACAAAATAATAGACAGTCAAGTGAATAATAAAGTTAAGTCAGGATTAGGATATAATGCAGCCCCACCCCCTTATAGAGGTATCCCAAAACCCCCAGGGATCGACCTAGAACATTCAGGATTGCCTGAATTTCAGCTACCTGAGTTACAATATGGAGTTCAACCAAACTCTAACATAGTAGCTGATGAGCCTAAGAAAGAAAGTAAATGTTCATGTAAAACATTACTTTTTCAGGACAAGGTGTCCTTTGTAAATAAACAGGTTATGTCTAAACCTGAAGTGGTTAAGAAAGCAAGAACAAGAGTTCCTAAGATAGTCAAACACAATACTTATAGGCCTAAGACCAATGAAAAATATGTTAGGCAACCAGTTAGATATTGTGAACAATATAGAACCACAAACAAGCCCAGAGGTAACCAAAGAAATTGGAATAACCTCAAGTCTTACCAACTAGGTGATGACTTTGCTTTTCACAATAAAGCTTGTTTCATTTGTGGTAGTTTTGACCATCTTGCAGCTTTCTGTAACCAATGGGTATCTGGGTATGAAAGTAATAGAGTGAACTACAAAAGGCAAACATCTAAATCTCATTTTCACTCTAATTCTAAAAGATCAAAACCCAAAACAGTCACAAAAACTATTCCTGCTGAAAGGAAAATGGTTTCTGCTGAAAAACCATATATGATTGTTTACCCAAAATCAACAATTAAGGGTGCAAAAACAACTTTCAAACATGCATCTAATATTGTTCAAAGGCCCATTCAAACAAAAGCAGTGGTCCAAAAACAAGTTTGGAGACCAAAGGGTACAACTACAAAGCTAGCAGTTTCTTCTGCTAAGCATACTGCTGCTAAGGGTAACAGGGCAAATGCTGTTAAGGCCTCAGCATGTTGGATTCTTAAATCCAATGTTGCATCAACAGTCCTCAAGAGATTACATTTCATTGATGCAAGAGGCAGATCCAAGTCAGTGTTGGCTTGGATCCCCAAAGAAAACTAATTCTTTTATTTTGTGCAGGGACATTCACCAACAAATCATGAAGATCATGGATATTCAGATAGTGGGTGTTCAAGGCACATGACAGGCAACATGTCTTATCTTTCCAACTTTCAATCAATTGATGGTGGATATGTTACCTATGGAGGAGGAATTGGTGGAAAGATTACTGGTAAAGGTACTATCAAAACCAGTAAATTAGATTTTGAAGATGTGTTTTATGTGCAAGAGCTTAAGTATAATCTCTTTAGTGTCTCACAAATGTGTGACAGAAAGAATAATGTTCTTTTTACTGAGACTAAATGTCTTGTACTTTCTCCTGATTTTAAGATGCCTGATGAAAGTCAAGTACTTCTTAAAATTCCTAGGAAGGACAATATGTACAGTGTTGATATGAATAACATTGTTTCTAAAGATGCTTTAACTTGTCTTGTTGCAAAGGCCACATTAGATGAATCTATGTTATGGCATAGGAGACTTGGTCATATTAACTTCAAAACCATAAATAAGATTGTTAAGAATGGTTTGGTAAGAGGTTTACCTCAAAAACGTTTTGAAAATGATCAAACATGCATTGCTTGTCTTAAAGGCAAACAACACAAAGTCACTTGTAAGCCCAAGATTTTTAACTCTATCAATCAATCATTGTTTATGCTTCATATGGACTTATTTGGACCTGTTTCAGTAAGTAGTATAATGCATAAGAAATTTTGTCTAGTTGTTACTGATGACTATAGTAGATTTACATGGGTATTCTTTTTAGGAACTAAGGATGAGACTTCTAGCATCCTTAAGACCTTCATTACACAGATAGAAAACCTAGTAAGCAAAAGAGTAAAAGTCATTAGATGTGATAATGGGACAGAATTTAAAAATAGAGTTATGGATAATTTCTGCAAAGAAAAAGGTATTAAGAGAGAATTTAGTGTTGCTAGAACTCCTCAACAGAATGGAGTAGCTGAAAGAAAGAATAGAACACTAATAGAAGCTGCTAGAACTATGTTAGCTGATTCAAAGTTGCCTATAACTTTTTGGGCTGAAGCAGTCAACACTGCTTGTTATGTTCAGAACATAGTTTTAATAGTACAGCCTCACAATAAGACATCATATGAGCTTTTTAGAGGTAGATCTCCTGCAATAGGATTTCTTAGACCTTTTGGATGTCATGTGACAATTCTGAATACCTTAGACCATTTGAGAAAATTTGATGGTAAAGCAGATGAAGGTTTCTTTGTTGGATATTCTCTCAATAGCAAAGCTTTTAGAGTATACAACATAAGAACTAAGAGAGTAGAAGAGAGTCTACATATAGAGTTCTTAGAGAACAAGTCTAATGTAGAAGGTCAAGGACCAAAATGGCTATTTGATCTTGAAACTCTAACCCATTCAATGAATTATGTGCTTGTTGTTGCAGAAACTAATGATTTTTCAGGTTCACAAGCAACAGATGAGGCAAGGTTAGACAAGAAGACACATCAAGATTATGTGATGATGCCAATATGGTCAAATACCAATGTGGAATCAACTTCAACCAATGGAGAATCTTCTTCTGGCAAAGCTAAAGAAGATGTTGAAGATAAAATCAGAGAAGGAAGAACAGAAGAACAGCAAAATGTTCCTGCTGATGAGCAAAATGTTCCCGCTGATGATCAAACAATTCCTGCTGATAAGCAAATTGTCTCTGCTGATAGTCCTTCAGAAGAAACAAAATCAGACTTTTCAGAAGATGAGGTGGATTTGTGCAATATTCCATCTGATTATCAAGTTCCTTCCACTCCACAAACAAGGAATCACAAAGTCCACTCCCTAGAAAATGTGATTGGAGAAGTACAATCTGGTGTGAAGACAAGACAACAATTGATGTCTTCAGATCAAAAAGGGATTCTTGATGCTCTTTATGCTTCAAAGCAGCATGAGTTTTCAAACTCTTGTTTGTTTGTATGTTTTCTCTCACAAGATGAACCAAAGAATATTCATAAAGCCCTAGAGAATTCAAGCTGGTTGGAGGCTATGCAAGAGGAGCTTCTACAGTTTAAGATTCAAAAGGTTTGGGTGCTAGTTGATTTACCTAATGGTGTTAGAGTAATTGGCACTAGATGGGTTTTTAGAAATAAAAGGGATGAAAGAGGCATAGTGATTAAGAATAAGGCTAGATTAGTAGCACAAGGGTACACACAAGAAGAAGGGATAGACTATGATGAGGTTTATGCTCCAGTAGCTCGAATTGAGGCAATTAGGCTTTTCTTAGCTTATGTTTCATTTATGAACTTCACAGTTTACCAAATGGATGTCAAGAGTGCATTTTTATATGGTTCAATTGAAGAAGAGGTGTATGTTACACAACCTCCAGGCTTCACTGATCCTGACCATCCAGACAAAGTGTACAAGGTAGTTAAAGCTCTATATGGCCTACATCAGGCACCAAGAGCTTGGTATGCAACATTAGCGTCCTATTTATTAGAGAATGGATTTCAAAGAGGAAAGATTGATCAGACACTTTTCATCAAACAGTACAAGAAAGATCTTCTGTTAGTACAGGTGTATGTGGATGACATTATCTTTGGATCTACAAGGAAGGAGATGTGTTTAGACTTTGAAAAACTTATGAAAGATAAGTTTCAGATGAGTTCTATGGGAGAACTTACATTCTTTTTGGGTCTGCAAGTTAAGCAATCATCTGAAGGCATATTTATTAGTCAAGACAAATATGTTGCAGAGATACTTAGAAAATTTCAATTTGCTGATTCAAAAATAGCAAGCACACCAATGGATCCTGAGAAGCCACTTCTTAAAGATGCAGATGGAGAAAATGTGGATGTACATACATACAGATCTATGATAGGTTCTTTGATGTATCTTACATCATCAAGACCTGATATCATGTTCTCTGTTTGTGCTTGTGCAAGATTTCAAGTAACTCCAAAGGTTTCTCATTTAACAGCAGTCAAAAGAATTTTTAGATATCTCAAAGGTCAACCAAGGTTGGGTTTATGGTATTCTAGAGAATCACCTTTTGATTTGATAGCATTCTCAGACAGTGACTATGCTGGTGCTAGCTTGGACAGAAAGTCAACAACCGGAGGATGTCAATTCCTTGGATGCAGACTTATCTCATGGCAGTGTAAGAAGCAAACAATTGTGGCAAATTCAACAACTGAAGCTGAATATGTAGCTGCTGCAAGTTGCTGTAGTCAAGTTCTATGGCTTCAAAACCAACTTCTTGATTATGGGTACAATTTCTTACATACCATTATACATATTGATAATATTAGTACAATTTGCATTATTAAAAATCCAGTGCAACATTCTAAAACAAAACACATTGAAATAAGACATCATTTTATAAGAGATTGCAATGAGAAAAGGTTAATTCAAGTAATGAAAATTGCTTCAGAACAAAACTTTGCAGATCTTCTTACCAAAGCTTTTGATGTTGGAAGATTTCAGTACTTGGTAGCAAGTATTGGAATGCTTAATCTTTAAATTTTTCAATATAATGTGTTTTTGTATATAGATTTGGTTAATGCATCTAACTTTGTTATCTAAGTCTACTATTAACAATATTTGAAGTTATTCATACAGTTAGTTCTATGATTATTCTAATTCAAGACAAGTACTTTGTACTTTGTTTATTTGGTTTTAGACTAACAGTTTCAGGTATGAATGTTTGAGCTGAAAAGCTATTTCAAGTGAAATTTGCTGATCAAAGCTGCTGATCATTGCTGCTGAAAGCTGATCATTGTTGCAGATCATTTCCACTGACATAATAGGTTCATGATAGAAAAAGTTTGGGACTTCAAAACTCCTTAAACCTTCTTTCTTGAAATCTGATTATGATGTTTCACTTTGAATTGATAAATTAGTTGATCAGTTAATCACTGATACAACTCACTTTCTATCATTTTATACTTTTAAGTATAATGTGACTAATCTACGGATATCTGATAGAAAGAACAGCGAGCAACAGTGAATCTAACACTTGTGTTAGAGGTAACAAATGCCACGAGCTGGAAACCCTGTAAAGAAAGCCTTTTGAATAGGTTTATCTATACACAGGCGGTTATTTATAACTGAAAACATTGGTTCTCACACAACCAGAGGTTGCTTTAAACCGAAATTTTGATTGAGTGTCGGTTACACACTTAATCCTTTCAAAATGGTTGTAAGCAGTATCATTTTTCATAATAAAATCATATACATACTGCTAAGGCAAAAGTTTCTTAAAAAGATTTTCAAAAGATGACTTTAAAAACCATCAAATGATGGACCATAAGTCAAAAATGTCCATTGAATCACCTCTCATAGGAGTTAACACACCTAGAAGTGATGAGGACAGAATCTTAAACTCTTAAGGAATTGATGGCTTCATGTACAAATTGTCTGAAAACATGGAAAAATGCTAGATCAGATGATGATGTTATGATTGTGAGAAAATCTTTCAAACAAGGGGAGGATATCATTATAAGATGATATTTGAATCTCAGGGGAGGAAATTCAAGCCCAGTTTAAGGAAGATTAACCAAAAGAAAAGACAAGATCATACAAGATGATGACATAGAGGTTGAAAATGACAAGAACATTCTTAAATGTTGAATTCAGAAAGGATGAAGCATTTCAAAGGAGAAAGTTCTATCTAGGTCAAAAAGTTGAAAAGATTCAATTTCAGTTCACTACGTTTGTTCATCACTTGTTGAAAGATCAGAAAGCAGATAAGTTCCAGAGAAAGATAAGTTCATTCACTCAGAAGAGAAGAAAGTTCAGATCAACTAGTCTGACAATGAAGTGTTTGAAAGATCTTCACAAAGTCCTCATTTAATTCAGGAAAACATGTTTGAATGTGATTCACATGTTTAGGGGAGGATTGTTAGGAATTAAATATCAGAAGAATCAAAGCAAGTTTCCACTGATGGATTCTACTGAAAATTGTTTCCACTGAAGGTGATTCGTTTCCATTGCTGCTTTATTCTGCTGCTGCTTTATTCTGCTGCTGCTTGATTCTGCTGCTGCTTGATTCTGCTGCTGCCATGACTCTACAGCTATGACTCATAACAAACAGCTGTGTAGATAAGAATGACTTATTTAACACTTGCATAATAAGATAATATCTTAGTTCTAGTCATCAAATTGAACACTCCAAGTGAGTTGTTTATCTTAGATACATGATGTATCTTGTATGACTAAGCTAGAATAGTGATTAGTCATAAGCTAGTTATTTGTTGAGTCATGTAATTTGTAAAAGATATTTCCTTGGACTATAAAAGGAAAATCTTAGATATGTAGATAACAGTGACAATGCCATACACAACTCTCATATACAGACAATAAAAAGAACAAACATAAGATTCAAGGTCTTTGTAACCCTAGTGATAAGCTAAAGATCACTCGTATTATTATTTTGAATAATATTGAATCGTTTGGTGTTAACTATTCCATTTCCATAACAATAAACATAAATCTTCTAAGTGTGGTTAAGTAGATTCCGCATACTTAATCATATTCACACAAACATATCTCATACACAAAGAACGAAGGTTTAACCACCTTACCGTGTAATCGATCCTCAACAGATATGACTCGACTTAGCAACCATGTAATCAATTAGAAAGTTAACTTAGGGTTTAACAAATAACAATAATGCACTAAAAATGAGCGCATATACGGAAGGCTAAGGCGATTTGGTTGTACATTTAAGTGGGGTGTAACAAATTCTTCCTTTAAGTAAAATGCTTAAAGTTAGAAACGAAAAGATAGGCTCGGAGGGGTGTACTAGGGGTTTCGTGTACTAAAAATGAGTACAACGCTAAGGGTGTGGGAAAAATTAGTTGACTTAACTATCCAAGTAATATGACTTAAATGGTCAAGTAATTATAATACGGGTTTAACACAAGGGTGATCCTAATGCCTCTTATCATGTAGCAAATCCTACTACACGAATGTAGTCTCACTAGCGGTCTCGGGATGCATCACTAACGCAAGTTCTAGAATCTAAATGCTACCGGTACACTCATAAGCACTAATAGTAAATGCTTTTCCTATCAAATCTAAAGGCGAACCTCACATATTTGGGTGGAAAATTTTTCTAAATATACGGTTATGTGCTAGTCATACAATCTCCTATCCATGAGACGCTTGCTATGGCTAAAGTTTCACTCCTAAATGTTGTAAAAAATTTTAAATTTGGCGCTAAAATTACACTAACAAGTATTTCTCATAGTTTTATTACACATCTACCATCAAACAAAACAAACTCAAGCGAAAGTGCATATGTAAGGTATCATCTTTTTACCCTCCCCTTACACTTAAGATGAACATTGTCCCCAATGTTCAAGTAAAGAATGTAAAAGTGAAAAAGTAAAGAGAATGAAATCAAATACTCCCCTGATTCGCTCGGTATGGATAATAGGGTGGCCAGGTTAAATCTTCCTCCAAGAAAATGAACAATCAAAGCTTCCCTTCCAGAATATAAATCATCTTTTTGTCATACATAACCTGTAAAACCTAATAAAATAGACAAGACAACCTCGCGTAAAATCGGCGGCATTCTATATAAGTTACTAAATCCTAGAAAACAAGATAAGATATAATGCTTGTGGAATGAAGTTTGCAGATCTCCTGGAGATTATAAAACTTAATAATTCACAAAAACCATAAGACTCCGTTAGAAAAACAAAACCGGTAAAATTTCTAGATTTTTACACCTGACGCCGTCAAGAGTAAACTCCTGACGCCGTCAGAATTGACCTGCAGAAATTCTTATGTTAAGTTTCCGGAAAATTTCTAGAAAAACTTGGTCCTACTTCCTGGAAAATCCTACAAAACTTCATTATGACTCAATACAAGCATTTGACTCTAACAAATACGAATATACATGCTCATTTAATATTGTGGAGAATCATGATCGGTTTGTTTCTTAAAAACATATTTGGGGTTTCCCCTTACACTTATCTTTTGCAAAAATACTTTTAGGTGGAGTTAAGACTAGGCCAAAACAACAAAGTAAAGTATTTCCACTATTTAGTTTAGAAACATGATCAACCAACAATAAAAATTAAGCATGCATACGGAAGCAAATAACAAACAAACAAAATAAAATCACACAAAACATGGGTTGCCTCCCAAGAAGCGCTTTTCTTTATTTACGAGTCTTGTAGCTAGACTCAAGGTCATGGGTTACTACGTGACCTCATAATTGGTTCCACTCTCTAGGTCGTCTTCTAAACCAGTTTTGTATTCTGGACCTAGTTGTAAGCATTCTTTGTAGAAACCGAGCATTCTATTCTTTACATACTATACTCCTCTACGTCTATCCTCCTCATTCCTATAATAAGCCGCTTGCTTGTGTTCTTTTTCGAAATTAGAGAGAAGGCGGTATTGCTCAATCTTGTAGGGCATTTGATAAGCAACCTCATCATTCTCTTCCTTGAATCTAACTATGTCGGATCATAACTCATCCTAGTGGCTTCAACAAATGGTTTTCCAAATATTATTTGGCTTAGGCAAGCATCTATCACCGGACAAGTGTCTTCTACTATCATAAAATCGATCTCATAGGTGAGATTCCCTATAATCACATGCAATCCCTTCACTCTTCCTGCAAAATTACTTATCAGATTTCTATTGGGCATCATCCTAAAATCAAGTTGCTTCTTCATCACCCAATTGTAATAAGTCCTAGTCATGATGTTCACGGGGGATCTAGGGTCTATGTAAGCTTTCCATATATGCATGTGCCCGATATTGCATGGTATGTTAATGTTAGAGGGGTCTCCTATTTTGATAAGGGGTGTGCCAAAGATATATGGTCTCTCGGGACTATCGAATAAATCCTTATGGTACTCCCGTTCTTCCTCGGTGGGCAACTTATCAAAGTATTTTTCTATAGGCTCTACCTCCTCTAATTCCTCTTCCTTGTTAACCTCAACTTCCCTACTCTCATCCTTAGTCTCGGCCTCTACTCTAACTTCATCCTTGTCACTCTCTTCTATCTCCTTATCTATCGGTTTAATGGTGACAACACTGACAAAGTGGACATGTTTGGATGATGAGGGATCCTTAATTTGGATTCCACTATTGGTGTCCCTAGTATCCTTCCTAGGTGTGATTAACGCTTGTTTGTTGAGGGCTTTCAACAAGTTGTCAATCTTGTTGGTCATCTCCGTTTGTTGTTGGTTGAATTCGGTTTCAAACCTAGCTATGCGAGCTTCTTGAGATGCCATGAACTTTGACATCAATCCTTCAAGATTGTTGGTACTACCATAGTTGTTAGAAGGATTGTTGTTGAAAGTACGGTTGGATGGTGGATCGTTAGGTTGGTAACGATTAGGCGGATTAGAAGAATTGGGTTGATTTTGTTTCCACCTAAGGTTTGGGTGATTTTTCCAAGAGGGGTTGTATGAATCACCGTAAGTGTTTGGCTCGGGCTTGAAAGTGTACCACTTATCTCCCGCTTCGTCGGTACGCGTGGATGCGTAGTCCGCAAAAGCTGTTCCGGGGAGTTCCACACAATCACGAGTGTCGTGGGGACCACTACATAATTCGCATGAAGAAGTGATTTTGTTCACTTGGCTTGAAGGCTTAGGAGCTTTGTAAGATTTCATGAGAAACTTGACTTGGTCCTCAAGTTCCATGATCCTACGGTCGGGAGTGCTAGAATTGTTCAAAGGCAAAGATATTGCCTTGACCGTTTTATTCAAGTCACGGGGATCATTCCAACTTTCGTTATCATAGAGAGCAAGATCTTCTATGAGTTCCCATGATTGTTCCGCACTTAGATCACGTAGCTTACCACCGGCCGATTGGTCAATGGCTCGCCTCGTGGAGATGTCGATATGGTCATACAAGATTTGGACTTGGAGCCAAAGATCTATGCCATGATGAGGGACTTTTTGGAGTAAGTACTTGAAATGAGTCCATGCTTCATAAAGAGATTCATTTTGACGTTGTTGGAACATCAATATGTCATTTCTAAGCTTAGTAGTTCTCCCCGGTGGGAAAAATTGAGCAAGGAAACGAGTGGTGAGATCATCTCATGTGGTGATGGATCCCGCGGGTAAACGCTCAAGCCATTGACTAGCTTGATCCCGTAGAGAGAATTGGAATAGGCGTAATCGGGTTGTCTCTCTAGTTGCAACATCTAGGTCTATGGAATCTACGATTTTGAGGAAGTCCTTAAGATGTTGGTTTGGATCTTCGGAACGAAGTCCATGGAATGCACATCCGCTTTGCACCAACCGGATGGTGTCGGATCGCAAGGGGGTCACATTGGCTCCGGTGAGCTCAATGGTGTTTCGGTAGCCTTGGTGGCTAGGTCGGGAATACTCTCCTAAGGTTCGGGGCCTAAGGGGTTCTAAATGTGGGTTTTGTTGTGGTGGGATGACGGGTTCAAAGATGTTCCCGTTGTCCATGATGTCGGGTGGTTACGAACAAAGGCACAAAGAAATAAGATAGACTAAAGAAACCTAAAAATAAAAATAAAATCTTACTAGAAAGGAATCTAGCAAGTAGACCTAATAAAAAGAAATTCTAACCTAGACAATAACTATTCCCCGGGCTGCGGTGCCAAAAACTTGATGCGTGGGAATTGCACCAGGCTTTACCTCTCGAGGGATCTCGAGAAGCTTACAACCCCCACCAGGCAGTGTACCTGATCGTTGTAGTATAGTATAGTGACAAGTACCAGGGGATTGATCGTTCAGCTTAGGAATAGTGTCGCTAGGATTAGAAAACCTAAATACTAGTTCTAAAGGTGAGGGATGATTATTTTTGTATTTTTATATTTTTTAGAACGCGATTAAAATCTCGGGGTTTGAAGGATTTGGGCGGAATTAGTTGCTAATCAACTAACCCAATACTAAGATGCAATCAAAATAAAATACTAAAAATGAAAATAAACTAAATTATACTAAAGTTGTGAGCAGTAATTGGAGAAAATGTGTTTACTTAGATTTCACTACTCCCTAGGCATCTTTTACACGTTAATTACTTGTTATAATTGCATGGATGACGGATCGTATTCCTTAATACCATTCATGGGGTGGCACACATAACTCCCCAATTCTACGAGCTTTTATCTCCTCCTACACCATGCCCAGCACAACTATAGGGATTGTAAACAGTGACTCATGCATTAAATACAACCAATAAAGACCTAGTGCGCGTCGGTTCATGTTTCTTAAGACGTTCAAGCATGTTACCAATTGGAGATTTGCCAGTTTTCTTAAGCCTAACATATAAATCATTCATCCAAGACAAGTATAAACAAGTAATCAACACATAATTAACATCTAGGTTTCAGTAGATCTAAGCAAACACAAGATAGATCTAGCCTAGCATGATGGAATTAAGATAAGAACAAGATATAGACAACCAACACATAGACATATTGATTGAATTAAAAGAACACTTATCTTAATTACAATGAAAGGTATCAAGGGTTTGGAACCCTTGAAAAACCTGTAAAAGTTGCACCAAAATCGTACTTAGGGTTTCTCCAAAACTTCCCTCCCAATGTGTGAAAATTAGAAAACTATATATAGAAAAATGGGTCTGACGGCGTCAAGACAAACATTGTGACTCCGTCACCTCGCCGCCAAAACTATTCTCGGACTGCCTTGATCTACATTTGACGCCGTCAAGACTTAATCATTTCCAGGCCGTCATGACTTTTAACTCTTGACGCCCTACCTTCGTGACGCCGTCAAATCTGTACTGGGTCGTCATGGAATTCTGCTCTTGACGCCGTCAAAGAATTACTCTTGACGCCGTCACCTATTGTTCCCAGCATGGAAAATTAAGACTTTGGCGTTTTCTTCACTTTTATGCTCCAAAAACGTCCGAATTACTTCTTTTTCCAGATTTCTCTCCCAAAGTACCTAAAATCACAAAAGGAACGATTTAGGGCAATATTTGATCAAATAAATTTGAATTCGGGCTTAAATGACCCCCTAAAAACGGATCATTTTTCGCCTCATAAAAAACCCTTGAAAATACTGATAAAATCGTGCTAGGGTTTCTCCAAGTTGTCCCTAAAATTGTCCTCTCTTAATGAATGAAAATTATAAAACTATATATAGATTTTCCAATGTGACGGCGTCAAGAAGAAAATTCTGACGCCGTCAACCCGCCGCCCATAATAAAATCGGACTGCCTAGATCCAGATTTGATGCCTTCAAGAGCAAATTTCCTCTGGGCCGTCACGTGTAAAGGGACCATGACGGCCTATGGTGACGCCGTCATGCCCTAGTGCAAAAACATTGTGGACCGTCATGGACTCTATCCTCTTCACCTCTTGTTTTACGCTTGACGCCGTCATTAAGAACTTGGTGACGCCGTCAGGTACTGTTCCTAGCAAGGAAAATTAAGAATTTGCCGTTTTCTTCACTTTTATGCTCCAAAAACGTCCAAAATGCTTCCTTTTCCATAATTCACTCCAAAAGTACCTAAAATCACAAAAGGAACGATTTAGGGCAATATTTGATCAAATAAATTCGAATTCGGGCTTAAATGACCCCCTAAAAACGGGTCATTTTTCGCCTCATCAGAGAACATGTGAGAAGAATCATTACATGGTTTAGATCAGCTAATGGAAAGGAATGATGATGGAGGATTGTACTTCGCAGACCAATTATTGGTTTCATTGGAAGGAAGCATAAGGATATCAATCATGCAAGGTATTTGATACATCCTAGAATGGATAAGACGTATTATTACCTTAGCAAGAAATGTATTGAGGAGCAAGTATGAAAGAGAATATAGATACCTTAACAAGTGTTTGATACGCTTGAAGGTGAATGTTAATGTCAATGATTATTAGGGTGATGCAACAGTCAGAGATACATAAAGATTGTGGTAAGGAGTAGTTAGCGAGACGTTACATTTAATGAGTTGGTAGAGAGACGTGGGGTGTCGCGTCAATCAACTTATATCAAGATGAAATACTTACTTCACGATTGTGGTAAATATTTTATAGAGCCTTGAGATAGCGTATGAAGGTGAGTACGACTTATCGTTCTTAAATGAATGGACTAAGTGAGCATACAAATCAGGCGTTAGATGGTATGATGAGAGCAGGGTGTGTTTGAGTTTGGAGGAAGCTGAGGTATGCATTTATCTTTAGCTGAGTTCTCCTATAACAATAATTATCATTCTAGTATTAAGAATGTGCCGTTTGAAGTATTGTATGGAAGGAAAAGTATATCACCTGTTCAATGGGCAGAGGTTGGGACAAGCCAACTAATTGATCCTGAACTGGAATGAGAGACTGCGAATAAGGTTTTCAGATTAAAGAAAGAGATTTAAGGCAGCGAGATATTCGCTAAATGAGTTATGCGGATAATCGCCGTAAGCTGTTAGAGCCTAATGTTGGAGATTATGCGATGTTAAAAGTATTTCCTTGGAAAGGTGTTATGCATTTCGGTAAGAAAGGCAAGTTAGCACCGAGATATGTAGGATTGTTTGAGATTTCAGAAAGGATTTGATTTGTGGCATACCGGTTGAAGTTAGCTGAGGAATTGAGTGGTGTACATGATACGTTTCACGTATCTAATTGAAAGAAGTGTTCGGTGGATGCTAGTCTGCATGTGCCATTAGATGAAAGTAAGGTTGACAAAACTCTTTGTTTTGTCGAGAAACCTGTTGAGATTATGGATCGAGATGTTAAGGGTTTAAAGTGTGGTAAGATAGCGTTAGTAAAGGTACGGTGGGATTCTAAGCGTGGTCCTGAGTTTACTTGGGAACGCAAGGATCAGATGATATTTAAGTACCCAAATTTGTTTTGTCGATGTAGTTGGTGAGCAGATCGGTTGTAGTTGGATTTAGACAGTGGAAGTTAGATGCGGGGTGTTCATAAATGTTTGTTTTATGGGTATCTGCTATATGTGAGTGCACCTTGCGGTTACCATTCGAATTTTCACTTGGTTTGGGGGTATCGTATCTACCTGTGAGAAGTCGTTTGGATCATTAGTGTTACTGATCGGGTTAGTGTATCTATTTTCGTGTATCGTTGGAATGTCAGAGCGTTTTCTATCGTGCGAATTCGGGTATTTAGTTGGTTTACATTTTTGTGGTTCTTTCTTTGTGATTTTTATGGCATGGTAGAATTCCACATAATCATAAGAATTGTTAATGATATATGGTTTTATGGTGTGGTGTTATTCCGCTTAAATATCCATAAATTTTCTTTATCTGTTGTGAGTGGTGACTAGAGTAGTTGAAATCTCGGGACGCGATTTCCCTAAGTAGGGGATGATGTAACAACCGTGGTTCTAGCAGGTCAGTTTGACTGATAGTCTTGACTCTGTTGACGTTTGTTTGGTGTGTCTTAGGTGTTTGAAGTGATATAGGTGAGTTTTAGCACTAAATCCCTTTGCGTAAATGGTTGTTATTGTGATTTGGAAAGTATGGAATTTAAGAAAATTCATTTTGATCGCCTGTGTGGTGTAAAAATGACTTGTGAAGTTTTGGTGTTTTTGTATTTTTGCGTAACGAGTCTTCATTCATGTATTTCAGCGTTAGCAAGTTGCGAGGAGTTTGCTTTTGTGTGTTATACATTTATAAAGAGTGAAAATATATTTTTAGAAACTTTATTTTTGAAAATGATAATTTTCAGAGTCGTCGCAAAAAAATTAAGTTTTATCGTGTAAGACGTTAGGATTAACTACGGGTACTCATAAAATATCAAAAGTATGAGGTTTTGAGTGTTATATATATATATATATATATATATATATATATATATATATATATATATATATATATATATATATATATATATATATATATATATATATAAGGGGGCGGCCGGTTATGGGTCAAAGGGGGGAAAAGAAAACCCAATTTGATTCCAAATACGACTCTTAGGCACAAGGATTATCCATAATTAATATATATACAAACCCAAAAAACCCTTGAACATTTTTTTTTAGTTATTGGTTGATCCAAGGGAGAAAAGAGAAGGAAACAAATTAGGGTTTGTAATTTGGAAGCAATAATCAAGAATAAACGTAAAATTCTTAAAACCTATATTCAATTAGTTGATTAATTATTGTAATTCATGTAATATTAAGTATGATGGATTTAATTTTTATAAACTTCTGTAAATTTGTGAGGTAAAACATGTTAGAATCATTAATTGATAATAGTATGATGATTGGTTAAGAGAATTGAGCGTAAAACGCGTTAGTTTACAAGTTGGGTTTGGACAGAAAATTAGTGCTGTAAAGATTCCAAGGTATTCAACAGATGGTGATGAATTAGATCATGAAATTTTTGTCTAAATTAAAGTTTAATGAAAGAGCTTTCCAAAAAGTCCAGCCACGATCGATTTCGAGGTCCGGAAGTTAATCTTTTGATTTTTCTTTGTTAAGGTATCAAAGCTGTAAAACCGGGACAGATTTAGGTCATAAGTTTGGTAGTGAGATGTGGATGAAAAAGTAAGAGTTAGCTTATCCCTTCTGGTTGAGTTAAATTTCATATTTACTTAGACTCCCACGTGAACGATTTGCGATAGAAAGTTGTATAAGTATTTTAATTTAATTAAAACTTTTTGGTATGCGTTCAGATCTGAATCTGGATAGTTTGTAAGTTTGATTTTATGAAGGGTACTTGTGTATGTTTTTGGACTATGGCCTTCTGGTAGTAGCTTGTATACATCCAAGGGACTATGGTAAATTTTTGGTGTGAGTTATTGAGCTTTTAAAGTTATTATTTTATGTGGGCGAATGTACCCTAAAATTCTGCGTTTTCTGATTTTAGAAGTGCAAGGGATTTAGTGAGCATTAAGATTTGGTGGTGATTAGTATGGGGTCTAGGAGATCCATGGTGGGTCATATGAATCTTAGACATCCATCATATGCGTATTACATAGTTTGTAACTTTTAGCTTGGCCATGTGTAACGTGGACTTATTTTGTGTGATATAGATTTGTGATTTGTGTTTGTGGAAGCTGCAAAGTTTGAGGTGAGTTCATAGTCCCACTTTTTACTTTGTTTTAAACTTGGGATGAGAATGATTCTTGTGTTAATTGTTTTGAGTTACTGTGATTATGTGTGGTTTAAAAGCTTGCACTTATAATTGTTATCGTATGAATGCTATATATGTTGATAATGCTATGTGGTTTGAATGATGTGATGATAATGCTGTGTGGTCCAATTAGAATGAGTATCCAATTGGAGATTAGTAACTCCTACTCACTATTATGCTGTGTTGTCTGATCGGAGGGTATTAATTACCCATTATTTGGAGCGGGGGTCACGTTCCGGCCCGGATGTTGTGAATGTGGATCGGTGGGCACGTTCCATCCAATGGTTGCCTTTTGTGTGATGGTTGGTTTGTGAATACATGTAGCTTGTATAATAACTATAATTATTTGTCCAGCTATGCTTTATAATCACAGTGAATTGGTTGCCTATTGTATGTGAGTCTTAATTCTATGAATCTCACAAACATTATGTTGACGTTTTAAGCATCATTTTCAGGTGAGCTTTCTAAGGATAAGATAGAAGGATGTGATTAGACGAGACCTTAGTTGCATTGGAAGTGGTTTATCATCTATGTTTGGACTTATGTATTATTTTGGATTTTGTATTGGTTATTTTATTTTGGGGTATTGTTATAGCACTTTGTGTTTGTACTCTGCTCAATTTATGTGCATGTAGTTATTCTCTATTTAGACATCAAGTGTTGTGATGATATATATGAAGTTACACCTTTGCACTTCCGCCTTGGCGAGATGTGACACAAGTAATACCCGTGGCTATGTTCCACTGCCATACCCGAGTTGGGGGAGTTACATAAAATAATATAAAACAAGTGATAAGCATATGATAAATGATTTTAATAAAATGTTGTTATTTGATATCATCAAATATCTCATCACTTGAACTTTACTTGTCTCCAAGTATACCCTATATTTAACTTATAAAAATGTATCCTAAACATGGTCTAGGAATTTTTATAGTTTAAGCATTCATTCATTTTAATCGTAATTGCACAAGCAAACACCTCATGAAATAGGAAAATGAAATCACTCAAATCACTCAACTAATCTATGTGGTAGCATTTAAGTAATTCACTTAATTGCTCAGTCATAACAAATATTCTATTATAAGATTGACAAGGATACACATCTCCACCACTAAAACTAAGGAGTGACAAGTCTAAAGTGGTAAATTGGGTTATGATAAGGCTTAAGGGTTAAATATGGCTTCGTTTAAACATCTCCTACACAAACTCAGTAGATCACTAGTGCGAGCCTTTGATTCCTCAAACAACGGATGGTCACTAGTGTGTATCCCGGTGCGTCATTCGATTAGTCTAAAACTTAGATGGTCACTACCTTATTCACGCACTTGACATTCTCACTAAGCCATTACTATATCCGGATGCTCAAAAGCTAACAACGAATACAGTGACTTGGTAAAGGGTATGGATAAAACTTTGGGAAATACATAAATTGGGGTAAAAATAAAATAAATAAACATGTAGATTAAGTCCTAACAAGTGTAGACTAACTCACGCTTTAACACGGAAACTCATGCTTTAGTAGGTAGACACGAATTAGACTCAATGAAATCTTAATCAAAGAATAAACCTTCGTTGACGTTTCCATAACGGCCAACTCCCTTGCAATCCATCAATATAATACAACAGCAGTAGCGATATCTCTACTAGTACATAACTTTACATCGTTGGTTTATAATCACGTACCAACATTTTCTTTTCTATATTTATCTCTACATTATATATAACAGGAGGCGTTACACGTAGATAAATCAAGAAAACGCCACCTGACCATGTAAGCAACTTTTGTTGCCACCTTAGCAGCCATGTCATCACATTATGGCCATGTAAGCAATTTTATAATTTATTTCGTATTTTTATAATCAGTAGTGTCCACCTAGGAAATTAGTGTTTATGTCTAGGAATTTTAAGTAGAACCTCACTTTCATCAGGTAACTTAAAATCCTTATAGAGGACAAAGCATTCATTATCTGTAAAAAGAACTTTGTTTTTCTTGTCACACATCTGTGACACACTGAAGAGATTATACTTAAGCTCTTTCACATAGTACACATTTTCAAAGTCCAAGTTTCCAGTTTTAATAGTACCTTTACCAGAAACTTTACCACCAATTCCAGCTCCAAATCTGACAAATTGTCCATCAATAGGTTTGAAATCTGAGAGATAGGATTTATTGCCAGTCATGTGCCTTGAACATCCACTATCTGAATAACCTTGATCTTGTGTTTTAGTCTTTGGATGTTCCTGCACATAAAATAAAGGAATTAGTTCCTTTTGGAGACCCAAGCCATTATTGACTTGGATTTGCCTCGTGTATCAATATAATTATATCTATCAAAGGTCATTGATACACTATTGGGATTGTTTGAGGTATTTAATCCTTTTGGTCTCCATTCCCAATGTGTTGAGGCCTTCACAGCATTTCCCAAATTTACCCTGTTCTTGTTTACATGACCAGCAGTGGTAACTTTTGGCTCAGAAATTTTGATTTTTGGTACCCACTTCTGATTGTAAACAACCTTTTTCTCATAAAAGGTCCTTTTGCATGTTTATGCTGATTTAACAAAAGTTGTAATTGGTTTTTCACTTGAAACAGGTGGTTTTGGGTAAGCAGTCTTAACAATTCTAGCAGTTGCTAAAGGTTTAATGCCACATTTTAGTTGAACTGCTCTAGGAATTATGTTGCTGTGAGTATTTGGGTGAGTATTATTTTGAAAAGTGTTTTCATTCACCCTTTTGTTCCCAAAAACTTCCCTTCTTCCCTTGTGGTAGTTACAATTAGCATGCAAGTGATCAAAACTTCCACAAATATGACATGCTTTATTATTCATCACAAAATCACTACCAAGTTGTTGAGACTTAAGATTATTTCAGTTCCTCTGGTTACCTCTAGGAGCTGGTGACTTGTTCCTATACATCTCAGCATATTTTACAGTTGGCCTAGATTGATTAACATGTTTTCTAGGTGTCACTGTATCATCTTTAACTACTTTGGGAATAGTGGCTTCTACATTCACCTTAACACTTTCATCCACTAGAGATGAATCACTAGCACTCTCAAAGGCATCAGTCTCTACCTTAACCTGTTCATCATTAGCACTTTTCACAAAATTTTGGGCCATAATCAAAAGTTAGTTCTTGAAACTCTTCTAACCCAGTATGTGCTAGATCTATACCTGGAGATGATGGAACACCTCTTAGTGGTGGAAGAACTGACTTGTAACCTACACCTGACTTAGCCTTATTAACAACCTGTGCTTCCCAAATTTTATCTATACTTTGAGACTGATAAGCAAGTGTATCACAAGTGAGTTTAACATTTTCATTACACTTCTTAAGTTTTTCAATCTCTTCTCTCAGGTCATCATTAACAGCAATCTTATAGTCTAAATCCCTTTTTAACACAACAATATCATCATTAAATTTAGACTCATTTGCTTTAAAATGTTCTAACTGAGTTTCTAAGACACACAAACCTCTTTTATAGTTAGACAAAGTATAATTAGAGGCCATTAAGTCTGTTGTTTGTTTTTCTAAAAGTTCCCTAAGTCTTTCACACTCTTTTAAAGCTTTACAAGATTTAGAACAACTTTCAGATGAATGTACCTCAGAGTCAGAGAAAGCCATTAAAGCAATTTCAGTTGCTACCATTGCAGATAAGGAAGGTGCCTCTTCTACCTCAACCATGTAACTCGAATCATAGCTAACACTATCAATAGCTAACATGGCCTTTGGTTCTTTCACAGTTGGCTCCTTCTTCTTATCCTGCCTGTACCAAGTGGATATGTTATCTGGCTTCCTAGGTTTTCTGCACTCTCTAGTAAAGTGTCACAACTTATGGCAGTTGAAACATTCCACCTTATTCTTATCAAAACCTATAGTTTCATAACCATTTATGGTAATTTGTCTTCCTGTTCTTTACCAGAACTTCTTAGCTTTCAAGCTTAGAAGTGCAACCTGCCACTTGATATCTGATGAGGCGAAAAGTGTACCGCTTTTAAGGGGTCATTTAAGCCCGAATTTGTGATTATTTGATCAAATATTGCCCTAAATTGTTCCTTTTGTCATTTTAGGTACTTTTCAGAAGAAATTTACAAAAGGAAGCATTTTGGACGTTTTTGAAGCGAAAAAGTGAAGAAAACGACAAAGTCTCAAATTCTTTGCTGGGAACAGTACCTGACGACGTCAAGGATTAACACATGACAGTGTCAAGAGTGGCAAAAGAGGTGGAAGTGGAATTTAAAATGTAACGGCCCAGATTATTTTCAATGTAATTGGCCTGACGGCGTCACCAAGGCCGTCAGGGTCAAAATGCATGTGACGGCCCAGAGTCTATTTCTACCTGAAGGCATCAAGACTGGATCTAGGCAATACGAATTTCCATTTGGCGGCGAGTTGACGGCATCAGAAGCCAATACATGACGCCGTCAGGATGTTCTGTCTATATATATTTTTCCAATTTTTCATTGTAAAGGGTGGAACAAATTGTGGAATACTAAGACACAAACCCTAGGTCGAATTCTCTGCTTATTGAAGGGGTTTCAAACCCTTCTTTCTTCCTTGTTTGAATAAAGATAAGTTCTCCAATAATCATTCAATATGTCTATGTGTTGTTTGATTCTATCTTATGCTTATCTTTCTTTTAACATGTTAGGCTAGGTTTTTATTGTGTTTACTTAGATGTAGTGAAACCTAGATGTTGATTATTGGTTGATTGTTTGTTTATAATTGTTACAGATGATTGTATTCGATGTTAGGCTTAAGAAAACTAGCAGACTTCCATTGGTAACTTGCTTGAACGTCTTAAGAAACATGATTGGAGGTGTACTACGATTTTTGGTTGTATTTAATGCATAAGTGAATTCTAATGATCCCATGTTAGGAGCTTTTAGTCGGCTCGACATAGGAGTGAAGTAGGATCTTATAGAGTTAGGGAATATTATACACGACCCTACGATTAGTATTAAGGAATATAACCCGTCATCCATGCAATTGTAACAAGCTAATCAACCGGTAAAAAATATCTAGGGAGTAATGAAATCTAAGTAAACACAACTTTTCTCATTATTGTTTCCACCACATTAGTTTAATTTCATTTCTTTTATTTTATTTTGATTGCATCTTTAGTTAATTGGGTTAGTTGGCTAGCAACTAATTCTGCCCATTCTTTCAAAACCTGAGATTTTACTTGCTTTTATAAAATATAAAAAATACAAAAAGAATCACCCCTCACCTCTAGACCTAGTTTAGTAGGCTTTCTAATCCTAGCGACACTATTCCTGAGTTGAACGATCAATCCCCTGGTACTTGTCACTATACTATACTACAACGATCAGGTACACTGCCTGGCGGGGATTGCAAGCTTCTCAAGATCCCTTGAGAGGTAAAACCTGTTGCGAGGGCACAATCCCGCATATCAAGTTTTTGGCGCCGCATCTCGGGGAATAGTTATTGTCTAGGTTAGAATTTCTTTTTATTAGGTTTACTTGCTAGATTCCTTTCTAGTAAGATTTTTATTTTTTAATTTTAGGTTTTCTTTAGTCTATCTTATTTCTTTATTTCTTTGTTCGTAATCTTTGCCATCCGACATCATGGAAGGTGGTAATATCTTTGATCCCATCAACCCACCACAACAAAACCACCCACAAAACCCACCACTAGCAAATCAACCTCCTAGACCCGAACTTTAGGAGAGTATTCTCGTCCTAGCCACCAAGGCTATCGAAACACCATTGAGCTCACTCAAGGAGCCAATGTGTCCCCCTTGCGATCCGACACCATCTAGTTGGTGCAAAGCAGATGTGCATTCCATGGACTTCGTTCCGAAGATCCTAATCAACATCTCAAGGATTTCCTAAAAATCGTAGATTCCATAGACCTTGATGTTGCAACTAGAGAGACGACCGGACTACGTCTATTCCAATTCTCTCTACGTGACCAAGCTAGTCAATGGCTTGAATGTTTTCCCATGGGATCTATCACCTCTTGGGATGATCCCACTTCTTGTTTCCTTGCTCAATTTTTCCCACCGGGGAGAACTACCAAGCGTAGAAATGATATCTTGATGTTCCAACAACGTCAAGGTGAAACTTTCAATGAAGCATGGACTTGTTTCAAGGACTTACTCCAAAAAGTCCCTCATCATGGCATAAATCTTTAGCTATTAGTTCAAATCTTCTATGACCATGTCGACTTTCACACCAAACGCACCATTGATCGAGCCACCGGAGGCAGGTTGCGTGATAAAGACGCCGAGGAATCTTGGGAAACTATTGATGAGCTTGCCTTCGACAATCGTGAGTTATGGGAAGTTACGCATGTTATAAACTCGGCTATCAACGCAATCTCGACACCTGGGGAAACCACTCAAATCTCCGAAGAACTCCTTTGCAAACTTGAGAAAAAGGTTGATTATCTCATGGAAAAACAAAAGAGACCTTTAAGTCCCAGACGGGTAGCAGTTAATTCTGTCTCAAATATGATTCCGACACCATTTTCTGAGTCACCTCTTAGAGAGAATGTCAAAACCTTTCAAAAATATGCTCAACCTTATTCGCCTCCTCAAAACCTCAGCCCGGAATTCGAAGCTCGAATGAGAGAGTACATGGCAACCCATTCTGAGCGGCTTGCTAAATTCGAGGAAGCCGTTTATAAACAAAAGGAGGAGATGCAAGAGAAAATGAAGGAGATGATGAGCCTAGTGGAGGAATACTCTAACCAAAAAACCCCAGAAATGATGTTATTAAGAAAGGAAAGCGTTACCCCCACTACCCAATTTGTTAACTCTATCACAATTGTCCACGAGGGTAATGAGGAAAGGGAAACCCCTAGTGTACAAACCATTGAGGAACCGCCAAAATCCCAATCACTAGGTTACTACCTAAAACATGATATAAATGAGAATACCATAACAAATTGGATAAAGGGTGACGGGCGTAACCAATCCTCTAAATAGGTTTCAAAAAAGGATAAAGAGGGGAAAGATGAGTATGATACATTACCTGGGGGACCGGTATTCGAGAAGCTACTTATACAAAAAAGTGGCTACTAAGCAGATGGCTTGTAGGAACTTTGAGATACCAGCCAGCATTGGGAAGTTGCAATATCTGGATGCTTTCGCCGATCAAGGATCGGAAGTAAATCTTATGCCTCTAACTATTTACACCCGACTAACTACGGAAATGCCGGCTACCACCCGTGTTAGGCTATCCTTCGCTGGTCACTCTTATGTATAACCTTTGGGAATTGCAGAGGATGTACTGGTCAATGTTGCAGGGTTCATGTATCCCGTCGATTTCATGATCATCGATGATAAAGGAGGTGGGTGCATGCCAATAATCCTTGGAGCACCATTCCTCACCACAGCAAGAGCTGTCATTAGGTATGAAAAGAGGGAAATTGAACTTAAGTCAGGAAAAAGGAAGATTAGCCTTCCTATGACCCCACGATGTGTGCAAGGAAGCCTGATTAAAAGAAAGCTCAAAAACAACATTGACACATCGCCTAATCATGTTCAAGAAAAAATCCTCACATGGGAAACAAGAATCAAAAGCTACAAAGAAACTAAGCCTGAGAGAGGCAAAAGTAGCAATAAAATTCATGTCAAGTTTGAATGCAGTCAACCGACGGAGAATCATGTAACATTTTCAGAAGGAGACTTGGTACTCTTAAGGCATTCCGAGATAAAAGTACCTCCCGATGAGCCAAGTCCCTGGTGGTATGGAACGTTTACAATTAAAAGCCTAAGCCAAGATGGGATAGCTACCTTGTACAGTAAAGGAGCAGGGGAGGTGACTGCAAGTATTGAACGATTGAAACACTACCACCCCGATAGCGAGGATCATAATTATATGGGATGCGTCATCTCAAGAGATGAGGTCATGTAATTGCCCATGACCTTGAGTCTAGCTACAAGACTCGTTAATAAAGAAAAACGCTTCTTGGGAGGGAAACCATGTTTTGTAGATTTTTATTTGTTTGATTTTATTTGTTTCCGTATGCGTATCTTATTTTTATTGTTGGTAAGTTATGTTTCAAAGTAAATTGTGAAAATGCTTTATTTTGTTTTTAACTTCGTCTTAATTACATATAAAGGTATTTTGAAAAAGCTAAGTGTAAGGGGAGACCTAAATTTGTTTATAAGAACGAAAATGAACATGATTCGCCACAATATTAAATGAGCATGTATATTAGTAATTGTTAGAGTCAAATGCTTGTATCGAGTCATAATGATGTTTTGCAGGATTTTCCAGAGAATAAGGCATAAGTTTTTCCAGAAATTTTCCGGAAACTTAACATAAGATTTTTCCAGGAACATTCTGACGGCGTCAGGAGTTACAACCTGACGGCGTCAGGTACCAAAATTCTGAAAATTTTTGCGAGTTTTGTTTAAACCGGAGTTTTAAAGTTTTTGTTGATTTTTTAGTTTTATAAACTCCAGGAAATTTGCAAACATTCATTCCACAAGCATAATATCTCTTTAAATCCTAGAAAGCAACATTAAGATATATATGCTATTTTTTCTAGGATTTGTTAATATATATGGATTGCCGCCGATTTTACGCGAGGTTTGCCTTGATTGTTTTCTCAGGTTTAATAGGTTATATATGACAAGAAGATGATTTATATTTCTGGAGGGAAGCTTTCAGCGTTCATTTTCTTGGATGAAGATCTAACCTTGTTGACACACTATCCACACCGAACGAATCAGGGGAGTATTTGTTTTCATTCTTTTACCTGTTTTACTGATGAGGCAAAAAAAATGATCCATTTTTAGGGGGTCATTTAAGCCCGGAATTGAATTTATTTGATCAAATATTGCCCTAAATCGTTCCTTGTGTGATTTTAGGTACTTTTGGAGTGAATTCTGGAAAAGGAAGCATTTTGGACATTTTTGGAGCATAAAAGTGAAGAAAACGGCAAAGTCTTAATTTTCCTTGCTGGGAACAGTACCTGACGGCGTCACAAGTTTCTTAATGACGGCGTCAAGAGGAAAAACAAGAGGTAAAGAGGATGGAGTCCATGACGGTCCAGAATGTTTTTTGTACTAAGGCATGACGGCGTCACCATAGGCCGTCATGGCCCCTTAACACGTGATGGCCCAGAGAAGAATCACTCTTGACGGCATCAGATCTGGATCTAGGAAATCTGATTTTATTATGGGCGGTGGGTTGACGGCGTCAAAATTTTCTTCTTGACGCCGTCACCTTGGAAAATCTAGATATAGTTTTGTAATTTTCATTCATAAAAGAGAGGACAATATTAGGGACGACTTGAATAAACCCTAGCTCAATTTTAACAGTATTTTCAAGGATTTTCACCCCTTGAATCCTTTCATGTTCAATTAAGATAAGTATCCTTTCAATTCATTCAATATGTCTATGTGTTGTTTGAATATATCTTACGCTTGTCTTGATTTTAACATGCTAGGCTAGATCTCTTGTGTGTTTGCTTAGATGTAGTGAAATCTAGATGTTGATTATAGGTTGATTGCTTGTTTATAGTTGTAATGGATGAATGATTTCGATGTTAGGCTTAAGAAAACTGGCAGACTTCCATAGTGTAACTTGCTTGAACGTCTTAAGAAACATGAACCAATGCGTACTAGGTTTTTATGGTTGTATTTAATGCATGAGCGAATTCTAGTGATCCCATGTTAGGAGCTTCTTGCAGGCTCGACATAGGAGTGAAGTAGGAGCTTATAGAGATGAGGAAGTACGTACGCCACCCCACGATTGGTATTAAGAAATATAACCCGGCATCCACGCAACTGTAACAAACTATCAACTTGTAAAAGGTATCTAGGGAGTAACAAAATCTAAGTAAACACATTTTTCCCATTTATTGTTCACACCACTAGTTTAATTAGTTTTATTTTCATTTTTGTTATTTTATTTTGATTGCATCTTAGTTATTGGGTTAGTTGAATAGCAACTAATTCTGCCCACTCCTCTAAAACCCGAGATTTTTACTTGCTTTTATAAAAATATAAAAATACAAAAAGAGTCATCCCTCACCTCTAGACATAGTTTTTAGGCTTTCTAATCCTAGCGACACTATTCCTGAGTTGAACGATCAATCCCCCGGTACTTGTCACTATACTATACTACAACGATCAGGTACACTTCCTGGTGGGGGTTGTAAGCTTCTCGAGATCCCTCGAGAGGTAAAGCCTGGTGCAATTACCACGCATCAAGTTTTTGGCGCCGCAGCCCGGGGAATAGTTATTGTCTATGTTAGGATTTCTTTTTATTAGGTCTACTTGCTAGATTCCTTTCTAGTAAGATTTTATTTTGATATTTTTAGGTTTTCTTTAGTCTATCTATTTCTTCGTGTCTTTGTTCGTAACCTTTACCATCCGACATCATGGAAGGTGGTAACATCTTTGAACCCATCAACCCACCACAACACGACCACCCATAAAACCCACCACTAGCAAACCAACCTCTTAGGCCCCGAACCCTAGGAGAGTATTCCCGACCTAGCCACCAAGGCTATCGAAACACTACTAAGCTCACCCAAGGAGCCAATGTGTCCCCCTTGCGATCTGACACCATCCGGTTGGTGCAAAGCGGATGTGCATTCCATGGAATTCATTCTGAAGATCCTAATCAACATCTCAAGGACTTCCTTAAAATCGTAGATTCTATAGACCTTGATGTTACAACTAGAGAGTCAACCCGATTACGCCTATTCCAATTCTCTCTACGTGATCAAGCTAGTCAATGGCTTGAACGTTTACCCGCGGGATCCATCACCTCATGGGATGATCTCACCACTCGTTTCCTTGCTCAATTTTTCCCACCGGGGAGAACTACTAAGCTTAGAAATGATATCTTGATGTTCCAACAACGTCAAGGTGAAACTCTATATGAAGCATGGACTCGTTTCAAGGACTTACTCCAAAAAGTCCCTCATCATGGCATAGATCTTTGGCTCCAAGTCCAAATCTTCTATGACCATATCGATCTCTCCACAAGGCGAACCATTGACCAATCGGCCGGTGGTAAGCTACGTGATCTAAGTGCGGAAGAATCATGGGAACTCATAGAAGATCTTGCTCTCTATGACAACGAAAGTTGGAATGATCCCCGTGATTTGAACAAAACGGTCAAGGGAATATCTTTTCCTTCGAACAATTCTAGCACTCCCGACCGTAGGATCATGGAACTTGAGGACCAAGTCAAGTTTCTCATGAAATCTTACGAAGCTCCTAAGCCTTCAAGCCAAGTGAACAAAATCACTTCTTCATGCGAATTATGTAGTGGTCCCCATGACAATCGTGATTGCGTGGAACTCCCTGGAACAGCTTTTGCGAACTACGCATCCTCGCGTACCGACGAAGTGGGAGATAAGTGGTACACTTTCAAACCCGAGCCAAACCCTTACGGTGATTCCTACAACCCTTCTTGGAAAAATCACCCGAACCTTAGGTGGAAACAAAACCAAACAATTCTTCCAATCCGCCTAATCGTTACCAACCGAACGGTCCACCCTCCAACCGTACTTTCAACAACAATCCTTCTAATAACTATGGTAGTACCAAAAATCTTGAAGGATTGATTTCCAATTTTATGGCATCTCAAGAAGCTCGCATATCTAAGTTTGAAGCCGATTTCAAACAAAAGCAAAGCGAGATGACCACCAAAATTGACACATTATTGAAAGTTCTCAATGACCGAGAAATGGGAGCACTCCCAAGCGACACGGTCAAGAACCCGAAACTAAACGTTAATTCCATATCATCAGTTTCGTCACCCACTTCTTGTCCGCAATACTACTCGGTTAAATCAATGAGCACGTGTTTCAAGCAAAACCAAATTCTTCAAAAGGACCAATCAAATGAAACACCCGATATCAAACCGGTCAAAAGCATAGTTGAAACACCTCCTACACAAGACCTTGACGATGAATTCAAGGAGCTTCACCTAGAACATCCCGTCATTGATATCTTAGCCCGTGTTCCCTACTATAGTGCCCTCCTAGAAAAATATGAGAAATTTAAACTAGGTAAAAATGGGACCGCCTTCGTTCAAAACAAGTTGCCGAAAAGCTTGATGATCCGGGTATATTTGTTTTGCCTTGTAAGATAGGAAAATCCGAAGCTTTCGACACACTAGCCGATTTAGGGTCAAGCCTCAACTTGATTCCCTTATCCCTTTTCACCACTCTCAAGCTAGGAAAGTTAGAGGAGACAGAGGTATTAATTGGTCTAGCGGATGGGAGTATTGCCCACCCGGTTGGGATGATCAAGGATGTAGTTGTTCACATAGGGAAGTTAACTATTTTAGCGGATTTTCACGTCCTAGATATGGTTAGTGATACTACATGCCCATTGTTAGTAGGAAGAGGATTTTTAGCAACCGCTAGCGCCATGATAGATTGTAAGGAGTCTAAGATAGCGGTAGGCGAGGGCGATACTTGGTCGGTATATAATGTTAAGAAACATAGCTACGATTGTGAGGATGAACCGATACCACATTGGGTAGAGATGAATAGGAGACCATCTAGATATGGACCTTGGATAGAAAGAAATTTTATAGGACCTCAACGCCCATTCTATCTAGAAAAAGATTTCATCGATAAAACACATTCGGTGGAACAACTCATAGCTAGAGATGAAGAGCTAGACCCTTTTGAGGACCCCCTAGTCTTTAGGAAAATGATTGAGTTCTTAAGCGTAATGCCTATTAACATAGAGATGAACAAGTGGAAAAGAGAGGCGATCCTAAGAATGCTAAGATACCATGTATGATTGGGTATAAACACATTGACAATGCTTACATTGATTTTAAATCCCCAATCAACATTATGTCCTCAAGTGTCTACAATGATATTGTGAAAACAAGACTTGGACCTAGAAGAGATCCCAAATACCCCGGTGGAGTTTGTAACTTTGTCGAGAGAATTAAAGGTCTACATGTCTTTGTTGGGAACTTTACTTATATCACTGACTTTATGGTTGTTGAAGACCTAGCTAGTGTTATTGATTGTCGCTTATCCCATGTTGTGTTTGGTAAACCATTTGTTGAAAAGTCCAAGTTAGAATATGATGAGATAGAAGGGACAATCCGATTTGCTAGTGACACCGATAGGATCACTTATAAGATGCCTAACAGAATGAAAGAATTTTGTTTTGTGCCTCGATTTGACATGGATAACATTGGTGCTTTCGAGGACATCAATGAAGAGGATAAGAAAAAGGGCATGGACTATGTATGGGAGAAGAAGAGCCTTTTCTATAAGGATTGCTTGACTCTAGGACCAAAATATAGAGTTGATAAGGAATTTGCCAATAGAATCATAGGAGCAATTAAGAAGAAGGTGGTTGGTCTCTATAAAGAGCATTTACAATCGGTGGATGAGACCAACGATGAGGTCACGTAGTAGCCCATGACCTTGAGTCTAGCTACAAGACTCGTAAATAAAGAAAAGCGCTTCTTGGGAGGCAACCCATGCTTTGTGTGATTTTTAATTTGTTTGATTATTATTTGTTTCCGTATGCATGCTTTATTTTTATTGTTGCTAGATCATGTTTCAAAAATAAAATAGTGAAAATACTTTATTTTGTTGTTTGGCTTAGTCTTAACTTCATCCAAAGGTATTTCACAAAAGATAAGTGTAAGGGGAAATCCCAAATATGTTTTTAAGAAACAAAATTGATCGTGATTCTCCACAATATTAAATGAACATGTATATTCGTATTTGTTAGAGTCAAATGCTTGTATCGAGTCATAATGATGTTTTGCAGGATTTTCCAGGAAGTAGGACATAAGTTTTCCAGAAATTTTCCGGAAACTTAACATATAGATTTCTGTAGGTCACTTCTAACGGCTTCAGGAAGAAATTCCTGACGGCGTAATGTGTAAAATTCTGGAGATTTTGCTAGTTTTGTTTTTCTAACGGAGTCTTAAAGTTTTTGTTAATTCTTTAGTCTTATAAACTCCAGAAAATCTGCAAACACTCATTCCACAAGCATTATATCTTACTTTGTTTTCTAGGATTTGTTAGTATATATAGATTGCCGCCGATTTTACGCGAGGTTGCCTTGTTTGTTTTCTCAGGTTTAACAGGTTATGTATGACAAGAAGGTGATTTATATTCTGGAAGGAAAGCTTTGATTGTTCATTTTCTTGGAGGAAGATCTAACCTTGTTACCACACTATCCACACCAAATGAATCAGGGGAGTATTTGATTTCATTGTTTTACCTATTTCACTTTTACATTCTTTAATTGAACATTGGGGACAATGTTCATCCTAAGTGTAAGGGGAGGGTAAAATGATGATACCTTATAGGATACACTTGCACTTGAGTTTGTTTGTTTGATGGTAGGTGTGTAATAAAACTATGAGAAATACTTGTTAGTGTAATTTTAGCGCCAAATTTAAATTTTTTTTACAACATTTAGGAGTGAAACTTTAGCCTTAGCAAGCGTCTCATGGATAGGAGTCGTATGACTAGCACAAAACCGTACTATTCAGAAAAATTCTCCACCCAAATATGTGAGGTTCGCCTTTAGATTTGATAGGAAAAGCATTCATTATTAGTGCTTATGAGTGTACCGGTAGCATCTAGATTCTAGAATTTGCGTTAGTGATGCATCCCGAGACCGCTAGTGAGACTACATCCGTGTAGTAGGATTTACTACATGATAAGAGGCATTAGGATCACCCTTGTGTTAAACCCGTATTATAATTACTTGACCATTTAAGTCATATTACTTGGCTAGTTAAGTCAATTAATTTTTCCCACACCCTTAGCGTTGTACTCATTTTTAGTATACGAAACCCCTAGTACACCCCTCCGAGCCTATCTTTTTGTTTCTAACTTTAAGCATCTTACTTAAAGGAAGAATTTGTTACACCCCACTTAATTGTACACCCAAATCGCCTTATCCTTCCGTGTATGCACTCATCTTTAGTGCATTATTGTTATTTTTTTAACCCTTAGTTAATTATCTAATTGATTACATGGTTGCTAAGTCGAGTCATATCATTGTACATATTGTTTTGGGACGATTGGGACTCATGGGTAAAAGTACTAATGTTACGGAGTAATGGGGAAGAACATCATATTATTACCCCATATGTGCGTTAATCTTAAAAGTACTCCAAGTGTTTTGATTATCTTAATTCGAGTCATTAGATTAGTTTATTGTAAAGTATGTAAAAATTCAAGTGTAAGGGGAATGTTCATTCCCTATGATGTATTATTCTAGATGGTAGGGTAAGAGTGTATGCAAAAAAAAAAAAAAAATAAATAAATAAATAAATAAAAAAACATACGGACTACCACCCATTTCATTCTATGTTTATTTTATGTTTTTGTTATTTTTGATTTATTAGCTTAAGTCGAGTCTAGTCTTGGCTTAGCAACGCCATATTGTACATGTAATTAACCAAGATGATTAACTCGCCACCAGTAAAGATTGCCTTTATCCAACAAAACCGTGTATTCCATATCCCTACACCTAACGTTATAACCCTTTTAAAAGACCTCTTTGATAGTTTATCCTAGGTGCTTACGCCATGTGGTGGAGCTTTGATCCTTTCCCAAGCCTATGGTAATCTATTTTGCTATGAAAGGTAGTGAGAGATATTTTCCATTTCCATATTGTGATAAATACTTTATTACACCCGAGAGATGTGAGTATCTAAACACTATTTGTGAGGTGCTAGTGTATGACCTCCGTGCTTGTCTTTGGTCTTTAGTGGAACGATTATTTGTTGTAATTACATTTATATTAGTATTAAATGACCCCTAACTTGTATTTTGATTAGAATAAAAGCGCATTTGCTTGAGGACAAGCAAATCTCAAGTGTAAGGGTATATGATGAGGCAAAAAATGATCCGTTTTTAGGGGGTCATTTAAGCCCGGAATTGAATTTATTTGATCAAATATTGCCCTAAATCATTCCTTTTGTGATTTTAGGTACTTTTGGAGTGAATTCTGGAAAAGGAAGCATTTTGGACGTTTTTGGATCATAAAAGTGAAGAAAACGACAAAGTCTTAATTTTCCTTGCTGGGAACAGTACCTGACAACGTCACAAGTTTCTTAATGACGGCGTCAAGAGGAAAAACAAGAGGTGAAGAGGATGGAGTCCATACCGGTCTAGAATGTTTTTTGCACTAAGGCATGACGGCGTCACCATAGGCCGTCATGGCCCCTTGACACGTGACGGCCCAGAGAAGAATCACTCTTGACGGCGTCAGATCTGGATCTAGGCAATCTGATTTAATTATGGGTGGCGGGTTGACGGCGTCAGAATTTTCTTCTTGACGCTGTCACCTTGGAAAATCTATATATAGTTTTGTAATTTTCATTCATAAAAGAGAGGACAATATTAAGGACGACTTGAATAAACCCTAGCTCGATTTTAACAGTATTTTCAAGGGTTTTCACCCCTTGAATCCTTTCATGTTCAATTAAGATAAGTATCCTTTCAATTCATTCAATATGTCTATGTGTTGTTTGAATATATCTTACGCTTGTCTTGATTTTAACATGCTAGGCTAGATCTCTTGTGTGTTTGCTTAGATGTAGTGAAATCTAGATGTTGATTATAGGTTGATTGCTTGTTTATAGTTGTAATGGATGAATGATTTCGATGTTAGGCTTAAGAAAACTGGCAGACTTCCATAGTGTAACTTGCTTGAATGTCTTAAGAAACATGAACCAATGCGTACTAGGTTTTTATGGTTGTATTTAATGCATGAGCGAATTCTAGTGATCCCATGTTAGGAGCTTCTTGCAGGCTCGACATAGGAGTGAAGTAGGAGCTTATAGAGATGTGGAAGTACGTACGCCACCCCACGATTGGTATTAAGGAATTTAACCCGTCATCCACGCAACTGTAACAAACTATCAACCTGTAAAAGATATCTATGGAGTAACGAAATCTAAGTAAACACATTTTTTCCATTTATTGTTCACACCACTAGTCTAATTAGTTTTATTTTCATTTTTTTGTTATTTTATTTTGATTGCATCTTAGTTATTGGGTTAGTTGAATAGCAACTAATTCCGCCCACTCCTCTAAAACCCGAGATTTTTACTTGCTTTTATAAAAATATAAAAATACAAAAAGAATCATCCCTCACCTCTAGACCTAGTTTTTAGGCTTTCTAATCCTAGCGACACTATTCCTGAGTTGAACGATCAATCCCTTGGTACTTGTCACTATACTATACTACAACGATCAGGTACACTGCCTAGTGGGGGTTGTAAGCTTCTCGAGATCCCTCGAGAGGTAAAGCCTGGTGCAATTCCCACGCATCATTTACTTTTACATCCTTTAATTGAACATTGGGGACAATGTTCATCCTAAGTGTAAAGGGAGGGTAAATGATGATACCTTATAGGATACAATTGCACTTGAGTTTGTTTGTTCGATAGTAGGTGTGTAATAAAACTAAGAGAAATACTTGTTAGTGCAATTTTAGCGCCAAATTTAAATTTTTTTACAACATTTAGGAGTGAAACTTTAGCCTTAACAAGCGTCTCATGGATAGGAGTTGTATGACTAGCACAAAACCGTACCACCCAGAAAAATTTTCTACCTAAATATGTAAGGTTCGCCTTTAGATTTGATAGGAAAAGCATTCATTATTAGTGCTTATGAGTGTACCGATAGCATTTAGATTCTAGAACTTGCGTTAGTGATACATCCCGAGACCGCTAGTGAGAGTACATTCGTGTAGTAGGATTTACTACATGATAAGAGGCATTAGGATCACCCTTGTGTTTAAACCCGTATCATAATTACTTGACCAATTAAGTTATTACTTGACTAGCGAAGTCAATTAATTTTCCCACACCTTTGCGTTGTACTCATTTTTAGTACACGAAACCCCTAGTACACCCCTCCGAGCCTATCTTTTTCGTTTCTAACTTTAAGCATCTTACTTAAAGGAAGAATTTGTTACAACCCACCCAAATGTGCAACCAAATCGCCTTAGCCTTCCGTCTATTCACTCATCTTTAGTGCATTATTGTTATTTGTTTAACCCCTTAGTTAATTATCTAATTGATTACATGGTTGCTAAGTCGGGTCATATCTTGTACATATTATTTTGGGATGATTGGGACTCATGGGTAAAGTACTAGTGTTATGAAGTAATGGGGAAGAACATCAAATTATTACCCCCATATGTGCTTTAATCTTAAAAAGTACTCCAAGTGTTTTGATTATCTTGATTCGAGTAATTAGAGTAGTTTATTGTAAAGTATGTAAAAGTTTAAGTGTAAGGGGAATGCAAATTCTCTACGATGTATTATTTTGGATGGTAGGGTAAGAGTGTATGCAAAAAATAAATAAATCAAAAATCAAAAATCAAAAAATCAAGAAAAAGAAGAAAAAAAATAGAAAAAGAAAAAGAGAAAAACATACGGACTACCATCCCGTTTCATTCTATGTTTGTTTTAAGTTTTTGTTATTTTTGATTTATTAGCTTAAGTCGAGTCGAGTCTTGGCTTAGCAACACCATATTATACATGCAATTAACCAAGATGATTAACTCACCACCAGTAAATATTGCCTTTATCCAACAAAACCGTGTTTATCATATCCCTACACCTAACGTTATAACCCTTTAAAAGACCTCTTTGATAGTTTATCCTAGGTGCTTACGCCAAGTGGTGGAGATTTGATCCTTTCCCAAGCCTATGGTAATCTATTTGCTATGACAGGTAGTGAGAGATGTTGTCAATTTCCATATTGTGATATATACTTTATTACACCCGAGAGATGTGAGTATCTAAACACTATTTGTGAGGTGCTAGTGTATGACCTCCGTGCTTGTTTTTGGTTTTTAGTGGAACGATTATTTGTTGTAATTACTTTTATATTAGTGTTAAATGACCCCTAACTTGTATTTTGATTATAATAAAAGCCATTTGCTTGAGGACAAGCAAATCTCAAGTGTAAGGGTATTTGATGAGGCGAAAAGTGTACCGCTTTTAAGGGGTCATTTAAGCCCGAATTCGTGATTATTTGATCAAATATTGCCCTAAATCGTTCCTTTTGTCATTTTAGGTACTTTTGAGAGGAAATTTACAAAAGGAAGCATTTTGGACGTTTTTGAAGCAAAAAAGTGAAGAAAACGACAAAGTCTCAAATTCCTTACTGGGAACAGTACCTGACGACGTCAAGGATTAACACATGACAGCGTCAAGAGTGGCAAAAGAGGTGGAAGTGGAATTTACAACGTGACAGCCCAGAGTATTTTCAATGTAATTGGCTTAACGGCGTCACCAAGGTCGTCAGGGTCAAAATGCATGTGATGGCCCAGAGTCTATTTCTACCTGAAGGCATCAAGACTGGATCTACGCAATACAAATTTCCATTTGGCGGCGAGTTGACAGCATCAGAAGCCAATACATGACGCCGTCAGGATGTTCTGTCTATATATATTTTTCCAATTTTTCATTGTAAAGGGTGGAACAAATTGTGGAATACTAAGACACAAACCCTAGGTCGAATTCTCTGCTTATTGAAGGGGTTTCAAACCCTTCTTTCTTCCATGTTTGAATAAAGATAAGTTCTCCAATAATCATTCAATATGTCTATGTGTTGTTTGATTCTATCTTATGCTTATCTTTCTTTTAACATGTTAGGCTAGGTTTTTATTGTGTTTGCTTAGATGTAGTGAAACCTAGATGTTGATTATTGGTTGATTGTTTGTTTATAATTGTTACGGATGATTGTATTCGATGTTAGGCTTAAGAAAACTGGCAGACTTCCATTGGTAACTTGCTTGAACGTCTTAAGAAACATGATCGGAGGTGTACTATGATTTTTGGTTGTATTTGATGCATAAGTGAATTCTAATGATCCCATGTTAGGAGCCTTTAGTCGGCTCGACATAGGAGTGAAATAGGATCTTATAGATTTAGGGAATATTGTACACGGCCCTACGACTAGTATTAAGGAATATAACCCGTCATCCATGCAATTGTAACAAGCTAATCAATCGGTAAAAGATATCTAGGGTGTAATGAAATCTAAGTAAACACAACTTTTCTCATTATTGTTTCCACCACATTAGTTTAATTTCATTTCTTTTATTTTATTTTGATTGCATCTTTAGTTAATTGTGTTAGTTGGCTAGCAACTAATTATGCACACTCCTTCAAAACCCGAGATTTTACTTGCTTTTATAAAATATAAAAAATACAAAAAGAATCACCCCTCACCTCTAGACCTAGTTGAGTAGGCTTTCTAATCCTAGCGACACTATTCCTGAGTTGAACGATCAATCCCCTGGTACTTGTCACTATACTATACGACAACGATCAGGTACACTGCCTGGCGGGGATTGCAAGCTTCTCAAGATCCCTTGAGAGGTAAAACCTGTTACGAGGGCGCAATCCCGCGTATCAATATCTTTCTCTTCCAAATCATCATCATCATCCACTTGCTCCAGATCTTCATGATTTAGAAGTGAATCACTAACTTGGATTGAGAGGAAAGCATAGAAGGTAGGGTCTCCAAGTCCAACAATCTTCTTTTTAGAATTAGCAGTGGTAACACTTGAGCTAAGAGTGGAAACAGCAAGACCAGTAGAAACATTGTCTTCATCACTATCATCATCAGAACAATCATCTACAATAGATGATAGAAGTGCCAAGTTCCCATAACTTGTACTTAACTTGCCAGCCTTCTGCAACCTTTGTTCAATGATTTTAAAATTATTGTAAAGGTCATTGAGCTTCATTGTTTCAATTTCTCGTTTGTTTTCTGAACAGACTTGCCGTCAATTGTCTCTGTAGAAGTACCAGGCTTGAATGAATCACCAAACATGATGATTTCCCATAGAGC
Source organism: Artemisia argyi (assembly GCA_030686995.1). Lineage (NCBI taxonomy): Eukaryota > Viridiplantae > Streptophyta > Magnoliopsida > Asterales > Asteraceae > Artemisia > Artemisia argyi. The sequence goes on from CM060681.1 coordinate 178,935,558, forward strand.
ATAATCTTGTACAAGGAAGTACTGCTCTATCATAATCCTCTACATCTCATACTCATTGAGTTTGAGCTTTGGAAGCCTTGCAGCAACATTCAACTGGTTGTTCTCCATCTCCATTGGATTTGCCAAAGTGAGTTGTTTTCTTTGGATCTTCTAATTCAAAGTATCAAAACCTGTCTCTGATACCACTTGATGAGGATCTAAACATACACCTTGTGTTAGATAGATACTTTGAGTATATACTTTGTAGCACGCGGAATTTACCACAAAGTGCTTAGAAGATGTGTTTATGTGTATGATTTGTATATGAATGAAACAGTAAGAACATAGAATATAATTAAACTTGTAGCTTCAATATTATTAAGAGTAATACGAGTGATCTTAGTTATCACTAGGGTTACACCTTGAAGCTTTTCAATGAATTCGTATATCAAACCTAAACCTAGGATCTCCTTTTATAGGACAAGGAGTCCTTTACAAGATAAGTATAATTCTATAAACATAAGATATACACAAGATCTTTTCTATACTTATCATTATACACGACATAAAACAGTTAACATAAACAGAGGAAACTCTATGTACTAGCAGTGGTAATATGGTTTCCACCGCTAGCATATTTCTCTCAATAGTTTCTTTATTCATGCAGAACAGTGGTAACTGTTAGTTTATTCCCAACAAGCATTCTTCACTCATTTCCACCAATCAAACATGAAGACATACACTATTCATCAACATATCTTGTAAATAGTTATACACAAATTTTCATAAGTGTATATCTTCATGTTTAATGTGCAAATCATAATCGTATATGATTTTTTAACACTGATTTGTGAAAGGACATTACATATTTTTTTCTACACTGGATCGACGATGGACGTTAGATCGACGACAGTGACTTGACAGCAACGGCTGGATGGTGACAAATCAACGGTGGTGGATCGACGATGGATCCATGACAGATCAACGGATGTATGACAGTTGTTTGTGTGTGTGTTTATGTGGTTTGTGTGTGTTTTGTAGAGAGTAATTGATGAGAGAGAAAGTAGATCTGAGTCTTTTCTTGAGAGAGAAAGTGAGGTATAAAATGGAGATGAAATGAGATATCTTTTGTTTTTATTAAAGAAGATGGAATTACAGTTTTGCCCTCATGTGTTATTTTCTACTTTCATCTATGTCATTGGATGAAAGCATGATGGATGGCTGAGATTGGCTTATTTGTTCTTTAAAGAATACTTGTTTTGTAGGGATCTCACCTCAAGAAATCCTTGATACAAAGTTACACAAGAAGCTTTAACGGATTTGCCGCATATCTTTCCATAGAAGAAGGGGAGAAATTGACTCGTAAGCTTTTTTATGGTCGCTAATATTTTTACATTTACACATGCAATACTTTAATATTATTAACGATCATTGGTTCAACACTTTAATAGGATTAAATGGTGTACTTTCGGTTATTCTTAGTGAAAATCTTCAACTTCAAACAACAAGATCGTGGGACTTCATGGTGTTCCCAAGAGGAATAGATCATCGACGTGCTATTGAGAGTGATGTCATAATGGGCATATTTGATACCAGAATTTGGTCAGAGTCAGAGAGCTTTCACGATATAGATTTTGGCCCTGTTCCAAAGAAATGGAAAGAGGAGTGTGCGGGTGGCCTAAATTTCACCTGCAAGGCTACAACAAGTAATTTTATAGGTTCATGCGCATGTATAACACTGAGGTTTTTTTAATAGTTATTTTAATATTTGTTTCAAACGTTTATTTTATTTATTATGAAAAGTGGCAAAATGCAAATGCTTAGAAAACACCTAGTTGTCTACAAGTCAAAAACACCAAGGACATAAAAGAAAAGAAACACATCTTGATTCAATTAATGCTAAAAAATTAAACCCCAAAATGAGATCTATATGCATGAATTATAAACCAAGATTCAATGTGCCATGATACATGTAATTATGTAAAAACAATTATTAGTTTAGTTGTTTGATTTAGATGAATGATCTAGTTACATGAGAGTATCAAGAACTTAAGGATTAAATTTAACAACAACAACAACAACAACAACAACAATAATAATAATAATAATAATAATAATAATAATAATATGATTAAGAGTTTCCCTCGTGGTACTTCTTGTGGACGGGATGGTCTGCGTGCCCAACACCTTTTGAATTGTTTAAATGGTGTTGTTGTTGCTATTTCTGATGAGTTAGTCGCTTCTATCACCCAAGTGGTGAACCTTTTTCTTGAGGGTAAATGCCCAAGGGTGTTGGGTGAGTATGTTGCTATATAGGTTATATTTTCAATATGTAGTTACCTAGCTTCAGAAATCTCTCTACACGGTACATCATGTCTTGCACATGATAAGATTACATCTTTCGATGACGGGAAGCCAAAAACGCCAAAAACCGATGAGATGCCCTATAAAAAAAAGGAAGTTTTAGAACTAGTTATAAAATGTGGAATTGTGACCAACTTTGTTTTTTTATACTAAAAGTTTTGAAACAAATAATCATGTTTATACATGAACCAATTCAATAATAGTATGGTATTAAGACTCGGACCAAATGTGGAATTGTGACCAACTTTGTTTTTTTATACTAAAAGTTTTGAAAAAAATAATCATGTTTATACATGAACCAATTCAATAATAGTATGGTATTAAGACCACGGCCAATTTAAATTAAAGAACATAAACCCAAAAAACTTAAAATAAATCTTAAATGACGTTCAACAAAGGAGTAAACTTGGCGAACAAAAGATACTCCGCATAATAGGATACGGGTAAAAAAACAGAGACAAAACACCAAATCAAACAAAATTTGCTAGATAAAGGCCTACCGGAGCGATCCCCAAAAGATCAAAACATTTTTCCATTATCACTTCAGTTGCCTTACACATCACTAATATGGCCGCCTTGCCATGCCGAACCTGCCAAAATAATCAAAACAATATTAATTTTTAAATAGTCAAAAACTAATTTTTAGAAAATTAACTTAGTTCAAGGAAACCAAAAATTCAAATAAATATTGTAAGAAAAAAGCATTTAGTAAAAGACAATATATCAATGATCTGCTTTCCCAAAAGCAGATTCACTAACCTAGCAAAACTATCAAAATTATGCTAAACCGGGACGAAAGACATCATAATTGCTTTTTTTTTTTTAAATTTGAGCTTCGAGTAAATTTAACTTAGATTCAATATTGTGTGAGAAAAAGCATATGCAAGTATATATATACCTTTTGGTAGTAACTGGTAAATAACTTGGATAAATTGCACATGTACTCGCACACAACATTTGGCACCAAAGCTGAATATGCCGTTTCAATAACCTGGAAAAGAAAGTTAGATTTTTCGTATTAACAAAATTAGGAAAATCTATAAAACCACACTTTCACTTCATTATTTCATCTACATCTGTAACATTACTTCACGCAGTATTAGACAATTAAGTTGTATTTATATATTATTATATTAGAGGGATTAGAGTATAATTATCTCTTCTATATAATCCCTGGATGTAATCGTGATTTACACAATATACGATACACAATATTTGTTGGAATATTTTCGGCTTTTCGTGTAGCAGGGTAAAGATAATCAATAACCGGATATCTCACTGAATTGTGGTATCACTTTCCAAAAGTAATTATTCGACCCTTATTACCTGGGTTACACGAATATCACTTTGGGATAAGACAAAGAGTTTGTTCTTTATATTGGCAATATATAAGAACCCGTTCGCTAAAGAGTATTTAGTGTTTCGACTATTTTCTCATGTATATATTTCTCTTATCAAGAGACACCCGAAAGAAAAAATTTAAACTGAAGAAATTTATGTATATGTGTGTTTCATATAAATATGAAAAGTTCTATATATATATATATATATAAACTAGAAAGAGAATATTTCAAGAATATGCTGAGACATATTCCTAGAATATGTTATTCTTAATATAATAAAGAGAATATTTTTAGAATATGTTTAGGCATATTTCTAGAATATTTTTTAAATAAAATTTAAATAGAATATTCTTAGAATATGCTAAGAAATATTCCTTGAATATTCTTAGTTTAATAATTAAAAAGAATATAGAATAGGGTCTTGATATTTACACGGATACTTTTGATGCATAGACAGAAAATGTTAAGTAATTGACTATTATAACCTTCTTTACTTTTAGGAATGTTTCTTTGTTCTATGTATCTCTCTCATTATGTCTTCAGTTTCTTTTTTTTTTTTGAACAGTGAATTTCATTAGAAAAACAACACGGGCGACCCCAAAATCAGGGACCCCGAAACCGAACTACAAATTTACATGAAATTAAAATTACACCAACTTTCCCAGGATAAATTTTTGAATCTGCCTCTATTTGAAAACCATAAAAAACCTAACGCCTTAACCTCAGTCAAGATGTCTATAGCCCGCACCGTCTTGTTAGAGAACCTAAGCGCGTTCCTCGCCTTCCAGAGGGACCAACAACCGATCATGACAATGCCTTGGAACACCTCTTTAGCGAGACCCTTTAACCCCACGAAATTGTGAAGATCTAGCAGATCGCCAAAAGAAAATGCATAAATATTAGGCACTTTGCACCACTGACTAATTCCTTGCCAAAGAACCGCGGCCACCAGACAAGAAGTAAATAGGTGATCAATCGACTCGTCCCCTTGCCCACAAACCTGACAACCAAGATCCGCGACCGGAACATGCCTCTTCAACAAAGTCACTGTCGTAGGAATCCCGCCAAGAGCAGCCCGCCAAGCAAAAACATTGCACTTAATGGGAACCCACTTACACCAGTTCAGCACAAAGTTATTACTAGCATCAATTCCGGACAATAAAAATTTCTTTACCTCTGCCACAGAAAATTTCCCATCAGCGTTACCGAGCCAAGTCCACCTATCCCTCCGACTAGACAGAATAGTAGACGAATCAGCAATTAACCTATTCAACATACCCAGTTGAGATAGTTCCTCAATCACATTCGGACGGCGCTTCCACTTCCAGTTGACCGAGGCAAAAACCCCCGAGCCAGTTAACCTTTCCATCACTTTACATTTCTTAGATTTCTCCAACTTAAAGAGGTCGGGAGCCAAATCTTTAAGAGGTAAATCCGACAACCAAGGATCAATCCAAAACGCAATGTCCGCTCCATCGCCTACTATCCCTTTGAACAAACTCCGAATAGGAACACCATTAACCATAGTGTTAGACAAAGATTTAACTATAGCTCGCCAAACACCACTACTATTTCTGTTAGCAGGGATGAAATCCCAATTCCTGTTGCTTACATGAATCGATTCTATAACCTTCTTCCAAAGATTATTATTTTCGTTCTTGTACCTCCAACCCCACTTTGCAAGAAGAGCCGAGTTAGTAGTATGGAGTTTACACAAACCCAAACCCCCCTTGTCCTTAGGCAAAGCCACTTTATCCCAGGCCACCCAATGCATTTTCCTGTTCGAAGACGACCCTCCCCACAGAAATCTTCTGATATACGACTCAAGGTCGTCAATAACTCTTCTAGGGGCTTTGTAGAGAGAAAAGTAATAATTTGGAAGACACTCCATCACCGACTTGATAAGCGTTAATCTTCCCCCAATCGATAAGGAAGAAGCTTTCCATTTCGATAATCGCTTCTCAAAAATCTCGTACACCGGTCTCCAGCTGTTCACATGATTCATATTCGCCCCAACCATTAGACCAAGATAACAAAAAGGGAACGCCCCCACTTTGCACCCAATCAGCTTAGCCTCCTCTTCAACCTCCCTCGAGTTTACTCCGATTCCGAAGATATTAGATTTCTCCAAGTTAATCTTCAAGCCAGAGCAAATATGGAAACAACGCAAAATCCTAACCACATTCAAAATATTGGTTTTCGACCACTCTCCAAGAATGACCGCATCGTCCGCGTAAAAGAGATGTGAAAGAACAACACCCCCATATGGCAAACGAATACCTGCCAGCGTCCCAACACTTTGGGATTTCTCTATCATGCAAGACAGTCCTTCCATTACAAGAATGAATAAGAAGGGAGAAATCGGGTCTCCCTGTCTCAATCCTTTGCTACACTGAAACTCAAAAGTTGGAGATCCGTTTACAAGAACTGAGGATCTAGTCGACCCCAATATCCCCTTAATCCACATACACCACACCTCCGGGAATCCCATTTTTACCATAATATCTATAACAAACGACCAATTAACGTTGTCGTAAGCCTTTTCAAAATCGATTTTGAACATGAAGGCCTGCTTCTTAACCCTCTTACACCAAGCTGCCACTTCGTTGATAATGAGAGGGCCATCAAGAATAGATTTGCCTTTAACAAATGCCGACTGAGAATCTGAAATAACCGAACCCACCACCTGTTTAAGTCTATCCGCAAGCGCTTTAGATAACGATTTACTAATAACTCCAACCAAGGTAATGGGGCGATATTCATTGAGGAGCACCGGATCTTTAACTTTAGGAATAAGGGAGATAAACGAAGTACCACACCCCCGACTAATCTCACCAGACTCAAAAAAATTATCAAAAATTTTTTTGAAATCAGACTCGAAAAGAAGCCAAAAATGTTTTATAAATTTAAAATTAATACCGTCCGGGCCTGGAGCCCTCTCATCCCCGCAACTAAAAACCGCCCTCTTAATTTCCTCCAAAGAGAAAGGCTGGACCAATAAATCCCTATCAAACTCCGAAAGACACTTAAAATTCTCACACTCCAATTTCGGACGGAGAACATGATCCTCGGCAAACCTCTCCCTAAAAAATTTTAATATTTCTCTTTTAATAATGCTAGGCTTCTCGACCCAGTTTCCGTTAATGTTGAGACCAGGAATAAAATTCGACGCGATTCTACTATTGATCAAGCCATGGAAATATTTAGAGTTTTCGTCACCATTCACCGCCCAATTCGACCTCGATCTCTGCTGGTTATCCAAGCATTTCCTATACTCAACCGATCTAAGAATTCTCTTACACTCCCCCATAGTCCACTCCTCTTCTTCCTCTAAATCCCTGCTTTCCAAGGCACTTTCCAATTCTTCCAGCTCAACAAAAGCAGCCGCCTCTTCCTCTCCTTCTTTTTTGATCATGTCATCTCTCCACCGTTTCAACCTGTTTCTAATAAGCAAAAACTTTTTGTTAAGAACCATGTCCGGACTACCATCACCAGAAAACGCGGCTACCGCCTCTCCCACAGCCTCCTCGAACCCTGGTTTCGATAACCAAGAATTGAAAATCCTAAAAGGGCGAGGACCAAAATCCATAGACTTCACAATAAGAACCAACGGGCAATGATCCGAGTGAGGACCAGATATAACTCTAAGACATGCCTCTGGCCATTTATCGAAAAAATTCGGACAAACCAACATCCTGTCTAATTTACTCAACTTCCTACCGTTATCTCTGATACAAGTAAATTGCCTACCCTTCAAGCTAAACTCCTTCAGGCCGAAATTATGGATAAACTCATTAAACGCTCTTGCACACCCCGCTTTGAAAACCGAATTCCTCCTTTCTTCCGGAAACCTGACCACGTTAAAATCGCCCGCAATTAACCACATGCCTTGAGACCCATTAGCCACTTCTTCAATCTTTGACCAAAGCAACGCCTTGGCCGTAGAACTTTGAGGAGCATAAACATTCATCACATTCAATAATTCCCCGCTACCCTTTAACTTGCCTTTAACCAAAAGAAAGTTAGTGTCTTTAATTCTAACATTCGCCTCAAAAACAGACGGATCCCACATGCTAACCACCCCGCCCGCGCTACCCGTCGAACCCACAAAATCCATCTCAAAACCCCTACCCCCCCAAAAAGTTCTCAGATCAGCCTCACATACCGTAGAGAGTTTTGATTCTTGAAGAGCTATAAAATTAATTCCTTCCTTCTTCCTTAATTTGCCAACCCAGGGACCCTTCACCAAACCCCCAATACCTCTAATATTATAAGATAAAACATTCATCCTGAAACCACATTATTACCTTCAGTAGCCATCGCATCTTTCACCAAATCCAAGTGTTCACCCAGGTGAACACCGACAACCTCTCCAACCGCCACCGTTGCCTCCACCTCTATATCCACTTCGGTAACCAAACCAACCTCCCCTTCTTCCACCGGATCCAGAACATGATTCGACCCCAGAGCAGAACCATGACCTTCGCTTTCCTCACTAGCTCTGGCGTTGAGATCAATCTCATCGAGATTAACAGCTCTCTCCTCCCTATTATCACCAACATTAGTTGGCTCCTCTAGGGAGATCGAAACACTATTAATGCCAAGAAGTTTATTCAATTCAAATGGGTCATCCAAATCCCTTCTGGACCTTTACTTGGGCCTAACCCTTTCATCACTAGGGCACTTAATGGGCTTTTGTTTATGTTTTGATGGACCAGTTTTATATTTAGAGTTAGCTCTTTGGCCCACCGACTGACCCCCTTCATTTCCATTTCCAGTTTTCCACCACAAAAAATCTCACCATCTAAAAATCATCAAAACTTCAACTAAATCTACTATTTATCGTCTTATAAAACTAAGGTCAACTGGAGATAAAGTCTAAAAACAATGTTTGAATGGATCGGCAGCCAAATCCATCTTTAGCTTAAATCACATATAATTGACTATTCAGATAATTGTTGAGTTTTTAAAAGAAGTCATCATAGTTTCATTTTGTAGTTTCGTTCTTATGATTTCAATTTCAAAGTCAGTTATAATCTTCTAAAAGGATATATAGTACTATTTTTATTTCTTAAAATCTTTAAAAAAAAATTGATTATTGTAACTTTCTAGTATGATGTTAATTTGAACTAAATTTTGAATGGGTTTATTGATGTTGAAGAATTACAATGACTCAATTACCATGTCGAGGTTGTGTTTATTTCAACTTACTAAAAACATCAATAGCAACTTGTTTATATAAATTTCGTAACGGGAAAAATTAGAGGCAACAAAAGTTAACACCCATATTTCATCAATTTATATACGGAGTATTTTTTAATTATTTGAGATATTTAGTAGAACTGTCTTGATTTAATTGTTGCTTTCCTCTGAATAAAGAAGAAGGAAACTTGAATGGGTTTTTGATGAGTGAGAAAGATAGAACAAAATAACTTGGTAAAAGCAAATAAGGGTATAATTGTCATTTCGTCCTCTTTTTCTGTGTACGAATCATTTCGTTCCGTGTAAATATCAGCTGCCTATAGAATATTCTTAATCAAATATTCTAATATAAAATTAAAGAGAATATTCTTAAAATATTCTTAATCAAAGAATATTCTAATATTTCTTACCATTTAATTATTATCAAAACATTTACGGATTAAGGCAAATATTTCTTTTGGTCCGGGATGTTATTCACTTGATGGGTGTACACTCCGTACCTCCAAACCCATTTCCAAGTATCATGACTATATCCCTCAATTACACTAAACTAGACGAGTACCCGTGCATAGCAACGGGATATTATAGCGGCAAATAATTTATTGATAAAAAAAAGTTTATAGGTTATAAATAAAAAATAATAAAAGTTTGAAGATTCGGGAATTAAACATAATGTTTTGAAACCCGGTTCGACCCGGGTGGTTCAACCGGTTGAACCGTTCCGGTCGAAAAATTGGTCGATTTAAACCGGGTCAACTTGCTAGGTTGGGTCGAAAACGGGTCAAATTAAACCGGTTCAACCCTTCGGGTTTGAAGCGTCCCGGGTCAACCCGGTTTGTGATATGTATTAATTGTTTTAATTTGCTATATTTAATTTGGTAGATATGTTTTGAAACCCGGTTCGACCCGGGTGGTTCAACCGGTTGAACCGTTCCAGTCGAAAAATTGGTTGATTTAAACCGGGTCAATTTGCTAGGTTGGTCGAAAATGGGTCAAATTAAACCAATCCAACCCGTCGGGTTTGAAGTGTCCCGGGTCAACCCTGTTTGTGATTTGTATTAATTGTTTTAATTGGTTGTATTTAATTTGCTAGATATGTTTTGAAACCCGGTTCGACCCGGGTTAGGGCTGCAATCGAGTCAAGCCGAGCTCAAGCTCAACAAGGCTTGAGCTTGGCTTGAAAGAAAAACACTAGGCTTGAGCTTGGCTTGATAGCTTGTCAAGCTTTCATCATCCAGGCTTGAGCTTGGCTTGAGTAGGTTCGAGCAAAGCTTGAGCTTGGCTTGAAAAGCTTGAATGAGTGAAGGAGATTGAAGGTTTCTAGAATACATTATCCAATATTTACGAACTACGCCCTTATAATTAGCTTAATAACCAAATTTGCTCCTAATTACTTGTATGAAAATATCTATATTAAAGCTTGATACGAGCTCGAGCCAAGCTATCCAAAGCTTGAGCTTGGCTTGTTAAATGTTTTGAGCTAATTTTTAAGCTTGAGCTTGGGCTTGAGCTTGATAAAAGCTTGACTCGATCGAGCCAAGCTCGAGCTCGAGTTGCTTGATAAAAGCTTGACTTGATTGCAGCCCTAACCCGGGTGGTTAAACTGGTTAAACCGTTTCGGTCAAAATTTGGGTCGATTTAAACCGGGTCAACTTGCTAGGTTGGGTCGAAAACGGGTCAAATTAAACCGGTTCAACCCGTTGGGTTTGAAGCGTCCCGGGTCAACCCGGTTTGTGATTTGTATTAATTGTTTTAATTGGTTGTACAATGTGTATAAATCATTATACTTTTATTTAATGGAGTGTTTTAATAAGAGTATTAATTACATTTCATAATTTCCTTATATACATTTTTCAACATTTCACATTTCACTTTTCTTGATTTTTCCACTTTCACCTTTGACCATTTTTGCTTTATAGGTAGTATAGATTACTAACAATATTACGATTCTCTTTACCAATTTTATCTTGTTAGGGTTTTTTTTTTTTTCAGAGCTAGTTTTTTTTTTTTTTTTTTTTTTTTTTTTTTTTTTTCACCCTCATTGCCAATCAGCACTACAATGCTCCCTCCACAAGTCGTCCATAACAACAATAGCAACACCTGCTATCGATTCTCCAAAAAAAGGTATCCTCTCTTCTCTAATTTACAACAGTCGCCGCTGAAATCCCGATGGCAATTACAGCCTTTACTTCCGCCGAGAAAACCCTCCACTGTCACCATAAATTTGGTTTTACATTATCTCCTAACAATTATGGCTACTGGAAAGCCATGCTTCAGCCCTTTCTTGTTACCAATAACCTGTTTGGTTATATTGATGGTTCAATTCCCTGCCCACCGGTTACTATTACCCCTTCGTCATTAGGAAAAAACACAATACCTGCCCCACAACCAAATCCAGATTACACAACATGGATTTCCAATGATGCTCACGCACGTATGTTACTTGTTTATACCATCTCTGAGGCATCATTCCAATATGTTCAAGGGAACACTTCCCGTGATCTTTGGCTATCTCTTGAACGTGCTTATGCACCTCACACGGCTTCTAGAGAATATACTCTAAAAACTCAACTTTTAAAGTTTGAGATGAAAGCTGATGAAACTTCCTCTGTATACCTGACTAGGGCTCAGGAATATTCTGATGCTCTTGCTAATATTGGCGAACCTGTGAAAGAAAAGGACTTGGTGATGTTGGTTATATCTGGTCTTCGAGAAGAGTACAATGGCCTGAAATCCACCCTCCTTGGCCGCCAATTTGCCGCTGCCTTTGCTGAACTCCATGGTCTGTTATCAGATCATGACTACATGATTAAGAAATCAGCCACTCAAATCCCACCAGCTCAAGCATTCACCGCTGCTGTCAACACTCATACCACAGCAGGATCTATATCCACCTCGTTCACTTCTCAACCGGATCAGCTAAAGGAATACAAGGCTCTTGCCAATACTGTTGCAGAACTCACATGGCTTCAAGATCTTCTACATGAGCTTCGTGTGCCGGTTAAGTCAATACCCACTTTATGGTGTGATAATCTTGGCGCCACGTACCTTTCAGCGAATTCTGTCTTTCATGCACGTACAAAGCATGTAGAAGTTGATTTTCATTTTGTTCGAAAAAGAGTAGCACAACGATAGCTTTCAGTTCAGTTCATAACTACTGATGATCAGATCGCAGATGTGTTTACCAAGCCCCTATCCTCACAACGGTTTTGTCTCTTACGGTCCAAGCTACAGGTCGTTCCCCGGCCTTAGCTTGCGGGGGAATATTAGACAATTAAGTTGTATTTATATATTATTATATTAGAGGGATTAGAGTGTAATTATCTCTTCTATATAATCTCCTGGACGTAATCGTGATTTACACAATATATACAATACACAATATTACGATTCTCTTTACCAAGTTTATCTTGCGGGCAGAATATTCACCCCCAACATCTGTACCCAATTAGAAACCGAAATAGATTTATAATTGGTATACTTATTTGTCTCATTAAGTCGTCTTACCCCACTGAACTCCATCAAATGTAATCCCAACTCACGTTCTTCCTTGCCAGCCAACGCCTGTACGTTTAGAGCCAAGAACAAGAAAGCAATAATAAATTTGGCCGAGATGAAAAGTTGTAATAACATTAGGGAAGAAAAAAAATTAATAAAAAAAATAAAAAAATAAAAATAAAAAGAAGCCTTACCTCCTTTGATTTAAACAAGCATGCACCGCGAGAATTCTTGATGACAGAACTAATTAAAGCTCGTGTCTTAAGTACATATACAAATGTATTTCCCTGAGGATTAAAGATTTCAGATCAGTGATCAATTCAATATTCATCAAGCATAAGAATAGAATACCTTTTCATCAAGCATGTCCTCCATATTGAATGAGCATTCAGCCAATCTATGACTTTTTAAACATGTATAACTGTTGAGAACACAAAACTATAAATATGAAACTCAACCTAAAAGTAGGGTGTCTCTTTTATGAAACAAAGAATATAGCTGGTGTTCATTGTTGGATTCATTATATAAAAAATTTGTAAATAAAAAACTGATTACAACAAGTTAATAAGAAAATAAGATTTACCACTCTACTCCAATTATTGGAGATTATAAAGTACAATAAGGATAAAGATAAAGATAAAAGAGTGAAAATCTTACATGATAAGACAAGCAAAGAATTCTTCCATAGTATACCCAGCAGCCTCGGCTGATAAAACGAAAAAATTGTGAAATTTAACTATGTTATATCGATCCCGTTAAAATAGTAATGGATTTGGGGCATGTTTTATCTTTAGCGGGTTAAAAGTCATAACAACATTTGGTGTGTGATAAAGAAGCTAAGCTTTGCTGCATCAGTATACTTTGTTTGGCAAGAAAGGAACTGCAGACTGTTCAAGGACGAGGAAAGGAGTTGTAATGTTCTAATAAGAACAATTTGGGATGAAGTCAGAACTAAGCTAATGACAGTGAAGACAAAGAAGTCAACTTCTGTGAGAGATGCTGCAAACATATGGGAAATCAAGGTGTAATTGCAGGGCATGATATGGAATGGTATAAAGGAGGGGATAAAGAGTTGACAAAGAATATGCTACACTGGTTGCTCTTCAGAATGTTTGGAAGAATAAGGAAGGAATGCATATTGCTTTGTTTTGGGTTAGAAATGGTTCCAATGTTATAAGAGTAGCTATTGTACTAAAAAGGGTGAGTCATGAAAGATGGGACTACCTTGTGTTAGTAAATAGCATACTTTTATCAACAACACATTTCACTAAGCTAGCAAGTAGATCTGTCTGTCTAATTGGCAGACAGTGAGTGATTCACAGGTGGAGAAAGCCAAGTGATGATGCCATACTATAGTGGTCTTTAGATGTGAGGTATGGAGTAAACTGCATTTAGAATACTTATTTATCACTTTAGCTATTGGAAATGTAGTCACGGTGGCTTAAATGGAGCTCAGTCTTAAGTCCCCTAAGAGCAGTTAATGATGCCTTTGAGATCAAGTTACTTCCATTTATGTGAGGATGTAGCTGCATAATGGACAGTGCTTGATCCTCTAATGGAAATGTAGTTATCTGTTCTTAGTGTTCTTAAGTTGTCCCTCCATTTTTGAATATAGGGGAATAAAGGTTCTGGATTACAATTTGATCGTATGTGTTACTGATAAGAAGATATAATTTTATGTAAAAACGTAACAGAAATATTTGTAATATTAGTACTCACATTAGAATAAATGAATAATAACCTTATCTAGTTCAGAAATGAATGCGAATTTAGGATCGAAATCACAATACAGAGAAAACATCTTTTCTTCTAGGTAGCTAGTTGAACTTCGGACTCCACAAAAAGATAGCGTAGCTTCCTGAAGACACCCTTCTCTTCTAGCAGTCTGGGAAAAAAATTAGTAATTCAATTTCTCCTTTAAATCTTTAATTTAAAAATTAGTAAAGCAATTAGTAAGCCACCCTTCTCTGCTATGTAGAAGTTACGTACAGTAAAGCAGCCTTGAGTATACTCTCGTTCAAAGTGAGGGGCCACATATACGAGTATGTCTGCTTCATGCTTGCAAACTATATGCCTACATACATCATTAGTGAAAGGTGTCACTATACACATGCAGACACATTAATATGTTGAACTAAAAACAGTTTGGAAAAACTATTGATAAAGTAGTCGATAAATTGTTGTGTGTGTGTGTGTATATTTATATGTGTGTGTGTGTGTAATAGATAGATATACTATGTAATATACTGTATTGATAAAACTTAGCAAGTAGTAACATACGTTATAGTTTGAGGGTCTGCATCAGCAACAATTGCCTGCAAAATATGGATAATTTATATACATGTAATCCATGTACATATACGTATGTATGTATAAAGCATATTTAACAAGAATCAACCTCAGCAAGTACATCAAGCCCTGAATACAAATACATCCTAGCAAGCGCTTCTATGATACAAAGGGATCGAACCACATTAAGCCCGGACATGAATACTGCTCTTGCTTTTTTTTCATATATTCTTGGTGCCAATGTGTCAATGCCATCATGAAGCATCATCTCTAGCCTCTGCAAAGAAAAATGCGTAGACAAGATAATTTAGGTGAGAACTTTAAAGTGTGTTTTAAAAGAGTTTGGAAAAGAAGATAAAGAAAAAGAAAATACCTGAGCCATCCAGGTCCCGTCTAATTTGAAGGTTATTACACCAACATCATGTAATCGTAGAGAGCTTTTGCTTATCATATTAGGTTTCTCAATTTGAAGTGCACTAATGATTGCCTAAAATAATATAATATCAGACCGAGACAGTGATATAATATATAGATTACATTAAAAAATTTAACGAGAAAAGATGATTCACCCTTGCAATATGTTTTGGTTTTTTTCGATCAAACAGATTTGGATTCTGTTTTCGTTTTTCCTGGCATACTTCCATTACATTGAAGCTGTAATAAGTATTAAATGTAAATTTGTCAGAAAAAGAACACAAATAACATACAAAAGAAGAGTAATTATTAGATACCAAGCGTAGTCGCCATGTTTTTTGCGAGCTACCCCTTCCAAAGGAAGGATGAAGGCATTGGTCCCCTTTAATTCAGGGAAAAGTCGTCTCAGTATTCGAGCAAATATAGATTCCATATGTGGAAGGAGCGTCGATCGATCATGCTTCTGTATTACAAAAAAGACTAGCTGGTGTAAATTTATAAGAGCATATAATAAAATAAAAAATGTTACTGTGATAGACTTACATGGTTTGTTGATTGAATGAAAAGGTCATTTACTGAAGAAGACATTTGTCTGGTAAACAAATAGAATTGTAAGAACTTTGTAACAACTTATGTTACCTATCTATAAGAAAAACAACCTAAAAACAGCAATTTCAAATTCCCTAGATAACCAAATTATTATTAATGTTAGTTTTATTCATCGAATTTTGTTATAAAATGCCTTGTCTTTATTATATGTGACTGAAGTATGCTGAAAAATGTTACTACCTCTGTCCCATAATAATTGTCCACTGTTGACTTTTGAAGTCTTAATTTTGCAACTTTGACCTTAAATATTTTTATTTGTGTTATATAATACTTGATAAAAATTATACCAATGAAAATACACTTAAAACTCAATCCGTTTATATATTTTGCATCAAGTAATATATATCACAAAGAAAAATATTTACGGTCAAAGTTGAAAGCTAAAGACTAAAAAAGTCAAATGTGGACAATAATTATGGGACGGAGGGAGTATTGAAGAAGTAGCACAAGGACTCTAAACATAAAAGCTTTATGACATCCTTTTCCTAGGCAATGACTATTCATAAAAGGTTTCTGTTGCAATATTAGTTTGATAAGTTCATTTATTGTACACGACTTCGGGTTTAAAAATTGCTGTTGAAATCAATTAATAACAACCTAAATTTCAAATTTAGAAACAAACGTACAAACCCTAGATAACCAAATTATTAACATCATCGTACACACTTAATTCGTTACTTGGTTAAAAAAATAATAATAATAAATAAATAAATTACCGGTTTATTGATAGTTGAGCGAGGTTGGAAAAAGTTTGGATCCATATGGTCTATATGGTATAACCCAAACCGACTTAGGATTTCTCTTTTGCACCATATAGGTTTTAAAATATATAGTATTAGCCCTTGCATAAACTTTATTTTGTCTATTTAAAACCAACCAAGCATTACACTTTTCTATCAAGTAATGATAGCATGTTCATTACTTTGCTTTTAAATTAGAGTAAATTACACCGTTGGTCCCTAAACTTATGCCGAATTTTATACGACATTCAAAAACGCTAATCGTTGCTTTTTTATCCACAATCGAGAAAATAGTAGGCCGCAAGTCCAAAAATCTAACGCTCGTTAGTTTTGTCAGTTATCTCGGTCCTCACATTCGCAACACATGAGGGCAATTTTGTCCTAACACATTTTCTGTCCTTTCTTACATTTTTTTTCTTCTCTGCATCGCTTGCCACTTGTACTTTGTACATAAAAGACATAACACATTTTTTCCCCTTTTCCTCTATTATTATTTTTTTTTTCAATTTCTTGATTATTTATTATTTTTTTCTAGTTTCTTCCTTTTTATTTACATGAATCATTTTTTTTTCATACAAGACCAACCTGGAAAAGAAACTTGGTTTCATAATAGAAAAAAAAATCATACCCTCATATTTATTTAACCATATTATTACTGATGTTATTAATTCATAATCCAAATTTAAAAAAAAAAAAAAAAAAAAAAAAAAAAAAAAAAAAAACACTTTATTTCGTTTATAATTTTAAATCTTTAGACACAATTTTCCACTATTCAAAATATAAAAATCTCAATCAAAATATGAATACAAAGACACCAAACTGTAAAAATACAATCCATACACTTTTTATATCATCATAATTTAATTCACCCACCCCTTCTAATTTAATACAAACTCATAAATCCAAATCTACTTTTTCTTTTTCACTAGTTCAAGACTCTCAAGACAAAAAATCCGATAAACAAGATATGAGATATAAATCTCATCCAAACGTCACATCCCTAAAAATATCTCAATTAAACACTTTTTTTTTTCTTTTTCACCAAACCCAAATTTCATCCTGTAGTGTTTGTCCTGTGGATCTGGTGGTTGGTGGTTTAGCAATGGTGACTCCGGATCTGGTGTTGGTGATGGTAGTTGGTGACGATGGTGGAGGGTGAATATTGTGGTGTTGGTGCGGCGGCGATGGTAGAGGGTGACAATGGTGGAGGGTGAATATTGTGATGATCGGTGTTGAGGTGGTGGTGTGTGGTGACGATGCTGGAGGGTGTGCTATTAGATAGACTTGAATCTATATTTCTTCTGGATGTTGGTATCAAGCATAGTTTAGGTTGAATCTATATTTCAACAGTCAACAAAAGGATTTAGAAACTCTGTTGTTGGGATATAAAGTCAAAATACTGTTGAAGATCAAAGTATTGCCTGTGTATAAAGGTCAAAGTATTGCTTGTGTGAAGAAAGTCAAAGTACTGCTATTGTTAAAGGACTAATATGCAAATCGTTAAAGGACTGGTATCTAAAGTTATGATTATTAGATTAGAATATTCTAGAATTAGTTTACTTATCGTACAAGAATTGTAAACCGACTAGGGTTTTCCTTATGCCTATAAAAGGACCCCCTAGGGTGGTATTATAGATGTACGTACGATATTAGAGAGTTATTTAGTGATTAGGGTTGTTAGTGAATCTGTATAATAAGCAGGTTCAAAGTTTGGTTTTAATATAATTGTTGAAGTTTTGTTATTCTTCTTAGCTTTGTTAAAGTAGATTCTGCATACTTAACAGAGTTATATCAGTGTTTCGTTATTAGTAGTTTTGGAGTTATTCAAGATTGCTAAACCTTTACAAGCTACATAGTTAGTTTGGTCAGAGTATACATCGATCCAACAAGTGGTATCAGAGCTTGTGTGGAAACTCTGATTAAGAAGAAACCCTTAAAACCGATTTAACTATAAACCCTAAAAGATGATGACTGAAGCTGCACCAATCCCATCCATCACCTCAATCAGAATTCCTATCATCAAGAAAGGAGAATATGATCTCTGGAGCATGAAGATGAGGCAGTACATTGCTATCACAAACCATGCTCTATGGGATGTGATTGTCAATGGTAATGTTATTCTTGAAGAACCTGTAGAAATTCCAGGACAACCTAAACCACCTAAGCCAACCTTGCCAACAGTGACAAAAAGAAATCAAGATAAGGCTCTCAACATACTACTGTCTGTTATTCCTGATGGCCATCTACTAAAGTTTCATGATGCTAAGGATGCAAAACAACTATGGGCTGCTATTAAGACAAGATTTGGAGGTAATGATGCTTCCAAGAAGATGCATAGAAATCTATTGAAGCAATAGTTTGAAACATTCATTGTTGGTGAACGAGAAGGTCTTGATGCTGCCTATGACAGATTCCAAAATCTTCTTATTATGCTAGAGTTATATGGTGCAGAAGCATCTGTTGAAGATGCAAACTTGAAGTTCTTAAGAAGTTTACCATCTGCATGGCATGTGGTTGCTACTATGATTAGAGGACAACCTGGTTTGGATTCCATGGACTTTGATGATCTCTACAATAATTTAAAGGTGTATGAGCATAAGATGAATGGTCAAATAAGTTCAAGTTCTCATTAAAAATCTCAAAACATTGTTTTTGTGTCTTCTGAAAACAGAAGCAGTACCTCCACTAAAAGTACTGCTTATCCTGTTCAAAGTACTGTTGGTAATAAACAGCACACTTGCACAACCATGACTACTACCACTTCATCACCATCAAACAACACCAACTCTGATGATGTTGTATGTTCCTTCTTTGCTCAACAAGCCACTTACCTGTTACTTATCAAGAAGACTTGTTGCAAATTGAAGAGGACACTCTAGAAGAAATTGACATAAGATGGCAAGTTGCCATGATCACCACAAGGATCAAGAAGTTCATGAACAAAACAGGAAGAGGTATGGACTTCAAAGCTAAACAGGGTATAGCATTTGAAAAATCTAAAATTGAATGCTTCAATTGTCAAAAACTTGGACACTTTGCAAGGCAATGCAAGTTTGCAAAATATCAAGCAAATAGAATGATTGAAAAACCCAAGGTTGAAAGAAAGGAAGTTCCTATTGCTGAACCAAAATCACAAGCTTTGGTGGCTCAAGAAAATCTATCAGAGGTTGACTGGAGTAATGAATTTGATGATGAACCAGTAACCTACTCTATGGTTGCATTGGAAGAGTTTGATTGGAGCACAGCTTTTGATGAGGAACCAGGATTTGCTGCTTTGGAATCAAGAGATGGCCTTGGAAGTTTTGATTGGAGCATGAAATGTTAATAAGAACCTATTCTGTTTGCTATGGTAGCTACTTCACCAAGTTCATCCACTATCTCTGAGGTATGCTCTAAATGTAGTAGTTTTTATCAAAAGTTGCTTAATGAGTATGTGACTGAAAGAGATAATTGTAGAAAGGCTAGGTCTGAGGTAGCTGGTTATCAATTGACTTTAGAGTCGATGGAAGCCAAAATAATCACTCATGAAAATAATGAAATGGCTTGGGCAGAAAAATATGAGCAACAAGACTATCAATTAAAATTGAGTGAATGGAAGTTAGGATGTAAGGTTTCTGAACTTGAAAAGATCACTAAAGAAAGGGATGATTTGTTAGCAAAACTTGTTAGTTGGAAAGAGGCTGGTCTTTCACATGTTAGTTTTGTTGATAAACAAAGAACAGCAAACATTAAAACTGGCCTAGGTTATGATGTTGAGTATAGCAGTTCAGAAGAGATCCCAACTAGTGATAAGGAACTAATTAATTCAGATGAGATCTCAACTAGTGATAAAGAACTCACTAGCTTAGAAGAAAACACATCTAGTAATGAGGAATCAATTAGTCCAATACCTCCTGAATTTAAGAAAGAAAAGGGATATAATGAAGTTCCTCCACCCACTGGTAGCTTTCAACCACTTAGGAGAGATGTTTCTCGTTTTGGAGTAGACAATTTGGGGTTTAGGAAAAAGCTTACTGGTCAATCTAATTCAAGTCCATCTGGTTCTGAATCCTTAAGCGAAACATTTGAGAAACCTAAGGATGATAACAAAAGGATTAATGTTAAGGGTTCAGGGTGTGTTAACAATAATAAAAAGTTTCCTAAAGTTTTTTCAAATCAAGCAGTACTTCCAAAAACTTCTCAAAGTACTACTGGACATCTAGCAGTACCTTCAAGAAAAACTTTTCAAAATACTGCTAACTTTAGAAAACCTTTTAATCATTCACCAAAAAGTCAAGATAGTTTTGGTCATAGAATTAATGGAAGAGGATTTGGGAATATGGATCAAAGGTTATGTTATGTATGTTATAGTCCTGATCATTTGATTAAGGACTGTGACTTTCACTCACAATATTTAAGTCAATT
Source organism: Artemisia argyi (assembly GCA_030686995.1). Taxonomy (NCBI): domain Eukaryota; kingdom Viridiplantae; phylum Streptophyta; class Magnoliopsida; order Asterales; family Asteraceae; genus Artemisia; species Artemisia argyi. The sequence continues at coordinate 178,956,400 of CM060681.1, forward strand.
CCCAAAGACCACATCCGCTAACCATAAGTCAAGGGAGAATAAACCAGTTTGGAATCACTCACATAGGGTTAACCATAGTAATTTCTCAAAAGACTATAGGCACCCTCACCAGAAAAGACCTTTTTCCAAACCACCGGTACCCTCAAGAGATATTTTTCAAAATACTGGTAAGTCAAATGTTTCTCAAGCAGTACCCACTCAAAGTACTGCTAGGTATTCACCCAATCAAGGTACTGCTAGCACTTTTTTGAATGTAAGACCAAGGAGGTTCAATTACTATCAATCTAGGAGGCCTTACACCTCAAGTAGAGTACCTAGATCAAAGAACTCAACACACATTGTTAAATCTAAACGGGTTAAGAAATAAAGTACTGATGGGGGACAACCAGTACTTTCAGCAAGTAAGGATGAAAAAGAAAGTGTTGTTGAAATTCCAACACAGGTTTTGGAATCAAAGAAAATAATTCTTGATCATGCTTTCAAAAACAATGGAGATTACATACTCAAAGAATTCAAGTATGTCACTTCACAAGGGGAACACAAGTCAGTAATGGCTTGGGTTCCTAAAATAAACTAATATTTTCATCTTTTATGCAGGGTAATGATGAGGCGAAAAGTGAACCACTTTTAAGGGGTCATTTAAGCCCGGATTCGTGATTATTTGATCAAATACTGCCCTAAATCGTTCGTTTTGTCATTTTAGGTACTTTTGGAGAGAAATCTGGAAAAGGAAGCATTTTGGACGTTTTTGGAGCATAAAAGTGAAGAAAACGGCAAAGTCTTAATTTTCCTTGCTGAGAACAGTACCTGACGGCATCAAGAGTCTCCAAGTGACGGCGTCAAGAGTTACAAAAGAGGTGGAAGTGGAAGATACACGTGACGGTCTAGAGGATTTTGAAACTATAAGAGATGACGGCGTCACCTGGGCCGTCATGGTCCATTTGTTAGTGACGGCCCAGAAGAAATTCCTACATGACGGCGTCAAAATCAGATCTAGGCAATACGATTTTTATTAAGATGGCAAGTTGACGGCGTCACAAATTCCTTCTTGACGCCGTCACCCTGTAAAATCTATATATAGTTTTCCAAATTTCATTCATTTAGTGTGCAACTTTGAGGGAAAAACCCTAGGTCGAATTTTCCAGCTTTTTCAAGGGTTTCAACCCTTTGAATCTTTCATGTTCATTTAGAGATAAGTACTCTTTCAAATCAATCAATATGTCTATGTGTTGTTTGATTATATCTTACGCTTGTCTTCTATTTAACATGCTTGGCTAGATTTCCTTTGTGTTTGCTTAGATGTAGTGAAACCTAGATGTTGATTATGGGTTGATTGTTTGTTTATAGTTGTTACGGATGATTGTATTCGATGTTAGGCTTAAGAAAACTGGCAGACTTCCATTGGTAACTTGCTTGAACGTCTTAAGAAACATGATCGGAGGTGTACTACAATTTTTGGTTGTATTTAATGCGTAGGAGAATTCTAATGATCCCATGTTAGGAGCTTCTAACGGCTCAACATAGGAGTGAAGTAGGATCCTATAGAGTTAGGGAATATTGTACACAGCCCTACGACTAGTATTAAGGAATATGACCCGTCATCCATGCAATTGTAACAAGTAATTAACCTGTAAAAGATATCTATGGAGTAATGAAATCTAAGTAAACACAACTTTCCTCATTATTGTTACACCACATTAGTATAAATAGTTTCATTTGCATTTCTGTTATTTTATTTTGATTGCATTTGTAGTTATTTGGGTTAGTTGGCTAGCAACTAATTCCGCCCACTCCTTCAAAACCCGAGATTTTAATTGCTTTTATAAAAATATAAAAATACAAAAAGAATCATCCCTCACCTCTAGACCTAGTTTAGGAGGCTTTCTAATCCTAGCGACACTATTCATGAGTTGAACGATCAATCCCCCGGTACTAGTAACTAAACTATACTACAACGATTCAGTACACTGCCTGGTGGGGGTTGTAAGCTTCTCGAGATCCCTTGAGAGCTAAAACCTGGTGCGATTCCCACATATCAAGTCTTTGGCGCCGCTGCCTGGGGAATAGTTATTGTCTAGGTTAGGATTTCTTTTTATTAGGTCTACTTGCTAGATTCCTTTCTAGTAAGATTTTATTTTTTATTTTTAGGTTTTCTTTAGTCTATCTCATTTCTTTGTGTCTTTGTTCGTAACCTTTACCATCCGACATCATGGAAGGTGGTAACATCTTTGAACCCATCAACCCACTACAACAAAACCACCCACAAAACCCACCACTACCAAACCCACCTCCTAGGCCCTGAACTTTAGGAGAGTATTCCCGTCCTAGCCACCAAGGCTATCGAAACACTATTGAGCTCACTCAAGGAGCCAATGTGTCCCCCTTGCGATCCGACACCATCCGGTTGGTGCAAAGCGAATGTGCATTCCATGGACTTCGTTCCGAAGATCCTAATCAACATCTCAAGGATTTCCTTAAAATCGTAGATTCTATAGACCTTGATGTTGTAACTAGAGAGTCGACCCGACTACGCCTATTCCAATTCTCTCTACGTGATCAAGCTAGTCAATGGCTTGAACGTTTACCCGCAGGATCCATCACCCCATGGGATGATCTCACCACTCGTTTCCTTGCTCAATTTTTCCCACCGGGGAGAACTACCAAGCTTAGAAATGATATCTTGATGTTCCAACAACGTCAAGGTGAAACTCTATATGAAGCATGGACTCGTTTCAAGGACTTACTCCAAAAAGTCCCTCATCATGGCATAGATCTTTGGCTCCAAGTCTAAATCTTCTATGACCATAACGATCTCTCCACAAGGCGAACCATTGACCAATCGGCCGGTGGCAAGCTACGTGATCTAAGTGCGGAAGAATCATGGGAACTCATAGAAGATCTTGCTCTCTATGACAACGAAAGTTGGAATGACCCCCGTGATTTGAACAAAACGGTCAAGGCAATATCTTTGCCTTCGAACAATTCTAGCACTCCCGACCGTAGGATCATGGAACTTGAGGACCAAGTCAAGTTTCTCATGAAATCTTACGAAGCTCCCAAGCCTTCAAGCCAAGTGAACAAAATCACTTCTTCGTGTAAATTGTGTAATGGCCCTCTTGAAACTCATAACTGCATGGAACTTCCAAAACATGTTTTAAGGAATTCACATCGTCACGCGCTGATAAAACAAAGGATAGAGAGCTCCCCACTAATCGAGGTCCTCGAAACTTTGGCGAGGCCTATGATGCATGGAAGGATAAACCAAATTTCCGAGGATACCAAACTCGGAGCATATCCTTTAATGATTCTCCTCCACTCGAATGGTCCGAGCATTTTCCATCACAAAACACTCCTAGGCAAAGCTATGAAGATGCCTTGCGGAAGTTCATTCTTTCTCAAGAATTACAGCTTTCCACGCTCGAGACCCAATTTAGACAACAGCAGGCCGATATGAATAACAAGATTTGTAATCTGTTAACCGCTATTAAAGAGCATGCTGTTAGTAAACCGATTCAGGCTGAAGAAATCAGATCTGTCACCATCATGAATCAGCCAACTTCTCCTGTGAAAATAAAGAGTCCTAGTAAACTCTTTAAACATCTGTCACCAAAGGTGAAGGACGTTAAGGAACATGTTAACCCCCAGGACCAATCCATTTTGTAAATACCATCACCACAATATCTGCTCCTACACCTGACCAGAGCCAAAAACCAATTGAAAATAAGGGTCATGAAGTTAAGGATGAGACCCCAGAGATAGACCACGAATTGGCCAAAAGCCTTGCCGACTCCTTCGAGGACTCCGTTACACAAGAGTCAGGCGAATGGGATGAGTCGAAAGAGAGATTAAAAGGTCAAACGAAGAATCCAACAATTTTGGGTGAATTTGTTATAGAGGAACTTGAGGGAAATATGGTGGATATTACTATAGGGAGTAGTGATAGGATTAAGGGAAGCGACTCTGAAGTTTTTAAGATTTCTTGCACTACTAGGAAGAAGCTCATAACCGATACTTACATAGATCCTAACCTCCCTATCAACATAATCCCCCTCTCCCTTTACAACGAAGCTTTCCCTGAACATATTTCGCGTGAAAGAGTCGATAACGCCAAGATAATGAAAAGGTTATCAGTTATGATTGGAGGATTCATCTATAACATTGATCTCACCGTGGCCGATGACATAGACTCTGTCACTAATCTAACATTAACCAACCTCGTCCTCGGGAAACCATTTTTTGATGAATCGGGAGTGATCTTTGATGAGAAGGATGGTAGTGCCTTGTTCACCAATGGCGTCAGGAAAGTGATTTTTTGAAAGGGTAATGAGGAAGTGTATGAGTACCGTCCATCACTAGACGGTAATATATATGGATCACAGGATGGAAGATCGAAAAGGATAAAGCGGCGTGATCCGGATAACCTCAAAATCCCTTGTATGATTGGTCACAAGTATTTCGATAATGTCTACATTGACATGTTTCTACCTAAGAATTTTATGTCCCTATTCCATTATAACAATATTTGCAGATGGGGGATGATTTATAAAGGAGAAAATGTTGTTGGTAGAGATCATGAAATCCAGGTATTTATAGGAAATATGGCGTTCACAATGGACTTTACGATCATGGACAACATTGAGGATTATATCGACCCAAGGTTATCACAAGTTGTTTTCGGAGCGCCCTTTTGTGAAATCACTAACTTAATGGTTGATGACTGAAATGGAATCATGACTTTCACTGATGGAATTAGGAGGGTGTCATACCAAACGCCATACAAGAGGAAAGACCTCGAAGGAATTGATTGTGACGGGCTTGATAAGTTAGGGTCTCAACTTCTTTTATGTGATGAAGATGTTCGGAGAGGATGTAAAAACACCTTTGATTTATCATGTGGATTCTTTAAGGATGTTAGTAAGCTTGGATCCAAGTATCGAGAAAATGTCTTTGAGTTTGAAGACCCAAAATACCTGTGATATGAAAGCGATCCCGAGATTGGAGATGACCTAGAGAATGGGACCAACGATGAGGTCACATAATAGCCCATGACCTTGAGTCTAGCTACAAGACTTGTAAATAAAGAAAAGTGCTTCTTGGGAGGCAACCCATGTTTTGTGTGTTTTTAATTTGTTTGATTGTTATTTGCTTCCGTATGCATGCTTTATTTTTATTGTTGGTAGATCATGTTTCAAACTAAATTGTGAAAATGTTTTATTTTGTTGTTCAACTTTGTCTTAACTTCATATAAAGGTATTTTGCAAAAGCTAAGTGTAAGGGGAAACCCCAAATTTGTTTTTAAGAACGAAATTGATCTTGATTCTCCACAATATTAAATGAGCATGTGTATTAGTACTTGTTAAAGTCAAATGCTTGTATCAAGTCATAATGATGTTTTGTAGGATTTTCCAGGAAGTAGGACATAAGTTCTTCCAGAAATTTTCTGGAAACTTAACGTAAAGATTTCTGCAGGTCACTTCTGACGGCGTCAGGAGTTAACTCCTGATGGCGTCATGTGTAAAATTCTGGAAATTTTGTGAGTTTTGTTTTTCTAACGGAGTCTTAAAGTTTTTGTTAATTCTTTAGTTTTATAAACTCCAGGAAATCTGCAAACATTCATTCCACATGCATTATATCTTACATTGTTTTCTAGGATTTGTTAGAATATATAGATTGCCGCCGATTTTACGCGAGGTTGCTTTGTTTGTTTTCTCAGGTTTAACAAATTATATATGACAAGAAGATGATTTATATTTCTGGAAGGGAAGCTTTGAACGTTCATTTTCTTGGAGGAAAATCTAACCTTGTTACCACACTATCCACACCGAACGAATCAGGGGAGTATTTGCTTTCATTCTTTTACCTATTTTACTTTTACATCCTTTAATTGAACATTTGGGACAATGTTCATCCTAAGTGTAAGGGGAGGGAAAATGATGATACCTTATAGGATACAATTGCACTTGAGTTTGTTTGTTTAATGGTAGTTGTGTAATAAAACTAAGAGAAATACTTGTTAGTGTAATTTTAGCGCCAAATTTAAATTTTTTTACAACATTTAGGAGTGAAACTTTAGCCTTAGCAAGCGTCTCATGGATAGGAGTTGTATGACTAGCACAAAACCGTACCATTCAGAAAAATTTTCCACCCAAATATATGAGGTTCGCCTTTAGATTTGATAGTAAAAGCATTCATTATTAGTGCTTATGAGTGTACCGGTAGCATTTAGATTCTAGAACTTGTGTTAGTGATGCATCCCGAGACCGCTAGTGAGACTACATTCGTGTGGTAGGATTTACTACATGATAAGAGGCATTAGGATCACCCTTGTGTTAAACCCGTATCATAATTACTTGACCATTTAAGTCATATTACTTGGCTAGTAAAGTCAATTAATTTTTCCCACACCATAGCGTTGTACTCATTTTTAGTACACGAAACCCCTAGTACACCCCTCGGAGCCTATCTTTTCGTTTCTAACTTTAAGCATCTTACATAAAGGAAGAATTTGTTACAACCCACCCAAATGTGCAACCAAATCGCCTTAGCCTTCCGTGTATGCACTCATCTTTAGTGCATTATTGTTATATGTTTAAACCCTTAGTTAATTATCTAACTGATTACATGGTTGCTAAGTCGAGTCATATATTGTACATTTTGTTTTGGGACGATTGGGACTCATGGGTAAAGTACTTGTGTTATGGAGTAATGGGGAAGAACATTGTATATTACCCCCATATGTGCATTAATCTTAAAAAGTACTCCAAGTGTTTTGATTATCTTAATTCGAGTCATTAGAGTAGTTCATTGTAAAGTACGTAAAAAGTCAAGTGTAAGGGGAATGTACATTTCCTATGATGTATTATTTTGGATGGTAGGGTAAGAGTGTATGCTAAATAAATAAATAAAAAAAATCAAAAAATTAAGAAAAAGAAAAACAAAATAGAAAAAAGAAAAGAGAAAAAACATACGTACTACCATCCTGTTTCATTCTATGTTTATTTTATATTTTTGTTATTTTTGATTTATTAGCTTAAGTCGAGTCTAGTCTTGGCTTAGCAACACCATATTGTACATGTAATTAACCAAGATGATTAACTCGCCACCAGTAAATATAGCCTTTTATCCAAAAAAACCGTGTATTCCATATCCCTACACCTAATGTTATAACCCTTTAAAAGACCTCTTTGATAGTTTGTCCTAGGTGCTTACGCCAAGTGGTGGAGGTTTGATCCTTTCCCAAGCCTATGGTAATCTATTTTGCTATGATAGGTAGTGAGAGATGTTTTCCATTTCCATATTGTGATATATACTTTATTACACCCGAGAGATGTGAGTATCTAAACACTATTTGTAAGGTGCTAGTGTATGACCTCCGTGCTTGTATTTGGTTTTTAGTGGAACGATTATTTGTTGTAATTACTTTTATATTAGTGTTAAATGACACCTAACTTGTATTTTGATTAGAATAAAAGCGCATTTGCTTGAGGACAAGCAAATCTCAAGTGTAAGGGTATTTGATGAGGCGAAAAGTGAACAACTTTTAAGGGGTCATTTAAGCCCGGATTCGTGATTATTTGATCAAATACTGCCCTAAATCGTTCCTTTTGTCATTTTAGGTACTTTTGGAGAGAAATCTGGAAAAGGAAGTATTTTGGACGTTTTTGGAGCATAAAAGTGAAGAAAACGGCAAAGTCTTAATTTTCCTTGCTGAGAACAGTACCAGACGACGTCAAGAGTTACAAAAGAGGTGGAAGTGGAAGATACACGTGACGGTCCAGAGGATTTTTAAGTATAAGAGATGACGGCGTCACCTATGCCGTCATGATCCATTTGTTAGTGACAGCCCAGAAGAAATTCCTACATGACGGCGTCAAAATCAGATCTAGGCAATACGATTTTTATTAAGATGGCGAGTTGACGGCGTCACAAATTCCTTCTTGACGCCGTCACCCTGTAAAATCTATATATAGTTTTCGAAATTTCATTCATTAAGTGTGCAACTTTGAGGGAAAAACCCTAGGTCGAATTTTCCAGCTTTTTCAAGGGTTTCAACCCTTTGAATCTTTCATGTTCATTTAGAGATAAGTACTCTTTCAAATCAATCAATATTTCTATGTGTTGTTTGATTATATCTTACGCTTGTCTTCTATTTAACATGCTTGGCTAGATTTCCTTTGTGTTTGCTTAGATGTAGTGAAACCTAGATGTTGATTATGGGTTGATTGTTTGTTTATAGTTGTTACGGATGATTGTATTCGATGTTAGGCTTAAGAAAACTGGCAGACTTCCATTGGTAACTTGCTTGAACGTCTTAAGAAACATGATCGGAGGTGTACTACGATTTTTGGTTGTATTTAATGCGTAGGAGAATTCTAATGATCCCATGTTATGAGCTTCTAATGGCTCGACATAGGAGTGAAGTGGGATCCTATAGAGTTAGGGAATATTGTACACGGCCCTACGACTAGTATTAAGGAATATGACCCGTCATCCAAGCAATTGTAACAAGTAATTAACCTGTAAAAGATATCTAGGGAGTAATGAAATCTAAGTAAACACAACTTTCCTCATTATTGTTACACCACATTAGTATAAATAGTTTCATTTTCATTTCTATTATTTTATTTTGATTGCATTTATAGTTATTTGGGTTAGTTGGCTAGCAACTAATTCTGCCCACTCCTTCAAAACCTGAGATTTTAATTGCTTTTATATAAATATAAAAATACAAAAAGAATCATCCCTCACCTCTAGACCTAGTTTAGGAGGCTTTCTAATCCTAGCGACACTATTCCTGAGTTGAACGATCAATCCCCCGGTACTTGTCACTAAACTCTACTACAACGATCAGGTACACTGCCTGGTGGGGGTTGTAAGCTTCTCGAGATCCCTTGAGAGGTAAAACCTGGTACGATTCCCACGTATCAGGTAACCCAAAAGAGGAGCTTAAGGATCATATAATTATTGATAGTGGTTGCTCTAGCAGCATGACAGGAGACAAGGAGATTCTGTCAGACTTTAAGGCATATTTTGGAGGAAGAGTTTCTTTTGGGAATGATCCTACTGGAGGGAGAATTACTGGCAAAGGAACCATCAAGACTGGATGCATTGATTTTGAGAATGCTCATTATGTGAAGGAGCTTAAATTCAATCTTTTGTCAGTATCTCAGATCTGTGACAAGAAACATCCTGTTTTATTCACTGACACATAATGTCTTATTCTCTCTCCTGAGTTCAAGTTTGTTAATGATCACTTGGTAACACTGAGAGAACCAATGATGTGTACAGCTTAGATTTGAAGAATATCAACTCTACTGAAAAAGCAACATGTTTAGTAGCAAGGGTAACAACTGAAGAAGCACATCTGTGGCATAGAAGATTAGGACATGTGAATTTCAAGAATATCAACAAGTTGGTTAAAGGCAATTTAGTTACAGGTTTACCTTCTAAAACATACAAGAATGATCATTCATGCTTGGCTTGCAAGAAGGGTAAACAACACAAAGCTTCATGCAAAAAGATTGAGGAAAGAAATATTAGAGAGCCTTTGGAGTTGTTGCGCATGGATCTATTTGGACCTGTTTCTATTGAAATCTTAAACAAGAAGAAATAATGCTTAGTTATAATAGATGATTGTAGCAGATTTAGTTGGGTCTTTTTCTTGGGATTTAGAGATGAAACCTTTGATGCTATTCATGATCTTATAATAGCCCTTGAAAATCAATTGAGACTCAAAGTCAGATCCATTAGATGTGATAATTGGACTGAATTCAAAAACAAGCCTATGGATGAATTTTGTGCCAAGAAAGGAATTAAGAGGGAGTTTAGCATTGCTCTAACTCCACAGCAGAATGGTGTTGCAGAAAGGAAGAATAGAACATTGATAGAAGCAGCAAGAACAATGCTTGCAGATTCTTTATTACCTATTCAATTTTGGGCTGAAGCTGTAAGTGCTGCTTGCTATGTGTTAAATAGAGTATCAGTCACTAAACCTCAGATGAAGACACCTTATGAGTTGCTTATGGGAAATAAACCAAACATTCGTTTTATGAAACCTTTTGGCTGTCCTCTGACTATTCTAAATACTATTGATTCTTTGGGAAAATTTGATGGCAAGTCAGATGAAGGATACTTATTGGGTTACGGTACCAATAGCAAAGGCTTTAGAGTGTACAACAAGGCTACCAAAAAGGTTTAAGAATGTCTTCATGTTGATTTTCTTGAAGATCAAGAAAGTAAAAAAAGGTAAAGGTCCTGATTGGATGTTTGATCTTGATATTTTGACTCCTTCTATGAAGTATGTTCCTGTCAGAGAAGAAAATCAAGTTGTTCACAAAGAAGAAGATTCACAGTACATTGTTCATGGAATCAATGTTAGACCTGAAGATGTTCCTGATGAAGATCCCATAAGTATTGAAAAGGAGAAAAGTACTGTTCAACCAAATTCCATATTATCTGATGAAGACCAAGCTATTCAAGATGAACTTAATAGGATGCTTTTTCAAGAAACCATAGCAAAATCCTATGAAGATGATCAAAGGAGAGCTTATGAAGCAAAACCGAAAAAGGCTAAATTCACATATTACTCTCACAGTACTTTGAATCAAAGTATTGCTGAACCAGTTGACAGTACTTCTAATGTCTTCGGTACATCAAATTTGATCAATACTGATGATTCTAATACTGATGATTTAAATGATCCAAACATGCTTGAGTTAGAAGAAATTGATGATGAGCTTCATGATAAAGGCATTTTCTCAAATTCCCATGAAGATCCTGACCTCACAAATTTGGAACATGATCTTGAAGTTCCACCAACTCCTACGTTAAGAGTTCATAAAGATCATCCTGCTAGTCAAATCCTTGGACCTTCCACTTCAGGAGAGATCGCAACAAAAGCTAAAGGCCTCTCTAAGCAACATACTGCTTTACTTAGCTTTGTTTATAAACAAAACAGGGTGAATCATAAGGATCAACAAATGTGCCTATTTGCTTGCTTTCTATCTCAAGAAGAACCTAAGCAGGTATCTCAAGCATTAGCTGAGGAGAGTTGGGTTGAAGCCATGCAAGAAAAACTTCTACAATTCAAACTTCAAAATGTTTGGGTATTATGTGATTTACCAGATGGAAAGAGATTAATTGGTACAAGGTGGGTTTTCAGGATTAAGAGAGATGAAAGAGGGAATGTCATCAAGAACAAAGCACGATTGGTTGCACAAGGATATAGACAAAAATAAGGAGTTTGCTCCTGTATCAAGAATTGAAGCTATAAGGTTATTTCTTGCTTTTGCATCTTATATGGGATTTCCTGTTTACCAAATGGATGTCAAAAGTGCCTTTCTTTATGGCACAATTACAGAAGAAGTCTATGTTAAACAACCCCCTGGTTTTGAGGATCCTGCACATCCAAACAAAGTCTATAAAGTTATTAAGGCTCTGTATGGCCTCCATCAAGCTCCTAGAGCTTGGTATGAAAGACTCCACTTTTCTATTACAACATGGTTACAGGAGATGTGCAATTGATAAGACTTTGTTTATCAAAAGAGACAAAATGATATTATGCTTGTTCAAGTCTATGTGGATGACATCATTTTTGGAGCCACAAAACAGTCAATGGTGAAATTTCAAATGATTTCCATGGGTGAATTAACTTTCTTTTTGGGGCTTCAAGTTAAACAATCAAGTAGTGAAATCTTCATTAGTCAAGATAAGTATGTCACTGACATTCTTAAAAGGTTTAACTTCAACACTGTCAAGCCAGCCACCACACCTATTGATGCTACTAAAGCATTAGGAAAAGATGAAGATGGAGAAAATGTGGATGTTAAACTTTACAGATCAATGATTGGTTGTCTTATGTACTTAACTGCATCTAGACCTGACATAACATTTGTTGTATGTTTATGTGCAAGACATCAAGTCACACCCAAGGTTTCTCATATGAATGCAGTTAAGAGGATTTTTAGGTATCTCCGGCAACAACCTAAGCTAGGATTGTGGTATCCTAGGGATTTACCTTTTCACTTGGAAGCTTTTTCAGACAGTGATTATGCAGGAGATAATTATGATAGAAGATCAACCACTGGAGGATGCCAATATCTTGGAAGGAGATTAGTCTCATGGCAATGTAAGAAACAAACAATCGCGGCAACATCATCCACTAATCAGAATATGTTGCTGCTGCAAGTTGTTGTGGACAAGTACTTTGGTTGCAGAATCAACTCTTGGATTATGGTTTCAATTTTAAGAATACTCCTATCAACATTGACAATGAGAGTACAATTTGCATTGTGAAGAATCCTGTTTATCATTCCAAGACCAAGCACATTCAGATTAGGCATCATTTTATTCGTGATTGTTATGAGCACAGGCTTATTAATGTGATTAAAGTCCACACAGATGATAATGTAGCTGATTTACTCACAAAGGGATTTGATGTTTCAAGATTCAACCATTTAGTGGTAAGTATTGGTATGATTAATTATTAAGCTACATTTGAGGGGAGGACTTAGTTTAGTTTAGAATACTTTCTTAAAGGATTTTTGAAAGTATTGGTTTTGTTAAGGTAAATTTAGTACCTATGCTTTGTTTGAGGGGAGGCAACACAGTTACACTTTTGAAGATGTTTTTGCTCTTGTGTATCTGTTTGTGGGAATGCTTAGTCAAAGACGATGGAATGTACTGCTTAGAAAAGTACTGCTTCGTATTAGTTTGAAAGTACTGTTTAGTACTCAAAGAAAAGGTACTGCATGGAGAGTACTGTTCAGTGGTCAAAAATAAGGGGTAAAAGTCAACAAAATTGCTACGGAGGGGATAAATGCCAAAAATAACGGTAAAATCATTAATTGGGCCGTGATTTTTTAAATCTTACCCATTTATTTTTGCGCTAATCTCTTCCATTCATTTTACTCTCATCTTTATTCTCTTCCATCCATTCAATCTTCAACAAATCCACCACCGACGAACATATTCTTCCACAAACAACCAATGGCTAATCGTGCAACCTGTTGTAAGCATAACATGATCGCTAATTTGGACAAGACGCCGTTGAATATCGATTTTCTTGTTATTATTGATTTCTTAACTGGGTCGTCGATTAATTATGCTCTTCTGGTCAGTCCTGACATTATTGGACCATGGATTCAAGAATTTTGGGCTACTGCTGAATCTGGTTTGCAAGATGATGATGAATCTTTTATTCAAACTGTGGTTGCTGGAAGGACAATTCGAATCACTGAGGCTACAATAAGGAAAGATTTATTGTTTCATGATGAAGAAGGTACTGTTTGCTTTGATAGACAAATACTATGGGGTACACTCAGAGATATAGGGTATGAAGGTGATCTCACTAAAATTACTTTTCAGAAGCCTTTATTTAGTCCTCATTAGAAATATCTTATTCATGTTTTACTTCATTGCTTGAGTCCCAAGAGAACTGCATGGGATCAGTTTGGACAAAGCATAGCTTCTGCATTAGTGATATTAGCTACCAATCAACCTTTTAATTTCTCACATATTATTTTGATGGTATGCTCTCTCATATCAATAATGGTTCACCATTTTTGATGTACCCTAGATTTGTTCAATTGTTCTTGAACAAACAGCTTGAGGATCTTCCTAAACCTCCAAGCTTTTTACCTGTTGTCTTACTTCCTTCAAAGATGTTTACATTCATGGCTAAAAAGAGTGTCAAGTTTTCTGGGCACAATACACCTTTGACTGCTCATATATTGGAGGTTGCACAAGCCGTTAGAGATGAAGCTGATTCACCTAATGATACTGAGTATTCAGATTCAGCAAATACTCAATCACAAGCTCATGAATCTTCTCAACATACTGCTTCAAGAGAAAGTATTGCTTCTTTGCAAGGTACTGCGCATTATGATTCAGAGCAAGGTGTGAATCAACCAATATCTCCCAATGATTATACTTCCTTAGATGGGTCTCAAACATCTGGAGAAGATGAGGGAGAAATGGATAATTATGCCTTGACAAGGGAATTGCGAAGGCTGAAGAAAGAGAATGCTGATCAAGCTGCACATATATTGAAATTGAAAGCTAAATTCAAGAGATTGCATAGATCTGTTTGGCCACTCGTTAAACATCACACGTTATGGGTAAAGCAACAGAAAAGGAGTGGTCAGCAAACTAAGAAGGTCTCTAAGACTAATAGAAAGAAGCTCAAAAAGCAATCTTCATTCACATTGGGGATGAATTTGGATAATGAGAATCTAAATGAAGATGCTGAACCTCATGAAGATCAAAATGAAGAAGCTCATACGATGCATTATGAGGACACACCACTCTTTGAATACATTGCTCATCAATATACTACTGAAAGAAAAAGTGATGAAACTGAGCAAATTATTTTTGAAGATGAAAATGTTGCTATTGATGTTAAGAGTGGAGATACAGAAGAAATAAATTTGGAAGGTACTGTTGTACAAGGTACTGTTTCTCAAGGTAATATTAGGCAATATCTTATTATACCAAGAACTTTGGATTTTAATGAAGAAGATGGTCCTTCAAATCCGATTCAAGAAGAGATTAGGGAACATACTGCTAGTGATGATGAGACCATTGCTAATATTATTATCAACATCTCAAGACCAAGAGGTATTAGTGTTGGGATCATACTTTTGTATTTTAGTCAAGTCTCGGTCATTACCTTTTGTAATAGGTTGCTTAGTTATTTATTTCTCTATGTTAATGTTACTAGGCTTAAGTAAGCTAGTCCATGGGCCTTGAAAGCCCACGTTAAAGTGTAAGAGGGAGGAAGGGAGTGTTTCCCTACTCCTCCCCTTATAAATACCAAGCTCATGTACACTTTATTATTGTTGGTTATTTGAATATCTTAGTGAAACTCTTGTTCTTTCAATCTTCATAATCTTTTAATCAACCATCTCATATTCTCATCTAATTTCTTATACTTGTGTTTACTAAATGGTGACCTAACAAGTGGTATCATTCGCCTAATAGAGATTGAAGTGTGTTTCTTGGAATTTACGTGGGGTTTAGGGTGTATTCCATCTTCTTTTTGCTTCTTTCTTTGTTTCTTACACTCAAATCTTGAAGCTTGGATAAGTTTTAAGGTTAATATAGTGTTTAGAAGCTTAGATCTTGCATAAAGTTTTGATTTTTAAGGTTTTTCTACTCAAAATCTTCAATAGTTAGTGTTTTCTAAGTATTGGTGAAGTTATTTGATCAAAAGTACCTTATTTCTAAGCATTTTTCTTCAAAAAATTTGAGATTTTCAAGTTTCTGACCTCCTGATTTGCCTCAAACAGTCAGATAATTATTGATCAGCCACTTGTGAATGGCCAACTGTAATAGTCAAACTAATCAAAGGCAAATGCTTCCGAGGAATACAGTGTTTTCCCGGGTCGTAAGTCCCAACGAGGTTGTGATGATTAATTACGAATCTGTGATTAGTGAATGTGAACAGGGAAGGTATAAAGTGTGTGTGTGTGATTTAAACTAGGGTTTTAAAACTTACAATAACTTAGGTAAGCTAATGGAATGATTACGTGAAAGCTAGGTATTAAAAACGTACACCAATTTAAAATCAGACGCGACTGCGTACTGAGAAAAAGGTGAGTTATAAGAAAAATAAACTACAAGGGTTAAAAAATGAAAATCTTATAAACTTAAACTTAAAATAAAAATAAAACTATTTTTTTGATTATTATATTATTTATTATTACTTATTTAAATAAAAACTATTTAACTAATTAATTAAAACTAATTTATATTTAAACTAAAAATAATAAACACTACAAATTAAACTAAAAACTTATAAAAATATTTTCTAAACCTAAAATAGAACTTGAAGAAAGTATAAAAAATAAAAATAAATCTTTTTGTCTTTTTATGAATTTTCTATTAATTAAAAACTATTTATATTATTTAAACTATTTAAACTATTTTAAATTACAAATATTATTAAACTAACTTAGAAAATTATGAAAAAGTTTATAAATCTAATTAACCATTACAGGAATCCTAAAAAATTATAAAAACTTTATTTTATATATTTTTAAACTAGTTAACTAATTATTATTCTATTTATTAATTATTATCTAATTAAACTATTTAAATTATGAAAACTATTAAATGAACAGTAAAAATTCTAAAAAAAATACTAAAATTATATTATGACTTATAGAAGCTAGGAAAAATATAAAATATAGGTGTTGCTATATAAAAATTAATTATGCTATTTAAAATTTAATTATTAATTAATTACTAATAAAACTATTATTAATTATAATAAATACTAAATGACAAAACAAAAATCTGAGAAAATTATTAAAAATACTTTAACTTAAAAGGAAATTAATAAAAATATAAAAACACAACATTATTAATTAAAATCTAAAAATGAAAATTAAAATTAAATTAAATTAAATAGAAACTATCACTTATTTTTATGTTGATTTTTCTGGATTTTTATTTTATAAAAATATATTATATATAAAAATAAGCAACTTTTGTGAAAGCAAATATTTTACAACTTAAAAATAAGCTAGATATAAGCTAAGAATCAAAACAGTTGACCAAAGTTGACCAAACAAGCAAATAAGCTCTTCTGAGCTGGTGTGGGACCCACTATGGATATTTCTGGTTCTAATAAGATATTTGGACTTGTCAAAACTTAAGTTGGTTAAATAAGCTCAGTAGAAAAGCTAATAAGCCCAATTAAGCTATTCCAAAATCTGAAATGCAACACAGAATGGGACAAAGTTTATGGACTTATTTAGGTGGGGTCCACAGTGGCACAAGTCAAACAAGTGGTCAATATTTATAGCCTACTAGGAGGGGGGTTGAGGGAACCTAACTAGAGGGAGTGGGACCCACTGTGGTGGTCACAAAACACCACCAAAGGTGGTGGTGTGACCAAGGTCTGATGGAGCAGGGGAGGTCTTTCCCCCTGCAGTTAACTTGGGAGGTCTGGTGGGGCCCACACAAAAATCACAAAATTATAAAAATGGTGGGATACTAAAGCTGAGGTGGTAGGCTATAAGTCCTATAAATTTCAAAGTCTAGATCACAATAATAAAATCTACAAAATTCCCACAAGTTTTGTGAAAATCTGAGAAGTGTATTTTGACTTTTTAAGAAACTTTGAACTAGTTGACTTTTATGGATTTCTAATCACTACTACTGATTATTTAAGTTATATTAAACTATAATAGACCTAAATTAAGTTAAAGCTTAAAGATATAAGCTTAAGTGAGGGTCTGTGGGATTCTATTCCCTCACAGTCAACTGTGAGGGGATTAAGGGTATGATTTTGACTTTCTGGAACTAAGACCTCAATTTTGAGAACTTCACTAAGCTAACATGACCTATTTATATCTATCTCAGCAACAAACATAAGCAAAACCACCCTCAATCCCAGGGAAGTCACCTGAACCAAACACTCCCTTATGATTGGCTGTTTGATGGTTTGTGAAGTTAAACTGCAATCTAACTTATGAAACTGAGTTTTAAGGACTTATGGTGATCTATGATACTAGTTAGAACTCAAAAGCAACAATATGAACCCTCACACAATTAAGTGATCACAATATTCTTATTGACAGTTAAACTTTTGCAATTACTTCTGTGAACCTTAATCATTAAACAACATTATTCTAGCATTAATATAACTCTAATACATCTAATAAACAAACAAAATCAAGAATTAAACAAAATTACCTAATGCTACAGTGATTGGCAAATTATGAGAAAAACTTACAAAGGGGATTTGGACTGAGCAACAATGAACTATGAACCAAGATCACAACCTAGTATCCCCCATAGGATTCTAAACCAAGATCATCCAAAATTCATCTTGCTCCTTGCTTTTCCTTCTTGTTTTTATGAAATTTTTTATTTATTTTCTATTTTATTGTATTTTCTTGTATTTTCTGCTTATATGAACTGAACAAACAAAAGAGGTTTTCTAAGACTTTTATGAGCTTTTTCAGAGCTTATTAAAGCTTATGAACTGACTTAACAACAACTGGTAACAACACTTGACTACTTGAGAATCTTGAAATAAGAACAAATGGCATAAACTGAGAGATCACTTGAAAACTAAAATTGATTACTTAAAAAGTTTAAGGATACATAGAAACAACTTAATTGATTAACAAGAAGCTTAAAATTACATTGAAATATTAAAACTACACTATTCGACCTAATTAAATAAAACCTAAACTAATGCTTCTTCACCACTGCCTTTCTTCCCTTTTGTAGACCTTTTCTGAGCTTGTGGGACCCACCAAGACATTTCCCACCAATTGAGAGCCCTTGGATTAGTCCAATTGATCCTAGCCATTTAAAACACCTTTTCGCGCCAAAAGTCGTGGGTGTCAGATTATGCGTGTGAGGGATTTCTGGGAAATTAATGGGATTGGGTGAGGTGTAGGGATAAGGAAGATAGTTGGTGGTCAAGTGGTGGTGAAACCACTGAGGTGGAGGAGTGGTTTGGGTTTGCAGTGTGGTGGTGGTGGTTTTTGGGAGGGAAAGGTACGGGGTGGTTTTGGTTTTGGTTTGTTGACCGAGGGTTGACCAAGGGGGGTGGGCTGGGTAGTAACTGGGCTTAGGGATGGGCTTGTAGTTAGTGTAGGTTTGGATTTGGTTTAAGTAATAAAATTAGGTCCGTTTGGTTTTATTTAAATTACAAGGACCAAAAATGTAATTTGGTGAAAAGTTTAGGGGTCTGATTTGGCAAGTCTTCCAAGGTTTATCATGAGGGTCTAATTTGTCATATGTAAATAGTACAAGGGATTTTTGATATTTTTTTATTTTTTTAAATACCCGGGTACTAAAACTGACAAACCTTCAAACTTGAGGGACTAAATGTGTAATTTAATCAAAACTTTCTCCCAGGGATTAAAAGTGACAATTATGAATTCCCTAGGACCCTTAATGATAATTTTCCCATTTTGAACACCCAGGGACTAAAACTGTCAAGTTTGAAACTTTGAGGGACCTGTTTTGCCAAACTGTGAAACTTCAGGGACCAATCATGTAAATTCACCAAACTTATCACCCAAGGACCATTCCTGCAAAAGATTATTAGTATAAGGACCAAAATTGCTTTTCTCTAAGTTTTTACATCCCAGGGACCATTTCTGTCAATTTCCAAAGTTGAGGGACTAAACTTGTAATTTTGTGAAACTTTGCACCAAAGGACTAAATATGTAACTTTATGATTAAAAAGGACCTTTGGTGACATTTTCATGTTTTTAGAATAACCAGGGACTAGTTTTGACAATTTATGAAACTTGAGGGACTGAAACTGCCAATTATGCAAACTTTGTACGTTTTTCATCTGTTTTTGCATATTTTGTATTTGAAACATATAAAACACACCTTTAAGATATTTTAAGTATTTTGATACATATTTGAGTGTTTTTGTATGTTTTGGCAGTTCAGATTGGTATAAAATGATGAGTATTTAGACACTCATCAATCCCCCACACTAAACTATTGCTAGTCCCTAGCAATCTATTTGAGAAAAACTTAATGGATTTGAAAAACTCTTTACCAAAAGCCATCACTTCTGGAGTAGCCAGGTGTAAGAACTGTGGCACACCTGATAACCGTGTGATTTTGAGCAAATCACCAGCTGTCAACGGATTTGATTAATCTTTACCAAAAGCCGTTTGCTTCTGGACTAGCCAACTCTTGATGGAATAGTCAACATCTTGGTGAGCTGATTACCAATTATGGTTTTTCCATGGCCTTTACCACAAGCCATAATCTTGCGGGCTAGCCAACTCATTAGCTTTTGAGGATAATGGGGAGTTGAGAAACCATACAATTTTTGGCAAATTGCAAGCCATAAACGGGTTTGAGTTATCTTTACCAAGAACCGTTTGCTCCTGGATTAGCCAATCCTGTTGTGGGTTAGACATGGAGGATTGATACCATTTATTGCGTTCTAAGTGAGAAAAAATTTTAAAATTTTGGCTAAAATGGGGGTTCTTGATGGAACACGTGTTTTAAATTCGTTAGACGAATCTCCCCTCACACTTAGAACTGAATATTGTCCTCAATATTCAAAGTACCGGGTGTTAAACCGAACTTAGAACGTAAGAAGGAAATATTCCATAGCCTTTTATTTAAGATGTATATACATACAATTATTTTTTAGATAAAACTTCTTAAATAGAAGCTATCACTATATGCACATTTTTTATTTATTTATTTATTTATTTATTTATTTTATTGATCAATATACAACATGTGGGGCATCTCCCCCACACTAGGGTGTTACACACGGGTGAAAACCCATGTTTTTGCTAATGTTTTTGATTCCCGAGTCACTAGCTTGACTCGACCCCGAATTCATTTGTCCATGGGGAAGCAAGTGGAAGAGACAATCTCAATCGGACTTTCATTCAAGACGTTTGGATAAACATTTGAAGCACGTGAAAGTTCCACACCGATGAGATAAGTAACCGGCTCATAATTTATAAATGAGAATGCCGGGATCAAAGATAATGTCTTCACTCCCGAAAGAGTGAAGAACAGGATAGGGAACAGAATATATGAAGAAAAGAAAGAAAGTCATGATGAAAATCATGATTAACTCCTCATCCTCAATAGGAGAATTCATTGGTTCATGAATCTCCTCATTTAAGCTCGGTTGATCAAGACATATTATGGGTATGTCTAGATCAAAATAGAATTTATCATACTCCGGAGGAGATATGATATGAGTGAGTTCACCGGAGAACTCCTCAAAGGTGAATGATTCGTATTCGGGATTGACTTGAGTGAGTTCATTGGGGAACTCCTCAATAGTAAATGATTCATAAACGGGAAGAGAATTATAAGAATGAGAAGTGGTGATACCACTTATCTTCTCTTCCGTTTGATCAAAATGGAACGTTTGCAATTCAGGAATAGAATCATTGATCAAAATCTCACTATCCTTGACGGGGATAGGAGATGAAATAGGCTTTTCATTAAAAGCCTCGATTCTAGAAATGAGAAGATTAGCATTTAATAATGTAAGACGAAGAAATTCGTCTTGGATTATTTCTTCCTCATTCTCTTCTTCTGAGTTGACAAGCTCAGAAGGTAATTCCCCCACATAACTTATGTTTCCACAAGATAAAGAATAGTCCTCATCAGAATCAGAGAACATCTCAATATGATCATTTGGAAAGACAAGAGGGGGAGGAATATCACACATATGTTCAAGAATTCCCTGTGACTCACTTGGGATTGAGACAAGGTTCTCAACACTAGACTTTATAAATTCGTCCGATTCCTTTGCAGGAACAGTGTCAAGATGCTCGTCCCCCATGTTCAGAGAGTGAGTGGGAATCTCGGGTGTGATAACATCATACTCAGGGAGTTGAGAAGGACTAGCAGTAATGGAGTCTACAAGTTCCATTATTTCTACTGCTGGTGATTCAGTTATATTCTTTTCTCCCTGTATATGCATGGAAGGAGTCTCAACTGATGAACATGATGAGGTATCATCACTTTCATCATCCTCATCGAGAAGAGCAGCATTTTGAAATTTGGTACGCGTTATAGCTGCTTGTTCTAAGACTAGTAATTCTTCCATGGTTCTTTCGCCTCTAGCAGCACGTTTTTCAGCAAGTAATTCCGTGATAGATTTATCACGAGAATATTGAGTGAGTGGAAACTGTGGGGGTGTGGATGTGTCAAAACCGGAAGGTTGACATTGATCATCATTATGAGGACCCCCACAATATACACAAGAAGAACTTGGTGCATTGTGAAACGACATATTAGCTAACTCCTCTCTAATGTTTTTAAGTTTTTCAAGAACCTCTATATAAGGGTCTTGCTGGATATGAGGAGTTGCTTGGTTCATTTGGTACTGTGGAGGTGGGTCTTGAAACGAATAGTCGTAATTGTTACAAGGAAATGGATTCCTTGTTTGACAATCAGAGCTAAAATGTGGACCTCCACAGTACTCACAACAGTAAAACTGTTGAGTCTGGTTTGGTGTATTTTGATACGAAGCATCATTGATATTTGGATAATATGATTCTTGCTCGTATGAATGTGATGGGTAGTTTGAAAAATTTGAGGAGTCGTTGAATGAGTTTTGATTAGGATCATAAGCAAATGAATTACTCGATCCACAAAACAAACAACTCCCGTTTTGAATATCATTACCACATTATACACATGTACACCAACGACATGGAAAACCGAAAAGAGGCTCACCACAACCGTCACAAGGAACAAAATCTGGAGGTGGGACAAGTGGTGTGCTCTTAGAGCTAGGAATTTCCACCACTTCCGTTATGGTCTCGGGTTTTGGTTCTTGATAAATGTGAAGGTTAGGTAAGTCGTTCTTTTCAGTCATTGCCCTAAGCTCAGTACGTTTGCTTGACAAACTTTTAACCGTAAACCGTGAAAGATCAGGATTGATTTTTGAAGGTTTAGGAGCATTTGTAAGCTCAGGTTTTTGGACAACCGTGGTTTGGACGTATTTAGCACCTCCATCGTCAGAGGAAAGTACAAGGTCCTTTGTCACCTCGGTTTCATGATCTCTTTCCCTCACCGGAGAGGGAATAGGAATCGAAGGTCCATCATAATCAACATAACATCTCGACATTTTTGACAAGGCCATAAGTTTTTCAACTTCAATTTTACAGGCCCTTTGTTTAAAGAAATCGTCATCGAGAGATGCCATTAGAATCAATTATGAGATAAGTGGAAGAATGTAGAATCAAAGGGTTTTGGGGATGAGAAATGAAGAATCAAATAGGTAGGGGTGTAAAGGTGAATATTTTTGGGTTTTGTTTTATAGAAATATGGATAAAAGATGGTAAATATACAATGGATGTATATCCAGATTCACTAATACGCAAAATCATTTAAAATAAGCGCACAACTTCCCCGGCAGCGGCGCCAAATTTTGATTCGCCTCAAACAGTCAGATAATTATTGATCAGCCACTTGTGAATGGCCAACTGTAATAGTCAAACTAATCAAAGGCAAATGCTTCCGAGGAATACAGTGTTTTCCCGGGTCGTAAGTCCCAACGAGGTTGTGATGATTAATTACGAATCTGTGATTAGTGAATGTGAACAGGGAAGGTATAAAGTGTGTGTGTGTGATTTAAACTAGGGTTTTAAAACTTACAATAACTTAGGTAAGCTAATGGAATGATTACGTGAAAGCTAGGTATTAAAAACGTACACCAATTTAAAATCAGACGCGACTGCGTACTGAGAAAAAGGTGAGTTATAAGAAAAATAAACTACAAGGGTTAAAAAATGAAAATCTTATAAACTTAAACTTAAAATAAAAATAAAACTATTTTTTTGATTATTATATTATTTATTATTACTTATTTAAATAAAAACTATTTAACTAATTAATTAAAACTAATTTATATTTAAACTAAAAATAATAAACACTACAAATTAAACTAAAAACTTATAAAAATATTTTCTAAACCTAAAATAGAACTTGAAGAAAGTATAAAAAATAAAAATAAATCTTTTTGTCTTTTTATGAATTTTCTATTAATTAAAAACTATTTATATTATTTAAACTATTTAAACTATTTTAAATTACAAATATTATTAAACTAACTTAGAAAATTATGAAAAAGTTTATAAATCTAATTAACCATTACAGGAATCCTAAAAAATTATAAAAACTTTATTTTATATATTTTTAAACTAGTTAACTAATTATTATTCTATTTATTAATTATTATCTAATTAAACTATTTAAATTATGAAAACTATTAAATGAACAGTAAAAATTCTAAAAAAAATACTAAAATTATATTATGACTTATAGAAGCTAGGAAAAATATAAAATATAGGTGTTGCTATATAAAAATTAATTATGCTATTTAAAATTTAATTATTAATTAATTACTAATAAAACTATTATTAATTATAATAAATACTAAATGACAAAACAAAAATCTGAGAAAATTATTAAAAATACTTTAACTTAAAAGGAAATTAATAAAAATATAAAAACACAACATTATTAATTAAAATCTAAAAATGAAAATTAAAATTAAATTAAATTAAATAGAAACTATCACTTATTTTTATGTTGATTTTTCTGGATTTTTATTTTATAAAAATATATTATATATAAAAATAAGCAACTTTTGTGAAAGCAAATATTTTACAACTTAAAAATAAGCTAGATATAAGCTAAGAATCAAAACAGTTGACCAAAGTTGACCAAACAAGCAAATAAGCTCTTCTGAGCTGGTGTGGGACCCACTATGGATATTTCTGGTTCTAATAAGATATTTGGACTTGTCAAAACTTAAGTTGGTTAAATAAGCTCAGTAGAAAAGCTAATAAGCCCAATTAAGCTATTCCAAAATCTGAAATGCAACACAGAATGGGACAAAGTTTATGGACTTATTTAGGTGGGGTCCACAGTGGCACAAGTCAAACAAGTGGTCAATATTTATAGCCTACTAGGAGGGGGGTTGAGGGAACCTAACTAGAGGGAGTGGGACCCACTGTGGTGGTCACAAAACACCACCAAAGGTGGTGGTGTGACCAAGGTCTGATGGAGCAGGGGAGGTCTTTCCCCCTGCAGTTAACTTGGGAGGTCTGGTGGGGCCCACACAAAAATCACAAAATTATAAAAATGGTGGGATACTAAAGCTGAGGTGGTAGGCTATAAGTCCTATAAATTTCAAAGTCTAGATCACAATAATAAAATCTACAAAATTCCCACAAGTTTTGTGAAAATCTGAGAAGTGTATTTTGACTTTTTAAGAAACTTTGAACTAGTTGACTTTTATGGATTTCTAATCACTACTACTGATTATTTAAGTTATATTAAACTATAATAGACCTAAATTAAGTTAAAGCTTAAAGATATAAGCTTAAGTGAGGGTCTGTGGGATTCTATTCCCTCACAGTCAACTGTGAGGGGATTAAGGGTATGATTTTGACTTTCTGGAACTAAGACCTCAATTTTGAGAACTTCACTAAGCTAACATGACCTATTTATATCTATCTCAGCAACAAACATAAGCAAAACCACCCTCAATCCCAGGGAAGTCACCTGAACCAAACACTCCCTTATGATTGGCTGTTTGATGGTTTGTGAAGTTAAACTGCAATCTAACTTATGAAACTGAGTTTTAAGGACTTATGGTGATCTATGATACTAGTTAGAACTCAAAAGCAACAATATGAACCCTCACACAATTAAGTGATCACAATATTCTTATTGACAGTTAAACTTTTGCAATTACTTCTGTGAACCTTAATCATTAAACAACATTATTCTGGTATTAATATAACTCTAATACATCTAATAAACAAACAAAATCAAGAATTAAACAAAATTACCTAATGCTACAGTGATTGGCAAATTATGAGAAAAACTTACAAAGGGGATTTGGACTGAGCAACAATGAACTATGAACCAAGATCACAACCTAGTATCCCCCATAGGATTCTAAACCAAGATCATCCAAAATTCATCTTGCTCCTTGCTTTTCCTTCTTGTTTTTATGAAATTTTTTATTTATTTTCTATTTTATTGTATTTTCTTGTATTTTCTGCTTATATGAACTGAACAAACAAAAGAGGTTTTCTAAGACTTTTATGAGCTTTTTCAGAGCTTATTAAAGCTTATGAACTGACTTAACAACAACTGGTAACAACACTTGACTACTTGAGAATCTTGAAATAAGAACAAATGGCATAAACTGAGAGATCACTTGAAAACTGAAATTGATTACTTAAAAAGTTTAAGGATACATAGAAACAACTTAATTGATTAACAAGAAGCTTAAAATTACATTGAAATATTAAAACTACACTATTCGACCTAATTAAATAAAACCTAAACTAATGCTTCTTCACCACTGCCTTTCTTCCCTTTTGTAGACCTTTTCTGAGCTTGTGGGACCCACCAAGACATTTCCCACCAATTGAGAGCCCTTGGATTAGTCCA
The DNA here is from genome assembly GCA_030686995.1 of Artemisia argyi. NCBI lineage: Eukaryota > Viridiplantae > Streptophyta > Magnoliopsida > Asterales > Asteraceae > Artemisia > Artemisia argyi. The sequence continues at coordinate 178,982,347 of CM060681.1, forward strand.
ATTGATCCTAGCCATTTAAAACACCTTTTCGCGCCAAAAGTCGTGGGTGTCAGATTATGCGTGTGAGGGATTTCTGGGAAATTAATGGGATTGGGTGAGGTGTAGGGATAAGGAAGATAGTTGGTGGTCAAGTGGTGGTGAAACCACTGAGGTGGAGGAGTGGTTTGGGTTTGCAGTGTGGTGGTGGTGGTTTTTGGGAGGGAAAGGTACGGGGTGGTTTTGGTTTTGGTTTGTTGACCGAGGGTTGACCAAGGGGGGTGGGCTGGGTAGTAACTGGGCTTAGGGATGGGCTTGTAGTTAGTGTAGGTTTGGATTTGGTTTAAGTAATAAAATTAGGTCCGTTTGGTTTTATTTAAATTACAAGGACCAAAAATGTAATTTGGTGAAAAGTTTAGGGGTCTGATTTGGCAAGTCTTCCAAGGTTTATCATGAGGGTCTATTTTGTCATATGTAAATAGTACAAGGGATTTTTGATATTTTTTTATTTTTTTAAATACCCGGGTACTAAAACTGACAAACCTTCAAACTTGAGGGACTAAATGTGTAATTTAATCAAAACTTTCTCCCAGGGATTAAAAGTGACAATTATGAATTCCCTAGGACCCTTAATGATAATTTTCCCATTTTGAACACCCAGGGACTAAAACTGTCAAGTTTGAAACTTTGAGGGACCTGTTTTGCCAAACTGTGAAACTTCAGGGACCAATCATGTAAATTCACCAAACTTATCACCCAAGGACCATTCCTGCAAAAGATTATTAGTATAAGGACCAAAATTGCTTTTCTCTAAGTTTTTACATCCCAGGGACCATTTCTGTCAATTTCCAAAGTTGAGGGACTAAACTTGTAATTTTGTGAAACTTTGCACCAAAGGACTAAATATGTAACTTTATGATTAAAAAGGACCTTTGGTGACATTTTCATGTTTTTAGAATAACCAGGGACTAGTTTTGACAATTTATGAAACTTGAGGGACTGAAACTGCCAATTATGCAAACTTTGTACGTTTTTCATCTGTTTTTGCATATTTTGTATTTGAAACATATAAAACACACCTTTAAGATATTTTAAGTATTTTGATACATATTTGAGTATTTTTGTATGTTTTGGCAGTTCAGATTGGTATAAAATGATGAGTATTTAGACACTCATCACCTCCTTACGCGTAAGTTTCGTGAACAGTACGATTCAAAAGCTGTCTACAGAATCTTTTGTCCTTTCTACGCATAAGTTTGTGTCAAAACCCTTTTCTTACGCGTAACATTGGTCAAAACCCTGTTCCTACGCTTAACTTGGTCTTCTACGCCTAAATCTTACGCGTAAGTCTATTTCCTACGCCTAAGTCTTACGCTGAAGTTACATCCTACGCAGAAGTTGCCTTTTCTATGCAGAAGTTCAACCTTACGCATAAGAGTTAATCTTACGCATAAGTTGCCAGAATCTACACTTAAGTTTCATCAAAGGTCTTCTCCTTGTGTTCCTGTGACTCAGTACTTCCCTAGCTTGGATAAGTTAGTGGAATACTTCGACTTCGGATATCTTTCAAGCTTGGATAAGTTTGAAAGATTTGTTTGGTTGTTTAACCTTATGCATAAGTCTAGACTTACGCATAAGCCAAAGCTTACGCGTAAAGAGAAAACTTACGCATAAACTCTTTGTTTACGCATAAACTACTCTTTACGCATAACCTAAAGTTTACGCGTAAGATTATTGTTACGTGTAAGATTTCAATTTACCCCAGGAATTTTGAACTTAACCAAAGGAACGTGCATTTCAATCTTCTACAAAGATCCATTACTACACAAGTGTTCAAAGATGTCTCAACCACCACATTACTACTTCTCTAATCCTCAGTTACAACATCAGCAGTATCAGCAACAACAATACCATCAACAACAATCATATCAACAACCTTCACAATCACACTTTCATCAACAACCGTTTAATCCACAACCACAATATCTCATGATGCAACAACATCAAATCATTCCTCAACAACAACCATATCAAATGTCACAAAAAAACAATCAGTATTCCTCCAAACAACCTCACTGGTTTGATAGAATGTGTGAAGTTATTACAACTCAACAATCCAGACATGAGGCAGGATCACTTGAAACACCTCCAATGCTAACACCGGGGAACTATGTTCAATGGTCAAGTCGATTCTTACGATTTCTTGAACTAAAGAAACCTCATGGGAAATTCTTGAAACAAGTGATACTTGAAGGACCATTTGAGTGGCCAACAAGATTTGAAATTGGTGATCCAACTGCTGATCCTCCACGTCCTCCTGGTGATAGACCTCTTCCAGAATCTCAACTCACAGAAGAACAGAAATTACATCGTGAAGCTGATGAGTATGCAATGGCTTATATACTTCAAGGTATACCTAATCCAATTTATCGAAGTGTCGATGCTCAGAAAACAGCCAAAGCTATGTGGGAACATGTTCATCTCCTTATGGAAGGCATTCAATTGAACAAAGATGATATGGAATCCAAACTCTACATGGAATACACTGACATCACAATTGAACCAGGAGAGTCACTTGAATCCTACTATCATCGTTTCACAAATGTGGTCAATGATCTAGAACGTCACAAAATCACAGTACCAAGGATCGCAGTAAACTCCAAATTCGTTGGTAGTCTTGGCCCGGATTGGCATAAATATGTGACATTTATTCGTCAAACCAAAAATCTTCATGATGCTCCATATGGCTTGTTGTATGATTTACTGAAACACCATGAACCTGAAGTGGAAAAAGATAGAGCTCTTCGAGGAGGATACTCACCATCACCAACACCAAATTCTTTGGCACTCGTAGCTCAATCTCCCTATGCTCCACCACCTATGTCTAATCATGCATATGTTCAAGAGCAAAACTACTTTAGTTATCCATAATCTTCTACCTCGAACCAAATGGTCCCTTATGATTCATCTCTACAGAATACTTCTACTCAACTTGTTCCATTAAACAACAATGATGCAGCGTATTACTCCAACTCCAATGAAGATGACGATGATGATTTTAATACGTTGAATCAGGGACTTGCTCTTAGTGCTCGTGCTTTCAGCAAATTCTCCAACAAAATAAACAACCGTCAACGTTCATCCTCTAACACAAGGAATCAAGCTGTTGTCAATGATGGAAGAGTGGAAATTCAGAATCGCAACTATGGTCGATCTGGTTCAGGAAGTTCTTCAGGAAATTTTGGGAATGGTCAGAGGTTTAATAACAATGGAGGGTTCAGGAACAACTCAGGATCTTCTCAGCAAAGGTCTGAACCAGTTTCAACTAGGAACTACAACTCAGGGAATGCAGTGTGGTGCTATAATTGTAATGAACAAGGTCATATAGCGACAGCATGTCCTAAACCGAGAACTCGGGGTAGTAAGTTTTACAAGCAAGCATTACTCATTGCTCTTCAAGATGAAAAAGATGGACATTTCCCTGAACAGGATAACAACTTCATGGAAAATGTGAACAATGATGATGACATGGAAGATCTGGAAGCCAATGCAGCTGTGATGCTTATGGCCAACATGCAGGAACTTCAGTTTAATGATTCAGGTCCAGTGTATGACACTGACGGCTTGTCTCAGGTACATGACCAAAAAGCATGCCTAATACATGAAATAGCCTCACCCTCTGCTTCTGAATCAGATATGGCGCAAGTTGTTCCATCTAAATCATCTTCATCTTCTCAAACAGATGAACAAATAAGCACAGTTGTCATATTTGATGATGACACAGTTGTTTCATTTGATGATCCTATTGAGAATGATAAGCATGATCATTTAGAACAACATGAACCATCATTTGATCCAGACCCTGACCTCATATTGCTATCTAAACAACTGAATGCTCAGCAATTGCAAATCATAAAATGCAACAAGAAAAACAAAGCTTTAAAAGAAACAAATGAGTCTCTTGCAAGAGATATTGAGTGTTATAAAATTCAACTTTCAAATCAGCAAGACAAGATTAAACATGCAAAAAGTTTTGAAAAAGCTTTTCAAGAATCTTACAACAAAGAGCAAGATCTTCAGCACAAAATGCAAGATTTAATTGAGTCAAACGGAAAGTTGATTTCTAAACTTGAAAGTGAAAAATGTGAACTGAAAATGCAAGTTGAACGTCTTCAAAGAGAACTTTCAAAAACAGAAACAGAATTGTCCAGTTGCAAAAAGGATTTTTGTGAACATAAAATACGAAAAAGGAAGTATATAGATAACTTACTCGGTGAGATTGTTGATCTTGAAAAACAACTCAAAGAATTTCGTAATATTGTTTACAAACACGGGAACTCTGTCACAACAATTCAGAAATTTACTTTAAAACCGAGACCCGATAAAGGTTTTGCACTTGGCGATTTCAAATCAATGTTTCTTCACACGGCATTCAAAGAAATTCCTAAAATTTACAGTATGGACCATTTGCTTGATAATACGATTGTGCGTGCTGTTGTTTTTGATACTGAGGAAGAAGAAGAACTTGAAGACGAGAGTCGATCAAAAATGAGTTATGTTCAAAATTGGACACCATATGATTATTCAAAAGCTCCACACATTTCTAAATCTTTTGTTCCTCAAAAGGAATTACCTGAGAAATCATGGTATGTCATTGAGTCATATGTTTCATCCACTAATGCGGCCCCTGTCCAAACTGTAGCACAAATAAATGGTCCTTTACCATCATCCGGTGAACTGACACCTTTACTGAAAAATGTCGTGTCTTAAATTATTTCAAAACTTTTATGGAAGACATCGAAATTTTGGAGGAAACAATTGAACGAAATTCTGAAATAAAAATTGAAACTTTTCAATCCGCTTACGAGCGAGAAAAGAGAGATATTTTTCAAAAACAAATGTTGCCAATTGTCAAACACCTCCGTCTCTGTGCTACACGTTGGGATCAGGAACTTCAAAACGAGGTCAAAAATATGATAAACGTTTTCAACTCTACTGAAAATGAGATTTTGGTTCAAAAGCAAAGAAATAGAATTTTAAAGAATGATGCTGATCGACTCTTGGAACAAGTTCTCAATGCTGATATTTTGTCTGTTATCATGAATGATCTCTATAAATCTGGTACTTCTATGCTTATGGATGATCTTTGTGTTGATAATAACTTGTTGAATGTGCAAATCGAGACACTTAAACATGATAATGACAAGTTGAGAACTATGAATGATGATGTGACAAAACAATTTTCAAAAGAAATTTGTCAACTCAAACAAAGGCTTGAATGGTGTCAGGCTCAAAGTATTGAAATGGAATTGAAACTTCAAAGTCAAAATATTTCAAACTCTTGTCAACTTTGCAAAAACAATGAGTCTTTAAAATGTCTGTGTCTCAAATACGAGAAAGAAATTGCGGATTTAAAAATTGAAAACATTGAATGGCAACAAAACCGCGATGACATTAATTATTGCAATGTGAAACTTGAGTCTGAAATTCAGGATAAAAATCACATCATCATCGATTTGAAAGAGAAAATTAAGCTACTTCAAAAAGGAAAGATGGTTGACACCACGGTGATAGCACCAGGAATGTATCAATTAGACAAAACTGCTAAAGGAAATGTCGTTCAAAATTCTAATCTTGATAACTCCACTTCTACAGGACTAGTCTCCACTAATAGCGTTAGCAGACCCAAGCGAAAAAGTAAAAAGAAGAATAGGCTCTGGCAACGTAAAAGAGGACCACTAGAAGCTCAAGAAGTAGAAGAACAACTTAGGAATTTGAATAAAACTCATGTTGCATCAGATTTAGATTCTAATCTGGAAAATTGTAATCAAAATCTAAATGTAACAAATGATGAACCTTTGAATGTTTTGAATATTAATGCATCTTGTGTGTTTTGTCGTAAAAGCGTATCATCTGGTGATCATACAAAATGTTTAGCTAATTCTCTTCTTAATCGTCATAAGAAACGTAGGACACGCATTCATTCTAGGCCCACTACTGCCTCTAAGTCTAACTTAGGAAAGCCGCCTTCTACGGTTTCTAATGAAGTTGAAGTTACCCCCATAAGTGCCGAGAACAAATCTAGGAATAAGCCAACTACTAGTGAATTCACCATTAAGAAAGCAAGAACTAGTTGGAATTGGCAACGTTGGTTACAACACAAACCAGACTATAAATGGATTCCTAAATTGTTGAATACATGTGCTTCTAACCAACAGGAACCCGCACTTTCTTTGGGTTCCACCCTTACTTCTGTTCCATCTGTGTCTTCTTCTTGTGATGCAGGTGGTACAGATTGTTCTCTGGATTGTTGATAGCGGATGCACCCGATATATGACAGGCAATCTCAAATTGTTACACAACTTTGTCTCAAAGTTCATTGGTACTGTCAGATTCAGGAATGATCATTATGCTTTAATCATGGGATATGGTGACTATGTCAGTGGGAATATTGAAATCAGTCGTGTTTATTATGTGGAAGGCCTTGGACACAACCTTTTCTCTGTTGGTCAATTTTGTGATGGGGATCTAGAAGTTGCATTTCGTGAGAAAACTTGTTTCGTTCGTGACTTACAAGGAAACGATCTAATGTCTGGCTCACGTGGTTCTAATCTTTATACAATATCTATGTCGGATATGATTGCTACATCTCCGATATGTCTTCTCTCCAAAGCGGAATCAACTAAATCCTGGTTATGGCACAAACGTCTTTCGCACTTGAATTTCAAAACTATGACTGACCTTGCTCGTCACAAACTTGTTGATGGATTTCCAAGATTCCGTTTTACCAAAGATCACTTATGTTCAGCCTGTGAACAAGGTAAAAGTACTCGTGCTCATTTTCCTTCAAAACTTGAGCAAAGTACGAATCATGTTTTACAATTGCTTCATATGGATTTGTGTGGACCGATGCGTGTTCAAAGTATCAACGGTAAACGCTACATACTGGTAAGTGTGGATGACTACTCCAGATGGACTTGGGTTTATTTCTTACGAAGTAAAGATCAGGCTCCTTCTATGATCATCACCTTTCTCACTAAAATTCAAGTTCAGCTACGCAACACGGTACGAATAGTCAGAACTGACAATGGAACTGAATTTAAGAATCAGACACTTCGGTCATATTTCGAGAAAGTGGGAATTGAACATCAAACATCTATCCCTAGAAGCCCAGAACAGAATGGAGTTGTTGAAAGACGCAACAGGACGTTAGTGGAAGCTGCTAGAACAATGTTGATTAATGCTCAATTACCAGATTACTTATGGGCGGAAGCTGTTTCAACCGCATGTTATACCCAAAACCGTTGCATGATCACAAAACGCCATCGAAAAACACCTTATCAAATTGTTCACAAAAGAAAACCGAACATCGATTACTTTCATGTATTTGGAGCACTTTGTTATCTGAAAAATGATCGTGATGATTTAGGTAAACTTAAAGCAAAGGCTGACATCGGAGTGTTCATTGGATACTGTGAAAATTCTAAAGGTTTTCGGATATGGAATCGTCGAACAAGAGAAATTCAAGAAACCATTCACGCTAATTTTGATGAACTCACACAAATGGCTTCTGAGCAACACAGCTTAGGACCCGAATTCAACCGTCTTAACTCTCCGGACTCTTCGGCTGAACCAGTGCCACTCAACCGCAAAGAATTGGAAACCTTGTTTGCTCCACTGTTTGATGATACAATTGAATACCGTTCTACTGAGGTCTCACCTAATTCCGCTGCTCAACCTGATAATATTCCAGTACCTGACTCACCTCAACAAACAACAACAACTGTTGAGAAAGACGGTCCTCCAATCGCATCACCATTTACAGCAGAACAAACTGTTTCTAACTCCCGACAATCAGCTGAAGATCCTACACCACAATCAGTTCCACAACCCGCAGAGCATGATCCTGATGCGTTCTTTAACCCGTTTGCACCGGCTCCTACCTTTCCTGATATAGCTGAGTCATCTACACGCAATTTGGATCCTGCTAACATGCGAGATACTTATCAACTACACCCTTCGACACACAAATGGACTCGAGACCATCCACTAGTTCATATAATTGGCCATCCAGATACACCTGTAATGACAAGACAACGACTTCACACTGATGGAGAAACTTGTATCTATGCACTCACAGTTTGTCATGAAGAACCTAAGAACATCAAAGAAGCAATGACTTATGACAACTGGATTGAATCTATGCAAGAGGAATTTCAGCAGTTCATACGATTAGAAGTCTGGGAATTAGTTGAAAGACCTGACGGAGTCTTTGTCATCGGGTTAAAATGGATTTGGAAAAATAAGCTAGATGCTGAAGGCACTTTCATACGTAACAAATCACGCCTGGTTGCGAAAGGATACTCCCAACTAGAAGGACTTGACTTTGCAGAATCCTTTGCTCCAGTGGCTAGACATGAAGCTGTTCGGATCTTTTTGGCCTATGTTGCACATAGGAACATGGTTGTTTACCAAATGGATGTGAAAACAGCATTTCTTAATGGAGAACTCCGTGAAGAAGTTTATGTAAGCCAACCAGACGACTTCGTTGATCCTGAGCGTCCTAATCACGTTTACCGACTCAAAAAGGCACTCTACGGACTTAAGCAAGCCCCACGGGCGTGGTATGACAAACTGTCCACTTTCTTGCTGGCCAATAAATTTTCTAAAGGTTCGGTGGATCCAACACTATTTACAAAAACCCACGGGGAGGACTTACTTGTTGTTCAAATATATGTCAATGACATTATTTTTGCCTCAACAAAAAGAAGTTACTCTAATGATTTTGCAAAATTAATGAAAGATAATTTTGAAATGTCCATGATGGGTGAACTATCGTTCTTTCTAGGACTACAAGTTCATCAATCACCCCGTGGAATTTTTATAAATCAGTCCAAATATGCTCTTGAAATTTTAAAGAAACATGGAATGATGACTTGTGATACTTATAATACACCAATGGGCTATACCACAAAACTAGATGCTGACTTACATGGGACACCGGTTGACCCTACCAAATACCGCAGTATGATTGGGTCACTCATGTATCTCACAGCTAGTAGACCTGATATAGTATTTGCTGTCTACATGTGCTCTCGCTATCAGTCTAAACCAACTGAAAAACACCTCAGTGAGGTCAAAAGAATCCTTCGATACATAAAGGGAACCATTAACTTGGGAATCTGGTACCCGAAGGATTCTGGTTTTGAACTAATTGCTTTTTCAGATGCTGACCATGCAGTATGTTTAGACACACGCAAAAGTACATCTGGTGGATTACAATTTCTCGGAGACAAACGTGTGTCATGGCAATCAAAGAAGCAGGACTGCACATCACTGTCGTCAACAGAATCTGAATATGTAGCTATGTCTGCATGTTGTGCTCAAGTCATCTGAATGAGATCACAACTTAAGGATTATGGCTACTTATTCAACAAGATTCCAATCTACTGTGATTCCAAAAGTGCCATTGTTATCTCCTGCAACACAGTTCATCACTGCAAATCCAAACACATTGATCTCTGATATCACTTCATCAAAGAGCATGTTGAAAAGGGTACCGTTGAACTGTATTTTGTTGGGACTGAGTACCAATTGGCGGACTTACTTACCAAATCCTTAGCACCATCAAGGTTTGCTAGTCTAGTTCACCAAATTGGTATGCGATGTTTGACTCCAGATGATCTGGAAAAGTTTTTAAAACACAACTGATCCTTAGGGTGTATGTTACATTTGCCCTAATCCAATAGTAACCCAGAATCATGTTTGATTAGGATTGTGATTATGTGTTCATGCGTTTCTACGCGTAACTCTGTATTTTGACTCATTTACGCATAAAGTTGTGGGTTTAAGTGTGTTAGGGATGTGATTAAACTTAATATTGATCAGTGGTTGTGTTTTTACACTTTCAGGAATCAAACAACTCAATTTTCAAAGGTGATTTTTCTGAAAATGGACGTTTCTACGCATAAGATGTTCGTCCTACGCGTAAGATTGAATCTTACGCGTAAGATTCGACACGTATGAAAAACATTGTCTTGGATAAGACAATGTTTACGCATAAGAGATTTTCTTACGCATAAGTTCATTTCTTACGCATAAGTTATAAACTTACGCATAAGTCAGAACTTACGCATAAGTTATATCTTACGCATAAGGTTAATCCTTTGCATAAGCTCATATCTTACGCCTAAGATTTTATCCTACGCGTAAGATTGAGCCTACGCATAAGATTTACCTTACGCGTAACATATAAGGTTATGCGTAGCTTTTGCTCTTACGCCTAAGTTCATTTCTTACGCATAAGTCATGTTATGCGTAGGTTTTCCAACTTACGCGTAACATTGTCAAAAGTCATGAAATTTTCTAAGTGTTGTAATATTTCAAATGTGTAATCTCTTGTAATGATAAACTCATGTTGTAACTAGATTGTTATAAGTTTCTACCATGTGTTAACTTCTAAGAACATAAGTTTGTCATATAACAAAAGTTTTTACACACAAACACCCACTGATCAATTCAAAAATATGCACAATCATGTAATTAAATGTCTGAGCTAACAAAGTAAATCATTGCTATGTTTGTGTTTGTTTATGAACAATTCAAATGGCAGAACACAATGACATTCCTTATGGACCAGAACCTGAACCAAAACTCTCATGGGAAGAAACCTTTCCCGAAGATTACACCAGGAAGATAGGCAAGAACAACTTACGACTCAACTTCAACAAAATCACATGCAATGAATCCTCATGCATTGTAGCAGTGGATGCTCTCCTATATCACCCCAACAAGCTCTTGTTCACTAAGTCAGCATCAGTGGCCTGCTTCTACATACATCAATTTTGGCACACACTTCAGCTAGACCTTGGGGAAGCATCCTTCACTTGCATGCTTCATAACAGACAGGTTACTGTGGACATAGATACACTTAGGAATGTTCTTGGGTTACCCGAACTTGGCCCAGATGAAGAATATGATCAAGTACCTACCGAGGAAGAGCTGATAGAGTGGTTACGGGATATTGGCTACAATGAATCTGAAGAAGTAGTGACAAGACACTCTAGGGTCAACATCAGATTTCTTCCACAACCATGGAGAACCTTGTACATTCTGATTGCCAAGTCCTTATCTGGCAGAGACACTGGCCATGAACACCCCAAGCTCCAACACCTCAAACTTTTCTGGGCCGTGGCAAACGTCAAGAAGGTGGATTATGCCAGCATTATCTGGGAGGACCTTTTGTGGCACATACAACACAAGACCACCAACATTCCATTTGTTCGTTTCACCAAATTACTTATCGAAATCTTCCTTCGTGAGTATGACGATATTCCACAGAGACTTGATGACGAAGCCAAGTATACTTTCAGAAATGAAGACACTCTCAAAGTGATCAAGAGACTCGACACCAGCACACGAAAGCAAGGAAAGAAATTTCCCGATTGTCTCTTGAACGATAAAGTGAAGCTTTGCAAGAATTACAAGTACTACCTTTAAGCTCTCGATGAAGACAAAGTTGGTTTCTTGGACGAAATTGTTCTACCTTCGTGCATGCAGAAGAAAGGAAAGAAAGGTAGCAAGTCTGGGAGCTCCGGCAGTTCTACCAAGTCTAAACAAAAGAAGAGGGGTACACTCAAACAAAGAATTCCTGTCAAGAAACCTGCATCCATTCCTGAACCCACACCACCACCTTCTCCAAAACCGTCTGACTCAGAAACCGAATCCGACGAAGGTCCAATTTATAGTGAAGCATATGCAAACATCGACAAGGAGGTTAATATTGAAGATATTGATGATAAAGACTTGACTTTCGAAGATTGGGAGAAAGACATTGATGAATTTGCTGATAATGCTGAATACCCAGCAGATCTCAATCAAAGACCATTCACTGAAGTAGAGACAAAACTGGAAGAAGAAAGGATCAGGAAAGAGAAGATGAAGGAACCTATGACTGCTGAACAAGAATCTGCTCACTCAAACATAGGCCTTTCAGCAGAAGAAGAAAATGAAAGAGCTCTCAATTTAGGCATCCTCCACAGCAAAATAGATGCATTCCAAGCTGATCAACCTCCACCTCCTTTGTTCTCTCAAACTAATGAAGCTGGCGGATCTAGCAGTATTCCTGAACCTACTACAGGAACTAATGCTGATTTGGTCGTCTACAACACCCCCACAGTATCACCCACAGACGTAGAAATGCTCAATGCTTCAGCAGCAGAAGAAGAGGAAGAGGAGGATCACATGGATACTGAGACTCCACATTTGTTGACTATGGAAGAAATGGAGCTCAGAGAAAGGGCTCAAGGAGAAGAATTAAGGGAAAAGCAAGAAGCTGAAGAGGCTAGGCTTGAGGAGCTAGCACAAGCGAAATTGGAAGAAACAATCCGTATGGAGGAAAGCAGAAAGGCTGAAGAGGCAGCCAAGCTGGCAGAAGAAAAGTTAAGAAAAGAAGAAGAAACCAAGCTTGCAGAAGATCTTAGGCTAAAGGCAGAAGCAGCTAAATTAGCCGAAGAACATAAGCTTAAGGCCGAGGCTGACAGACTGGCTGAAGAACAAAGATTGCAAGAGGAAGCAGCCAAAATCAAGAATGTTGAACATCCCGAATCACAAAGAGGAGATGATAAGGACGTAACCACCAACATTGAATCTTCACAATCATCACCTCCAGCATCCGAATCCACCCATGACGAATCAATCAAGAAACCCGCAAGCACCAAAGCCTCTGCTGCATCCAAGTTGATAAAGAAAGCGTTTAGAAAAGTTCATGATAAGAAGAAAAACAAATTGGAAGATCGGGTTGCATCACTAGCAAACCAGGTTGCTGAACTGACGAAGCTTAATACGAACGTCCAGGAGCTGCAAGAAAAAGTTGACACCTTCTTAGCTAAGGATGTGCAAGAGAACTTGGAAGCCACATTAACAGCTCAAGCACATCAGTATATGGAACAACACTTAGTTGCTGAACTAAAAGAGTTGCTGGCACCTATGAGAGATGAACTCACCAAGTTTGCAGAACAAGCTGTCAAGAAAGTAATCAGATCTACCACGTTTACTCTTTGAGCTGACAAATCAACTTTACCACAACCGAGGTTATCACTGGACGAATTGGAAACACAGCTCTTAGACAAATTGGCAAGTAAGTTCACACTGTCACCTGAAGAAGATAAAGTTCTGGAAGCTTTAAAAGCCAAGATGTCAAAAGAGACCTGCAGCACTGAGGCCGATAAACTGAAACGTCCAAGAGATGATGAAGATCAGGATCCTAACTCTAAGGCAAAGAAACAAAAGCAAGTCGAAGGACCCTCATCTCAACCAAAAGCACCGGTCATCCCTCCAACTACAACAACATCTACACAACAACCTAAGGCATCTGGTTCCGGTCCCAAAGCACATGACCATTTTGAATATACAGGCGGAGATGAGATTCCTCATACAGATGAAGTGCCAGAACCGTCATCTACAAAGAAGAAAGAAAGGAAACGAAAACATCATCAGCACAAACCGGACACCTCGTCAAAAGACACAGAACCTAAGAAACCGAAAATCGTTCTCAAATGGCTTGACGAAGACAAAACTGCTGATTACTCCTGGTTTGACAAGATGATTAATTCGCAACCGCCGCTTGCAGACAATCAAGAACCTCTTGATGGTCGAACAGTGGAATATGCTCGGTTGATTCAACAAAAGTTTCAGATGAAAAAGATGAACAAGAAAGAGCTACGAAGAATCAAGAATGATGCGTTCAATCTTCTAAAAGATCGGTCTGCTAACTCCATCGAACTTGAGTACCATCTAGAAAATATTGCTCGAGCTATGTCAAGCAATATTGATTGGATCAATCCTGAATCTTACATCGATCTGGTCACAAGGAAAACCGCACCATACATAACTGACTGGTCCAAACCACTGCCTATGATTTGGAAGCCAAAGGAACCAAAGATCCCTTACAAGTTCTTCTTCAACAACGACTTGGAATTTTTGCAACACGGCAGCAAGATTGAGAAGAAGTACGCCACATCACTTACCTTCCTACCTGCAGCTAGATACCTCAACAATGCCATCGAAGAAGAAGCCACAGCCTTATTCATCGATAAAGTTGTTGACTACGACCGGAACGCACTGTATGGCATACATCATTGGCCAGATAACCGGGCACAGTATTATCGAAGCAGCAGACTCAACCAGACGATGGGTAATGTGACAAGTGAGTTGAAGATAGTCTCAATTCAGTTCATTGCAACTGTCTCTCACTTTGGGTACCCCTTCCTCAGCAAACTAATACTCAAAAGACTTGATGAAAAAGAGTATGAGATTTCCGAGTCAGACTTTCCACGACTACTCCTAAACGACATAGAAGATACGTACCTGCTCAAAGTTCAAGGAAAGCTTTGCAACTTACCAAAACCAATGCAGCTTGCCTTTATCACTGCTCTCCTAATCTTCATCAGACAAATAGTCATCAGAGAAAGAGTAGAAGATCTTCAACTGGGAGTGGAAAGTTATCAGAAGAAGCTGAATCTCACCAAACCAAACCTGTTCAACATCCCCAACCTTCAACATCTATCTCAATACTCCTTGATCAGGCATCCGGCATTTGGGTTCACATACCGCAGTGTCAACGGTCGTAACTGCTTCATGGGTTATAAAGAAATACATAAGTTCTGTGATGAAACCCTGAAGTTCGCCAGAGATGGAATCAAAAGCATATTAGATGACTTAGCACTGGGTAAATCCAAAAGGTGGAACACCGATGAGGCCAGGGAAGCTCGCAGATTCATAACAAGGATCGAGAATCAGTTGAAACGTAGGGATCAGTTTCGGAGATTGGAAAGCTATGTTGGAGGCAGACCTGGATTTCCGGTGTTGACATTTCAGAGACCTGAATGGTAGCAAAGTTGTAAGAACTTGATTTGATTTGTCATATTACTATACTTCATAATGGCTTGTGCACGCATTACAGTGCACAACCCGAACTTGTAAAGAAAGGACCCTGAGGTACGCATCAGTGCCTCAATCCTAATATAAGGAGCGAAGGCTTCTTACTTTTGAGTAGAATTAATCAAATGTTTTATGATTTTTTCATAATTCTGCACAAAAGGACAAGTATTTCACCTCAATAAGACCTAATCACTTGTTGAGGGGGAGCACTTGTCAAAAACAAAATACTTTGTTCTAATATCAAAAGTTCTTGGTGAATCTCCCCATAAGACTAAAAAAGGGCATATTTTAATCTAAAAGATTGTCAAAAACATCATTTTATATGCTATTTTTGAGGGGGAGAAAATGAAAAAGTGAGTAAAATATAAGTAGCCAAAAGGCTAAAAGTTGTATCATGTGCGAGCTAGACTCAGTTATGACCCAGGAATTGACGAGACAATAAAAGTTAGTAATATCGAAAAGACTTGTCCTCGACGGGTAATAACATCAAGTTAGTTACTAGAGCTAGTTGTCACCTAAAAGCTGACAATGTATCTCTTTAACTAACCACGTAAGCGTGTCTCGAAAAGGATTTGTCTTAGTAGAAATGTACCGTCTCGAGAAACTTTCTGTGGACTTGACCAGGCCGGGTAATAACTTCAAGCTAGTTTAACTAGTGATGTAAGCGTGTCTCGAATCGGTCTTGTTCACGGAAAGTGGATCAATTCAAAATGCTTGCTCCTCCCGCATGTGCAAATTTATTAAATACTTATGAGCACATGTGAAGGGGGAGCCCTTCAAAAGTGTACACAAAACTCTCAAAGTGTTAACCAAAATATAACACTTTGAGAGATTTTCAATCAAAGGTTTCTTGGCTACTGTCGGAGTTATAAGGTGATTAAGATAGGAATAACCGTCCTATGATCCGCCAGAGCCGGAGGGATCTACCCAAGGACATCTCCCATAGTTTGAATTAGAAGTCCTTAGGTATGAAATGAAAAAAGGAGAAAAGAATGAAAGGGAAAGAAGGAGTTGAAGAATTAAAAAGAAATGTAAAGAAAAGGGTGAAAAGAAATAGCCCTCCATATGTTCAACCTTAGGGCAGACACCGGGTTCAATACGTATGCTACTGGTTGTTGCAAAAGACAAGACCGGTATTGAAGATAAAGTCGTCATGGACCCAGTGATGCAATGCACTAAACCTTCTTAACCACTCAAGTTCTCTTAAAAGAGCTTGTTTCATTCTCACAGGGAACCAGTGTAATCTATCGACTTATCTCTTAGAGATAGTTGATATTGAAGCAGGAGACCCCTCCCTAGTCTCCGCATAGGAAACCTAAGTGTGAACTTATAGAGTCTAGAGCCTCGAGATACATCAAAGATCTCTTAGGAACACTTAGTACTTCTGCAACTGGTGTTCTACATCAATGGACACCAGTTGTAAATTATCGAGTCCTTCGCAGATCTTAGCAATCTGCCAAGAACGTTTATGAGAGGATTACAAATGTATTTCTCGATGATTGAACGGAAACTCCTGCCAGGGTCAACATCAAGCAGCCCTGACAGCAGGTCACTTCGGTAACCCCACAAGGGTTACGCTTAGTGTTTACGGTGGTTCCATAATGGTCTACAGTCGTGGAGTGATCCCCAGCGACTCACCCAATCATTGAGCTACTTAGTAGGTCTAGTAAGCTCCTTCGGGAGTATCTGATATGGGAACGGCCTTGATAAGGATTAGAAGGAGTCTTTACACTATGCTGTTGACGAATTCTAATTCCTTATCTGTAAGTACCGAGTATTTATTGCTAACTGTTTACTTGCAGGTACCTCACTTCCATGATAGTAGATTCCAACATGCTCATACATACATCTTGAAGCAAATGATAGCTCCCCCAAAGATCCTAGCACTACAAAGTTTAAAGAAAGATTCTACGTCAATAAAGAAGAATCTACAAAGTATAAAGACTAAAAGATCTCAGAATATGAAAAGGAACTTCATGTACGTGAAAATCAAAGTCCAAAGATGTATGAGTATGTTGGAATGGCGAACAACCACCACAAACGCGGGAGTGACGAATGGCAGACTACTTCATAACACAATCACTACATCATCATCACCAAAGAACAAAGACATAGAGCAAAGTACATTCATTACACTACAATTTTGAAGACGTCTAAAGTTTTACATGTCACAAGTCAACGACAAAGATGAAGACGTCAAGCAACCGTGATGACCGACCCTTAGGGGGAGATTGTTGGGATCATACTTTTGTATTTTAGTCAAGTCTCGGTCATTACCTTTTGTAATAGGTTGCTTAGTTATTTATTTCTCTATGTTAATGTTACTAGGCTTAAGTAAGCTAGTCCATGGGCCTTGAAAGCCCACGTTAAAGTGTAAGAAGGAGGAAGGGAGTGTTGCCCTACTCCTCCCCTTATAAATACCAAGCTCATGTACACTTTATTATTGTTGGTTATTTGAATATCTTAGTGAAACTCTTGTTCTTTCAATATTCATAATCTTTTAATCAACCATCTCATATTCTCATCTAATTTATTATACTTGTGTTTACTAAATGGTGACCTAACAATTAGTATTCCTGGAGTTGAACAATCTCAAGTCTTAAAATCTTCTTCTCAATCTACTGAACAGTTGGATCCAAAAGATAAAGGAAAAGGAATCATGATAGAATCCAAGAAAAAGAATAAGAAGTACACTTTAGCAGAGTTAAAAGCTATTAAGGAAGCTAAAAATGAAGAAGCTGCCAGAAAGTTGCAGGCTGAATTGGATGCTGAATTAATGGAGCAAATTGTTCAACCAAGAAGGCCACAAACTATTGCTCAACAAATAAATGCCATGATGAGTTTTATGAAGGGTCAAGGATATAAAGGTTTACAGAAATTAAGATATCCAGAGATGAAAAGCTTATATGATGTTGTTCGAGAATCTATTCAAAGGAATGTTGATAGTATTATTTCTTATGAATCTAAAAAGGGAAAGCAAATTATGCATGCAAGAAAAGATAAAGCTGCCAAAAGAAGCATAAAGAGAAAAAGGACAACTAATGATAAATTGGTTGAGTTGAGAACAGATACAGTTGATGAGCTGAGAAATTATTTAAGAGTTGTTGATTTTGAGAATCCAAAACAATTAGAAGTTGTTGGGACAAAGTCTATGATTTCTACATTTTCTGTTGTAGAATCATCAGAAGGAGATTATCTTATCTTTCATAGAGAAGATGGAAGTTTTAGAGTATTCAACCTGTTGTGGGACATATTGCACCTGATAGACAGAGAAGATTTATATCATTTGTGTCAACAAGTGCAAGCTTATTTTGAGCATATTTCGCCAACAGGAGTGGGATTAGTCTTACTGGGTGATCTTACAACCATCTGAGAAACAAAGGAAACAAGTAATGATGCTCTCTGGAATACTCAAGAAAATTGGGAAATCACAAGATGAAGATTTTTTGAATCATCAGGAGTGCATTTACTTGAGTTAGAAGATGGTACCATGATTCATATGCTAGCAGAAAGGAGATATCCTCTTACAAGAGATCTCATGAGGAGAATGCTAGATCATGGTAGGGAAGTTGAACACGAGAATGAAATAGCACTTATGGTGATTGAATTGTTTATCAAATGGACAACTTCAGATGATGATGATGCATGATTACTGGTATGGTTTTTGTTATATAAATATTTTTGAAGAATAAGTACTTTATTCAAAGTACTACTAGACAAACAGTACTTTATCAAAGTACTGCTTGCAGCACAAAACCAGTAAAGTCTTTTGATTAAAAAAATAAAAAAAAAAGGCAAAAACTTTTTAAAGCACAAGATGACAGCAACAAATTGTTTTGAGAGTGACACATGGTGTTAGTACTTGTACTACACAACAAATGGTAATCAACTCACCATGTTTAATAAACAAGAAAGAGTTTGATTCATCATAAGGGTACGGCTCTGATGTGATTATCAAATCCATTTTTAGCTGACAATTTACTAAAAATTGCATGGTTTTCAACTCACCATATCTGTGATAGTGAAGAGTTGGCTAGCCCACAAGAAAATGGCTTGTGGTAAAGGCTGTGGAAAATCCATTTGTATGGTAATTAGTTCACCATGGTAGTGATTGTACTAAAAGAACTAGCTAGTCCAAAAGCAAACGGCTCTTGGTAAAGACTTAACAAATCCGTTAATAGCTGATGATTTGCTAAAAATCATATGGTTATCAATGTACCATGGTTTTTTAACCTAAACATTGGCTACTCCAGAGTTAATGGCTTTGGTAAAGAGACATCTAATCCATTAATTTTCAATGATTCACCTCTCACAGGAGTTAACACACCTGGAACTAGCAATGTTGCAAAAATCGTGAATCGGTCCCGAGGCGGTCGGGGGCCGAGTTGCGATTTTTTCCCGATTAATCGGCCGCCTCGGCCGATTAATCGGCCGATTACCTTGGAATTTCCTCCAAGTTCCAAGGCCGAGGCCGATTAATCGCCGATTAATCGGCCGCCTCAGCCGATTTTTGCAACACTGCCTGGAAGTGATGAGAATAGTATGAAACTTTATGATCTGATGTACATTTTGCCATATGTTGCTGAGTAGCTGAAAAATATTAGTTGTTGTGAAGATATCATCTGTTGCTAATAAAGATTACTTTGATGATGACAATACACACATATTGAGCACAAGACAGACAGAAGATAAAGAAACAATCTTTCCTTGAAGACAAAGATGTTGAAGTTAAATAATCACAAAGGAACTTGAAGTCAAGCAAGTAGAATTCAAGTTAGGGGAGGATTGTTGGGATATAAAGTCAAAGTACTGTTGAAGATCAAAGTAATGCCTGTGTATAAAGGTCAAAGTACTGCTTGTGTGAAGAAAGTCAAAGTACTGCTATTGTTAAAGGACTAATATGCAAATCGTTAAAGGACTATTATGTAAAGTTATGATTATTAGATTAGAATATTCCGCATAGTTAACAGAGTTATATCAATGTTTCATTATTAGTAGTTTTGGATTTATTCAAGATTGCTAAACCTTTACAAGCTACATAGTTAGGTTGGTCAGAGTATACATCGATCCAACATCTGCTTTATAAAAAACTGATGTCAACCTAAACTTTTCGATCAACAATGTCGGTCGGTTTGAGATTAATAAAGCAAGAAATGGGTGCGCTATTAGATAAAGAGAAATGTATGCCTCAAATAAAACTGATCTACTTAATGATGAAATATAAATCCAGCAATGCCTTTCTTTAATCCAAAGTACAGGAGTTTAAGTGAAATAATTGATTAATTAATATCTGATCAAGCTCATGACTCAACTATGAGAAGGAAGAAATAAGTGTTTGATGAAAGTTGTTATAATAAATTTCTATAGTTCATTGTGGATTGTTTAGTAATATACAAATATCATTGTAGTAAAAATAATGTGTTATATGAGCATTTAACTAGATTTGTTTTGTGTTTTTATATTTGTTAGTTTTGGAATTTTTGAAGATTATTATGAAGATTTATGGAAATTTTTGAAGATTGTGATGATGTATGTGAACTTAATTTAAATGAAAGAAAAATAAAAGAACAAACATAAGTTACGGGTTTGAAGATGATTGTGTGTGTGAGTAATGTGAATAAAAAGATAAACGAAAAGACAAGTTGTACAGTAGCCAACACAGAACAAAATGCTAAAAAAAATATTCAGACAAAATTGCCCTCATGTGTTGCGCATGTGAGGACCGGGATAACTGGAAAAACTAACGAACGTTAGATTTTTAGACTCGCTGCGTAATATTTTCTCGATCATGGATCAAAAAGGCAACGATTAGCGTTTTTGGATGTCGTATGAAATTTGGCATAAGTTTATGGACTAACGGTCTACTTTACTCTTTAAATTATTTTGTTAAAAAGTGTTCATGGCGAGATAAAAAATGGACACGTGATTCTTTAAAAGGGTGTTGAAAAAAAATTATATAATTACAAGTACTATTTGCACCATAAATACTTTATTAGATAAAATCGGTGGTTGCACGTAAAAGGAAAAAACGTATTTTGGATAGAAAAAAAAAACTATGTTGCGCTGCCTAAAATGAAGTTTGCCTGGTGCCACACTCAGATTCCAAGTAATTTCGTCCCTGAATGAGACATGCGGACCCCATGTTGCCCTATTTAGCTTGTAGTTGATATTTTCATTGAAGTGTTACTACTAAATACATGTTTAAATACTTATAAAAAGAAATAGTGAAGACATTATATCTATTCGAGATTGGGAGATATGTATCTTAGTCACCATGAGATCAACTGATTAAGTTGATGTATATGTGTAAAAGTGTGTAAATGAGAGACACCATATGAAAGTGTGTCTTTATTGATATGGAAGTGAGATTACATAAATGTATAACAACCCTGAAACTGGGCCTTAAGTATTTATTACAAAAATGTCATTTGAATACTTGACTATTTATACATAGAGGTGCAAACCGGAAACCGGTTTTTTTAAGTGGTAACAAAACCGAAACCGGTTTTTACAAAAACCGGTTTTATGAAACCGAACCGGTTAGACCGGTTTTCGATTTTTTCCCTAGGCCGGTTTTTTACCAGTTCTATAACCGGTTTTATCCGGTTTTTAAAAATAACCGGTTTAAACCGGTTTTATTTATTAAATTTTATATATATATATATACACGTGGCCCGTTTAAAAAAAATTACCGTTGTAAAATTTAACCGGTTTTTTTTTTTATAATTATAGCTGCTTTATTAAAAAAAATACCGTTACCTGGTTTTGACCGGTTTTTTTTCGGCTTTACCGAGGCAAACGGCTAGTAAGCCATATAGCCATTTTTTTGAGTTTTTTGATGATTTTGGAGAGTTTTAAGCAACTATAAATAGAGGTAATGAGTTGGGGTTGAAAACACATCAAAAACAATCTCATTTCTTTCTTTAATCTCTCAAAAACGCTCTAATCTCGCTAATTCTCTATAATGGAAAACTCACAATCACAACTAGCTATCACTACTCCCTCCGTTTCTACTAGCAATGCCCGAAAACATTACACAAATGAAGATGTTGTGCTAGTTAAACCAACTAACTGAAAAGGTGATGTTTGGTCTAATTTCGAATTGTGTTTAATGATTGATAATATAGATAAGGCGTGTGGCAAGAAATGTCGGCATTTTTATAACCCCACGTCTAACACTACACTTAGAAATCATTTGGGTAGTTGTAAGGCGGTTCAAAATGATATGTCGCAAGGTACTATTGGTGCGGATGGTCAAGTTTTTATATATGATGCGGATGCGCTTCGAGTTGATTTTACGAAGTTTGTCATTCAACAAGGGCTTCCATTCAACCACTTCGACAACGTCAAGCTTACGGAGATCATCAAAAGGAGGCTACAACCGCGGTATCAACATGTAAGTCGTACTACTCTTAAAAGTGATGCTTTTAATTTATGGAAAACGGCTAAAAATATTATTGATGGTTTTCGTAAATATAAATATGGTGTTGCTATAACTACGGATACTTAGACCGCACCACATGGTACGGAAAATTCTTTTCTCACCGTTACGGCTCATTGGTTTAATCCCGAATCTTGGTTATTAATGAAACGGACAATTGCTTTTAAACTATTTGGTTATCCTCATACGGGATCTAAATTAAGAAAAAAAAATTACATGACACTTTAATTGAATATAATTTAGATGATAAAGTTTATACGATTTCACTAGATAATGGATCAAATAATATTAGAGCTATGGAATTGTTAAAATTACGTGTAAAACCTATTTTAGATGGTGCTTTTTTTCATTCCCGTTGTGTTGCTCATGTCATAAATTTATCCGTACAAGCGGCTTTAAAAAAATGTGATAGTTTAAAGATGAAATTTAGGAATTTATTAGTAACTATATATGGTGTGAGCAACGGACGACAAATTAACTATAAACGTTTTCGTATTATGTGTAATGAAAAACCCCTAGGACCTTGCTTTGATAATAATACTAGGTGGAATTCTACTTGCATAATGTTTGAAAATATATTACGACAACGAACAACTTTACATGCTTTTAATGAAAGACTTCTTAATAAAAATAGGTCCGTTATAATACTAGACGAACAAGATTGGGTTCGACTAAATGAATTAACTATGTTTTTACAAGTTTTTAAAGAGGCAACAACTATATTATCGGGTGTTTATTACCCAACTAGCTCATTAGTTTTAAACCAAATTTATGTTATGACGGAAAATTATATGAACAAGGAAACCGGCACCCGCCGCGTTGCGGCGGGGCTTCTGGTTGTGAGATAGTGATATTTTTTTTGCCGACACATGTTATATTTGTTTGTAATAAATGTTGTGTCAAGCTATATTTGTAATTGTCGTTGTATTTGTTTGTAATAAATGTTGTGTCAAGCTATATTTGTAATTGTCGTATGACGTTCTTTTTTGAATGAATGTTGTGTCGGGCACCAATGTGTTGCGGCGGGACTAATTTTTTTCTATTTCAACTTTTTTTGTTTATAATGCGGAGGCGTTTCTAGCGGTATAAATCGTTAGATATTTGTAAATAAACTTTGCTATATAAACAAAAGAATTATATATAAACTTTTATAGAGCTGTATGTCTTTGGCTTTTATAGTTTTAAAATAATTTTTAAAGTTATTTGATAGGTTAGTGGTGCATCTTAAAAGCATATCAATATTGGGCATGTTTTGTTCGTTATCGAGAGGCGTTTTTGCCAGTATTTTTTTTATTCAAAAAACCGCTAAATATCTGTTAGATATTTGGCAAATAAAGCTCGTTATATAAAAAAGTTGTAAATATTAAAAAGTTGAGGGTGTATTTTGTAAGTTTTCTATTTTTTTTATACTATAATACTAATGTTTTAATACTCCATATTTGTTTTACCAACAAAAAGTGGTGGACTGTATTGGACCAAAATGTGGCCTGTGAAAGCCCAAAAAAATAACGGAATATTGTATTGGGTCGGTGCAGACGTTTGTTGGGCCAAAAAAAAACTCGGCAGCCCATGTGACGTAATCTTGCGTCATCTGTCCTAAAATTATATATATAGTAATTTAAAAACTCACCTAATCAAATGTTTAGAAAAATGGTTAAAATTATAAAAAAGAAATTTATAAAATATTTTGCTAGTTTACCTTTAGTTTTTACTTGTTCCGCTGCACTTAATCCATGTTTAAATGTTGGAGGTGTAGAACTTTTAATAACAAAAATAATAGAAAATTTAGACTTATCTTTTAGGTTAGAAGGTGAAGACCACAACTATATAACATCTCAAATTTTTAGATTTAACGATAATTTTAAAAAATTATTTGGAATTTATGCAACAAAATATGGTCACCAACAAAGACCAAGGATCAAATGAGAAGAAAACTTAAAATGAGAAGGATGAGAAATAATTATAACTACACATTTGAGATGCATCGATTTGAATTAGATGCATCCTTAGTCTTTTAGATGCACCATAATATATTTTCTAGCAAAAAATTAGATGCATATACATATATTAGATGCATTTCATCAAGTTAGACGAATCCTATACATTTTTCGTCCTCTGCAGGTCAAATTTTTTTTAGTACTACTTTGCATCGTTTTAACTTTAAAATCACTTTCGAAACTAATTTGGATGCATCTAAATGAATTGAGATGCATCTAAATCAAGTCGATTCATCTCAAATGTGTGATTATAATTATTTCTCATCCTTCTCACTTTAAGTTTTCTTCTCACTGGATCCTTACTCCACCAACAAAACCCAGTTGTTGACCAAATGCGGGCCGGATCGTCCCGAATGACAAGAGACATTAATATAAACCTTTATAATTCTTTATTTGAAGACGCTACAAAGCGTCAACGAACATCGGCTCCAACAAGTGAATTGGGACAATATATGGCTACAAACTTTTAAGAACTTTAAGTCCCGATGAGTTTGCAAACTTTGACATTTTGGCTTGGTGGAAAGAAAGGGAAATCCAATTTCCAATTTTATCCGCTATGGGTCGTGACTTATTAGCGGTCCAAGCTTCGACGGTAGCTTCCGAATCGGCCTTTTCTACTAGCGGTCGACTTATATCGGATAGAAGGTCAAGACTAACCCCCAAAGCCGTGGAAGTATGTGTATGTTTGAAAGATTATTTGGACAGAGTAGATAGGATACAATATGAATCATCATTGGAAGGTCCAATATTAGATAAAGAAGTTGAAGAAGGTATAGTAAGAGAAGAAGAATAAATGGGGCTATCACCTTCGAATACCGAAGACGAAGGCGAATTAGATGAAGGTGAGTTTGAAGAATTTGATGTTGAAGATGTAGATGTACAAGATTTTTTGGAAAAAAATAATCTTGAGTAGTTGAGTATAACGGGTGATGGCAATGCCGAAGCTCGATATACTTGATTACACTAATATGTTTTCGGGTGATGGTCATGCCGAAGCTCGAAATGTATTAGTATTTATATGTTTTTATGATTGTATTGTTTAAATAAAAGTTATGATTGTATTGTATAAACAAAATTTATGATTGTATTTTTTTAGTTGTATAATTGTATTATTTAAATAAAAGTTATGATTTTATTGTTTAATTATATGTTTGATAATTAACAAGTTTATTAAATAAATGTTCAAAGTTTTTAGTAAAATTCCAAAAAAAAACGAACCGGTAAATAACCGATAAAATATCCGAATCCGAACATTTATAACCGAAAAAAAACGAACCGGTAAAAAAAACGATAAAAAAACCGATTCCGAAAATTTATAACCGAAAAAAATCGATTTCGAACATTTATAACCGAGAAAACGGATACCGAAAAACCAAACTGAACCGAACCGAAATCGGTTATTAGAAAAACCGGTTTTTTTAAAACCGGTTTTAACCGGTAAATTTTTATGCATACATGCAATTGTTGTTGTAGTATTATTTAACCTTTCTGTATGTCCATACTTTAGATTGTGCACTTGATTCTACTATGTAATTTATACAGCTATAAAAGTCTGTGACCATATATATAATTGGGCTTGAATCAGTGTCATTTCGGCCCAATAACCTTTACTCCTAACCAGCCCAGTAGCCCACAATAACTTCATTCAATTATTGGAAGTACTTATATATTTTCAATCAAATGACTTGTGGTCTAGTGGGTGGGGCTTAACTTGTTAAGCGAGCCACAAGTGAGAGTAGTACCGAATGGGTGACCATCCGGGAAGTCCTCACTTGTGGTCCACTTGTGAACCATATGTTCCGGAGATATCAGGCAATGAAGAGGAGAACCTGTAAGCCATTAGCTGCGCAGGTTCGAATCCAAGCCGGCCCCGGTTTTCATCCGGCCGTTTCTCCAGCGAGTAACTCGTTTGGAGGCTGTACGGTTTCCGGGCGAAAGCCGTTTAAATCCCCACTGCGCCAGCGTGGGCCCGGTTCAGACAACATAGTTTGGGTATGTGGTGGATGAGGGTCTGCTATTTGGCAGGTGCGACTCTAAACCATATATGGAAAAAAGTCACCTTTCAAAAAAAAAAAAAACTTATATATTTTCAGTACAATGTTGTCGAATATTCGGTGACGTTATTTGAGTATGACATTTTTGTCGACTACCCATGATTTTTTACTGTCTTTTGGATAATACCAAGCTACAAAAATTTATATGTTGAAGTTCATAAAATTTAAAAACAAGTACCGGTTATTTGATAAATTCATATGAGCTATGTGTGGCTATTAACGAGTTAAATTGAATGAATGTGTCAGCTTGTAATATGTTTAAAGTGTAACGTTCATTTTTGTTTGGTGGCGCAAAAATAAGCATAATAATATCGTCACCTTACCAAAAAGAAAAATCGAGAAAAAAAAATCGAGCGTGTCAGTTTTTGTTTATGGTGCATATAACATTATAACCATGTTGATCACGTTACAAAAGTAAGAAAAAAAGGATTTTCTGATATCATCTTGCAACATTTTACCGCATTCATTAGTTACACATGAAGAGAGAGAGAAAGAAAAAAAAAAAAAAAACGTGTGTGCATGTTCGCTCGACCTTTTCCGTACCAAAAGTTTGCTTGTGCTGTTGTGCATGAATTTCCAAATGGTCATTTATCGATCACTATGTGTACATTACAGATTTTGACCAAAATAAAGCAAATGAATCTTTGTTCACTTAAAAAGTACACAAAATTATTGTTGTTATTGAGCCCAAAGAAGGAAAAAAACGAACGGAATAAAGCGAGGAGTTTATTGGCCATACATAGTTAAGGAGATTATATACTGCTGCAGAAGCGGAATCGAAAGGCTTGGAATTGAAAGGTAAGGATAGCGTGATTGGTCGATTTGTTGGAAGGTATGATAGCAAAGCCAACTAGCAGAGCCGAGGATCGGTGGGATTCCGTAGCTTTAAGGGTACAACTCGAAGAGACAGAAGATTAGAGATGAGATTTTTTCTCTCCCAGTGCTTTAAGGAATTAGTTAAGACACGCTTCTTTAGCACAGGCCACAGAGTGAAGTTGGAAGGTTCAATGAACCACGTGAAGGGAAAATCTTGGGGGCGATTGTTGTCTATATACAAGTGGAGTAGACAGCGAGCTCCGCTTGAACAGAAAGCAGCAAGCTGCCTCTTGTTCCTGCTCCTCTTTCTTCGCTTCGGGGACGGAGGTCCTATGGTAGGTAACTTCGTATTTTGGTAACTCTCTAGGAGTCATGTTTAACCTTGAATGCTATTAATAGATTCTACAGCAATAGTCCCTCGGACTCGGAAAGTAATAACGAAAAACTTCAATCATTTCGATTTATTTGAAAAAGGCAAAAATAGAGGGTTCCAAACCTAAATAAACATCCGAATCGCCCATGAATCTCAATGACCAAGAATTTTTTCATGAGCTCATTTGGACTCATAAATCTCCTATTGATTGGGAAATGTGCGTTCATGAGCCCATGCTAAAGTTTCAATCAATTCCTGCCAATATCCACGCCAGGAAATTAAAAACATAAATCCAGTAGCCCAAACAAGATGTCCAAATAAAAACAGATTTACTTAGGGGGATATGGAGATGAAGGGAACCCACTTTCCTTCCCCCCCCCCCCCCCCCCCCCCCCCCACCCCATTTTCGTTCGGGATCTTTTTTTGGTACAGCTATCGCCTAACTCGCTATACTTTTGAGCCTATAATCGTCCATTATTTATATAAATGGATCAATTTTTTTTTTGTTGGAACGAAATAAATGGATCAACTTACACAACATACTTCTTAAACATTTTAAGGTATTGTGGACGTATGGTCCGGACTGGGCCAGGAATGGGTCAGGCCCGGGTAGCCAACGGCCCACTCTACGCATAAACCCTAATTTCATGCCTATAAATATAGGGTTGGGGTTCCATTCACCACGACCAAACAGGTTACTCTAAACCTAATTCTCATATATGCTCCGCGCATCAATACTAACTTGACCGTCGGAGGTGGATCCCGGGGCTACGGCCTCGGGTCCACTCCTAACGGGTTCTCTTTGTTGTACAGGTCTACTTAGGGCTTATGAAGACGACTAACGGCCCAAGGAGAGTCGTTGAATAAGTCCGCGCCAGATTATGCATCAACAAGTTGGCGCCATCCGTGGGACCACGACAAGTTTCGTGTTCTCACATCACCGGAAAGCAACCATTGAGTTCAAAAAACCGGTACCTCTTTACCAATATATATTATTTGATCGTGTCTGCTAGTGTACGAAACACAACATATACACTGACATGAATTAAAAGCAATTCGTTTTTTTTCCTTGGTCAAAAGTTACGGCTAAAGACCACGTAAAACAAATCCATATTTGGCAAGGATTCTAATTCTTGTTTTGTATTTGATAAGCCAGGAAAAATATATACATATCTCAATATTAATATAACTGACTTCTATTACGTAATATTTATTTGATATATCTCTTATATACGATTGCTTCGATTTAACGTATATCACTACGGTAGATATCTTCTAAATATTCAAAAGATTTTACATAAATCTTTTTACCTTGATAAACACGATTTTATCTATCGCTACGAGCGCATTAAATCCGCACGATCGGACTTATTTTATCTTTTAGCCGCGAAACAGCGCAGTCGCGATAAATCTACCCGCGTTAGGCCATGCGTTCGAAAATCTTCGCAGATTGGCGCCATGCGCGCACTGTCATGTACAGGCACCACGATGCTAGTCAATCGCCATGAGCGCACTGTCACTGTCACGTACAGGCACTGGACGAAAGCCGTGGTCAACTGCGATCATCCAAAAACGTTAGAGTCTATGCGGTCACGATAAATCTATCTGCGTCTGTGCGTGCAACAGAAATTATTAGTCGCAGTCATGGTACATCCATCCGCGCCATTCTTTAAAAAATAAATACATAAAAAACAAAAAGATCAATTAATCGCCTTGCGCGCACTATTTTTATTATTAGCTACGTGCTACTTCTTTTACGTAGTTTGTAAAACCTCACGATAGGTGTAATTCGCACTACTATTTCTTTTATATATTAATTATATATGCTATGTGCTATCCTTTTGCTACGCGCTAATCTTTTACTTCAATAAGTTTTATATGTTGCGATGCGCGACATATACTTCTAATATTTGCATTGAGTATTTTTCAGGATTTGATTACTTAAATTTAATGCTCCTACACGAGTAGCACCATCAAACTTGGGGGGCTACCAGGGTATATAATACCACTGAGCGCGACAGCGTCACGTAGGTATATTTGGAAGCAGATCGTACGTAAGAGGAATTGCAAACCCGGTACAAAGACGAATTTAAATATTCGCACCATCTTGCCGCATGGGAGACGTCCTATGTCGGTTGTAAAGACGCGCAAACCGCGCGCACCTCTGTCGCGAACAACGCGCAGCCTTGTCGCGCACTGCGCACATTCTTGTTGCGCACCACGCGCACTTCTGTCGCGCACAGCGCGCACTTCTGCCACAGGAGCACGTCTTCTGTCGCACTATGTTGTATCGCTACTGGAACAAAAGGTACACCCTTATCTAGGATACAGCATAGGGATCCACCTATCCACCTTCACTATTGTGAGACCATCACAATCGCAACCCCAGTGCGCACTGTCGCATGGGGACTGCGCAGTATGATCCGTCCCTTACGCACACATGAACCCAGTGCGTACCGTCGCATTTGGTTGATTGTGCCTACGCGGCCATGAACAGAACTTAAGTTTAGCATAACATAGCCATGCGCTATGTCATACTAAACTCGGGGGCTTGTGGACGTATGGTCCGGAATGGGTCAGGCCCGGGTAGCCAGTGGCCCACTTTATGCACCTTGTGGACGTATGGTCCGGACTGGGCCAGGAATGGGTCAGGCCCGGGTAGCCAACGGCCCACTCTACGCATAAACCCTAATTCCATGCCTATAAATATAGGGTTGGGGTTCCATTCACCACGACCAAACAGGTTACTCTAAACCTAATTCTCATATATGCTCCGCGCATCAATACTAACTTGACCGTCGGAGGTGGATCCCGGGGCTACGGCCTCGGGCCACTCCTAACGGGTTCTCTTTGTTGTACAGGTCTACTTAGGGCTTATGAAGACGACTAACGGCCCAAGGAGAGTCGTTGAATAAGTCCGCGCCAGATTATGCATCAACAAGTATCATATTCTTAAAACTATTATGTTAAGGAAATGTGTATATAACATTTTGTCACACATTGTTTGTCCTGGGTTTGTTGTATTCACCATATTTTCAGTTTATTGCTATCAGGTTTAGAGGTGTTTCAAATAGCATCAGAAACGTGATCTCTCGGGGATATAATAGGCAAGCAAGCGGCCCATGCAACACATGAGGGTATTTATATCTCAGTGATGTTTAGGCATGACGAGTGTATAACGTATTTAAGTAGAAGAGTTTGTAACAACACATCACATAAGAAAAACAACACTTTGATCAAAGACCCGTGTCTAGAGTAATTGGCTAGTAACACTTTCTTCGTAGTTCT
Organism: Artemisia argyi; assembly: GCA_030686995.1. NCBI lineage: Eukaryota > Viridiplantae > Streptophyta > Magnoliopsida > Asterales > Asteraceae > Artemisia > Artemisia argyi. The sequence continues at coordinate 179,013,232 of CM060681.1, forward strand.
TACTGTCAAAATCTAAAGATATTGGTTAGCACGTTATTTTCTGCTCTAAAGTACTTTTTTGTTAGAAACAACATATATTAATAAACTAGCAAGATGCTAAAGTTATACGGACACGATATTAATAAATCGACAAAACTAAACTTAAACTTATTACACCAGCTAACCGACCCTAAAACGTACAAAGGATGTCATAAAAGGATATCATACTTACTAAGATATAACTCCAACATGCCAAATCCACCCAAGCGTAACAACACTTGAGGGCAAACACCTAACAGAATGCATGACATGAATTGACAACAAATCACAAATCATGACCTCACACATGAAACATAACCCCCCACCAGAGCCTTGAAACACACAAAACACACACTTTCGAACATACGATTTAACCAAGTGGTGGCATTGCGAATAGTGAAAATGGTAAATCAAAGAAAATAACCCAAAAAGTATGAACACCACCTATTGAAAACCCCGACACTCAAATGATTATTCGTCGACTCTTGCTTTATCGACCCTTGGCTTACAACCTACCTCTCACCATCTCACAACCTGAATAGCAACCTAATCACCATTTCACGGCTTTACTATCTTCACCATCTGACAACCAAAACACCTCACATGACTCACCATCTCCACCCCTAAACCATCTTACAACCTCACTATATATCCATGACAACCATCTCACGACCTCATAATATCGTTGACATGAATCAACTTAGAACCTCAACATCTAATGACCTTGCAACTCAAGACCTCGCCATCTCATAATCTCTCCCTCCGAACCATCTCACCGATGATCCTTTTGCGCAAAAAAAAAATAATAAAAAATAAATAAAAATCTCACCCATGAGCCGAACCACATCATAACCTCAATATCTCACGCCGAACCACCTCACAACCTCAACATCTCACGACCGAATTAAAATACCTCACAACCTCATACTATCGAGTATTCAAATTTCTCCTTCATACGGAGTAACTACTAACTTGATATTTATATAAACCAACTGCGTATGTTCCCTACTATTGTTCCACTTTTATTTCTTTTCTCTAGACTTAATTAAATAATAGGAATGAATAAGTTCCAAGAAACATGAATCTTATTAAAGGCAACTTACCACTTGCACAAATAAAAGATTTGTTTCTATTTGACGGTTCACTCGCCCAAAACGAAAGTATGGAGCTGGGTAACCTGACATGGATACTCCACTCGGACAAAGGGTGGGTCTAATATTTCTCAACGGCCCGATAGTTTTAAGCGGGAAGTTTAACAGGCTTTACAAAATTACTTAAATATTAGCACATCTTTAGTTTTTACTAGAGCCGGCAAAACGGGTTGGCCGAGCGGCCACTGGTCACGATTCAAACTGGCTACGGGTTAAATGGCAAGAGCTAAACGGACACGAGTCAAACGAGCGCATGTTATACGAATCGTTTTAAAAAAAACCAAAAACGATGAAATAAATTCCTCAAGCGTAATACCTCATTTATATTTACAAGTTAAATATATTACATCTATAATTTTTTCTTTAAAAGCAATTATCATGTTCTTTAATTAAGAGAAAACAAATGCTCATTTAACTTTTAAATGAGCAATATATGGACATTTCAAAAAAAAAAATATAGGCTAAATGTGCCGAAATTTTTTACAATTTTGCCCAAATTAGCTCATTTTTTTATTTTGAGCATAAATTGTCACCTCTAGATTTTACGACAAGGAATAGAGATTTGTAATGCTATATGTAAGTGAAAAAAGTTTCATACGGAACAATTTTTATCTAAAGAACACATCATTCAATATCGGCCATCCATTTTTTTCATTAAAAAAAAAATCACTTTCATTTTTTTTAAATTAAAATATCTCGCAAACTGTTAATCGTTACGCTAAATTAATTATACAATCGCAACAAATAATTAAATTATCTTTTTATAGATATGCGTTTCTAAATATTTTTGACGAACTATTTTTTCATAATTTCCGCAAAAAAAAAATCACATGTAATTTATTACTTTAAAAATTACATGTGATTTGTGAAAAATAATAAATCAGAAGTGATTTTACAAATCAGAAAATAAACAAATCACAAGTGATTTTCTGGGCGAAAATTTTATAAATCTGAAAAATAACAAATCGCGTATGCTTTTTTTGGGCAGAAATTTTGAAAAATAAAATTCATCGAAAGTGTATAGAAGTGCATATATATAAAAAGATAATATAATTTTCGTGGCGATGGTGTATTTTTCGTAACTTGAAGGTTTACAGTTTGCACAATATGTTGTTTTAAAAAAAAATTGGAAAATGGATTTTTTTTTTTTTTTTTTTTTTTTTTTTTTTTTTTTTTTTAATGAAAAATTGGATGGCTAGGATTCACCCATTTGTTTTTAGAAAAAATAAAAAAAATGTGTTCTTTGTTGATCTCAACTAATATGTAAGTATGTAACATCTTTCGTATTATATAAGATTACGATTTGTGTGAAGAACGCTCGATTTCACAATGTAGCAAAAGTGAGCAACTGGTTAGCCAACAAAAGTTAATAAATGAAACTAATTTTATTCAAATCTAAATCAGATAGTTTAAAAATAAATAAAACCGCACATTTTAGATGTATCTACAACAATAGATACATCATTCTTCGAATTTTCATTTCTTGGAGAATATCTTTGAGCAACCTTGTGATACACAAAGGAATAACTCCATGAGAATATTCCGAAATGAAAGTTTTTAGATCCTCATCACCATCGATTTCAACAACTGGAAACCAGGGAGCTGTTGAATAAGTTGTGGGAAGTTCGAATGATGGCTTTCAAGTCGTAGGTAATAGGCGTAATAATGGGAAGAATGGTAATGTGAAAGGTGGTTCGAAGGTTGGTCTAAGTGTGGGTTCCAAGCTCCAATATCGACTAAAGACAAAAACGACTACTTCTAAAACTCCTAGCATGTTTTGGGTAAGGATACTGGTAATGATAACATATCTAAAGGCGGTAAAGAAAATGTTTTGTGTTCCAAAAATGTGGTTAATGCATCGAATAAATTTGATTTACTATTGAATGAATTTGATTGTCTTTGAGGAGAATACACCAATTGGTAAGGAAACTAGAACGAGCAAGGTAAAAGAAGACGTGGACACTGGTGATGATAGCGAGGGTGAAGTGGAGAAAGTTGATAATGAAACTGGAAAGTTTGTGGCATCGGGAAGTGGAAGTGAATTTGGGACCAAGAGCTTGTATGAACAATTGAAAGAAATAGTGAATGAGGATTATGATCTATATGATGATGATTTGTACGATGATCATGGTATATCTGAAGATCAACAAACTTTTTGTGATGCTTGGGATATCATTGTTCACTGATGAAAGAAGAAGTAGATTATTTTTGTTGTTATGTCGAGTCAATTGTAATCTAGTCATAGTCGTATCTTCGTTATAGAAGTAGTTTGTTTTGTTATGTTAGTTTCACCGCCTATGTAACGGGTTGAGATGTGGGAGTTACCCACATTCATTGTACTTAAACATTTTTTAGAGTAATACATTTACTGGAGAAACCCTTTACCCAAAAAGAATCTTTAGAGACTTGTGGATTTTTGTGAAGGTTTTCAGTTAGTTGTGCAAGTGTCCCATCCTTAGGAACAACGACCATCGATCCCTTCAAATTCTTGAACAATCATTGTTTGCCATTCTCCATTCCCAATCTATGTTTTAAGCAATTAAAATTCAAACATTTTCTATGATAGAAAATTAGGATATTAATTAGGAAAGCTATAGATCCAATAAAGGGTTACAATAACAAGATATGTGCACGGTAAACAGGCAATTACACATTGAATAACAATCGTAATAACTTCATAATCTGATGTAAACTGGGAATCTATTAATAAAATAAAACGAAAACAAAAATATACATGAATAAACACTTATCCTTAATTACAATATTGTGATTTCTGTAGTTAAATGTTCAGTTGTAGAATGTAAAGTGAAGAGCAATTGTAAATAATGAATGGGAGAAAAAAGGATACTAAAGTTTAATAAATATGATTAAATTATTAGGGATGTGATTTTACCTAGTAAAAATGAGCTGAGGGAAAATGATTTCGTAATATGTCGCGGTCAAGTTTCTTAATCGCAAATAGAGAGAGAAATCACAGAATTCGGTAGAAAAGTATGGTATCAGAAGGATAATTGTGGAAAACTAGAAGGGGGGGGTTGAATAGTTTTGCGTCTTTTTCGTTTAATAAAAGTTTGCTTTTAAAGAATTGATACTAATAGTATAAACCTTTGAAACTAAAGTATAGATACAAATTAATTCACATATATCACATAGACACTACTTATTTAAAGTGTTGAATCGAAATTATAATTTCATATATCTCACTTAAATATAAGTTTGTATTTATATATGTATATGTGTTTTAATAATTGTATGTACTTATATTTTATTAATGTACAATTAATGTTGTAAATGGAATCTAGTTTGATCTTTATGTGAAATCAATATATGCACAACACACAATTATAACAATGTACAAAAAGCTAATAAGTAAGCAAGCAAAGAGTGAGAGATGGAAAGATCAAACCGAGAGACAAAGGATTTATAGTGGTTCGGCTACAAGGACACCTTCCTTGCCCTACTCCACTCCCCGAGCACCGAACTCGAGAGTTTTCTTCACTAAGTCAATAACCTCCCTTATGGCGGAGAAAACCGTACACACCAGAAGCTTACACCAATTTACGACACAAAGCAAAATGTCGAGTTCTAATCGTAGCTAGAACCAATCTTACAACAAATATCAAACCACACCTTCTTCACACCTTTTCACTTCTTCTATACTTCTTCACACCACAAGTATCTTCACGCCTTCACAAATACTTCACGACTTCAATGTCTTGCAACTTCACAACTTCAAGTCACTAACGTCTTCACAACTTCAAGGCACTAATGTCTTCACAACTTCAAGGCACTAATGTCTTCACAACTTCAAGCCACTAATATCTTCACAACTTCAAGCCACTAATGTCTTCTAGTCTTCTCTACTTGGAAGCTTCAATTTCTTCACTACTAATCACTATTGCTACTATCTCCTATCACCACTACTATCCAACACTACTTCTTCACTTCAAGTTCCACTTCACACTTACAACAATTCTAGATTTTATAACTAAATCTATCTAACTAATGCATACACCTTATTCACCAAAATATGAAGGATCAACAAGATGAAATAAACAAACAACTTAGATAGCAAGATGATACTAAGTTGTAATACTTCTAATAGAAGTATTCTTCTTTTTGCACTTGAGTGTTGAGGCTTGAATCACTTTGAAACAAAGATCAAAGTATACAAGATCAAAGGATTTTTAGAGGAAGGGAATGGATGTTTAGATCTGAAAGTTTTTAGTGCAAAAAGGTGAGAAAAATATGTGGAATGATCCAGTATTTAAAGGGCCAAAAAATACTGTTCTGGAGCGTGCTGGTCCCCTTAATTAGGGGGCGGTCCCCTTAATGATTAAGGGGGGCGCCTAGTATAACTAAGGGGGCCGCCCTCCTGAACGTTGGATTTTCTTGTCCTTTGTGAGGGAAATTTTTCTGGATTAGATTTGCCAATTTTGGTTGAAAATTTGAATTCATAAATTTGTAATGAATTAAACATATTCTTTTAATGCCAAAAATGTTTTATAAAAAATATAAAATGTTTTGTGACATTTTATAAATATCTAGTGATTAACAAAAGTGTTCCTTTGATCTTATAATGCATTAGACACTTTGTTTATTCATACCTTAAGTGATTTGATGGTAAAGGTGAGTATTTACTACTAAATACTTGTTTATGTCATGATCTTTGGTTTGATAAGTTTTCGTTTTGTGATTATCAAAACATAGAGATATCGAAAGATATGAATAACGTTTTTAGTCAATTATTTATATCAACAATCTCCCCCTTTTTGATGATTACAAAACCTAAACTCATTAAATCCAAAAATTAATTTTTAGACAAAGTATTGAGTGAGTTTATATTCACTTCTCCCCTTTTTTGTAGAATCAAAACGGTTTAAGCCAATAAGAAGGAAGCTCCCCCTTGATGTATGCTCCCCCTCGTTTGAGGGCACCAAGGGTTCGAGTATTGGAATTCTTGCAAGAAAAATATTAGAAGCACAAGCATGGCACAAGCAAACACATATATCATAATACCAACAAATAATAAGCATGGCAAAAGATAATTAGAAACACATATAAAGTCATTCATTAATAGAAAATGATTATGTCAACCCATAATCATTGTTACAAAGGCCATAAATATAGAATATTAAACTAAGTAGAGCATCCTAATGTGCTAACAAGGAGTGTCACCAAACTTTCTTGAATCCCAAAATGGTTGAAGAGTTTTATTTGAAAATGAGAAACATAAGCATATAAAATGCTTGGTGGTTTAGTGGAGATAAACTTTTGGTTGCATAGATGTTGGTGAGTTTGGAGATGTGGAAATTGTAGGTGTTGGATTTGAAGTAGGGTTTGTTGATTGAGGGTTTTGATGTTGTTCAAGTGATGGTGTTTGTTGAGATCTTGTAAGAAGATACTCAATCCAAGTGAAGTGCTTATTCAAAGCAATGGTTTGTTGTTGAAGGAAGATGCAACAAGGGCAATTGTTAACATGCTTCTCAATTTGGTTGATGTTGTGTGGTGATGATGGTGAGCTTGATTGGGGTGGATCCAAATTGCGTTGAGCAAGATGTAATGCTAAAAGAGCACTAAGCTCATGAGCCTCTTTTAGCTCCTCAACGAACTTCGAGTGTTCGGAGGAAGGTGTTGGTGGTGAAACATGATAGTTGTCTTGGGTGAAGGTTTGAACATGCAACATAGGAATGGCATGTGAAGTTGTTGGATGTGGTGGTGGTATTCTTGGTGGTGGAGACATGGTTGAGCTTGGGTAGTCATGAAAACATGAAATGGGTGGAAGAGGTTCTTCATGAGTGAGTGGTGTTTTTGTTGAATGAGCAACATGTGAAGTATTGATTGAGAGATTGGGATTGTTGTTTTGGGATTAAGCATGCTCATCATAAGAAGAAGCATTAATGAGGGCATGAGTGGATGATAGGTTGTGAGACAAGTCATTAGTGTGGGTTTGAGGTTTAATTGTAGGTTGGCTTGGAACAACATCACTTGAGCTATGACAAGAATCAAGTTTCCTCCTCCAAACGGGTTTGACGGAGATCCTTGCGGTTCTTGAAATCTTTGGTTTTTGGTTGTTGGGAGATGACATGTTTGGGTGTGATGGCATTAATGATGGGAAGAGGGTATTTATAGTGTATGAGAAATATGGTTTAGGAAGGTAAATTTTGAGGGATAGTATGGGACAAAATATGTTTGTGAATTTTGGGAAGTATAGGGTGAAATGGTCAAAAAGAAATAAAGAAAACAGTATCCCCGACCATCAGATGGCCGGTCCCCTTAATTAGGGGCCGGTCCCCTTAAAATTAAGGGGGCCGCCCATCTGGTGATTCCCAGAATGCCAGAAATGGGTTTTTGGCAGAAAATTTTTAGAAAGGTTGTGTTTTTGGATTTGGATTCAAGTAAGTTCAACTCTTTGAGGCAATATAGGGCATACTATTCATGAATGTAGAGAGTGATATAGAAATAATTAAATTAGACAATTAATTTCTAATAATTATGTTATCTACTAATTTATCAATTAAGATATGCAACTAGGGAAGCAATAAAGCAAATTAGTTAATTATGTAACTATATGATAACATGTAGGCAAGTACAAACATATTGATGATTACTTACAAGTAACAAGTAGGAAGATATGATTATATGGACTTCAAATCTTGTTACAAACAAGATCCATATGGTCAAACCATGATTCTCATGAAATGATTTGGTTAAATTATGAATGTCCTTTTCATAAATTTTAATGACACATGTGAGATAATCAAATATGTTTTAAATGGGACGTTTTTAGTTTTATTCAACAATGCTTTGAAATAGATTCAAGTGTGCATTAGAAAAGAGTAAATTGAGTTTTGCTTCATAACATATAAAAAAAAAATCCAATCTTGATTAAAATAAAGTTATGGTAGCTTATAGTTAAACACGTTGTTTGAAGAAGAGTGATGTAAATATTAGAAAAATTATTATTCAAAGAGAGAGGTTTTAAACAATATGTTTTAATTTTGATAATCAAGAAATTGTAAGTGAAGGATTTGAAATGGAAACACATCATACTCAAGAGAATCAATTAAGCCCATTGTCACATATAATCATCTCTAATGGCAACTAAAGATATGGAAGAGAGATGGTGGATTCTAATGATCTTAATGCAATATAATTGAGGGGATAAAGTACATCATCTAAACACACTAGATTAACACATGTGTGTATATATATATATATATATATATATATATATATATATATATATATATATATATATATATATATATATATATATATATATATATATATATATATATATATACAAAGAACATCATAATGTTAAGTTACTAACAAGTCTCAATTATAATGCATCTATTAACGCAACTAGTAAGATCATATAGCTTAAATGGAAAGTATTCTACTATAGATCATAGAGGATGATGCGTGGGAATTGCACCAGGCTTTACCTCTCGAGGGATCTCGAGAAGCTTACAACCCCCACCAGGCAGTGTACCTGATCGTTGTAGTATAGTATAGTGACAAGTACCGGGGGATTGATCGTTCAGCTTAGGAATAGTGTCGCTAGGATTAGAAAGCCTAAATACTAGTTCTAAAGGTGAGGGATGATTATTTTTGTGTTTTTATATTTTTTAGAAAGTAATTAAAATTCTCGGGTTTGAAGGATTTGGGCGGAATTAGTTACTAATCAACTAACCCAATACTAAGATGCAATCAAAATAAAATACAAAAAATGAAAATAAACTAAATTATACTAAAGTTGTGAGCAATAAGTGGAGAAAATGTGTTTACTTAGATTTCACTACTCCCTAAACATCTTTTACACGTTAATTACTTGTTATAAATGCATGGATGACGGATCGTATTCCTTAATACCATTCATGGGGTGGCACACTTAACTCCCCAATTGTATGAGCTTTTATCTCCTCCTACACCATGCCCAGCACAACTATAGGGATTGTAAACAGTGGCTCATGCATTAAATACAACCAATAAAGACCTAGTGCGCGTCGGTTCATGTTTCTTAAGACGTTCAAGCATGTTACCAATTGGAGATCTGCCAGTTTTCTTAAGCCTAACATATAAATCATTCATCCAAAACAAGTATAAACAAGTAATCAACACATAATTAACATCTAGGTTTCATTAGATCTAAGCAAACACAAGATAGATCTAGCCTAGCATGATGGAATTAAGACAAGAACAAGATATAGACAACCAACACATAGACATATTGATTGAATTGAAAGAACACTTATCTCAATTACACATGTAAGGTATCAAGGGCTTGGAACCCTTGAAAAACCTGTAAAATTCGCACCAAGTTCGTACTTAGGGTTTCTCCCAAAACTTCTCTCTTTAAATGTGAAAAATTAGAAAACTATATATAGGAAAAGAGGTCTGACGGCGTCAAGACAAAGCTTGTGACGCCGTCACCTCGCCGCCAAAACTATTCTCGGACTGCCTTGATCTACATTTGACGCCGTCAAGACTTAATCATTTCCAGGCCGTCATGACTTTTACTCTTGATGCCCTACCTTCGTGACGCCGTCAAATCTGTACTGGGTCGTCATGGAATTTTGCTCTTGACGCCGTCAGGGAGTTACTCTTGACGCCGTCACCTACTGTTCCCAGCATGGAAAATTAAGACTTTGGCGTTTTCTTCACTTTTATGCTCCAAAAACGTCCGAATTGCTTCCTTTTCCAGATTTCACTCCCAAAGTACCTAAAATCACAAAAGGAACGATTTAGGGCAATATTTGATCAAATAAATTCGACTTCGGGCTTAAATGACCCCCTAAAAACGGATCATTTTTCGCCTCATCATATACCCTTACACTTGAGATTTGCTTGTCCTCAAGCAAATGCGCTTTTATTCTAATCAAAATACAAGTTATGGGTCATTTAATACTAATATAAAAGTAATTAAAATAAATAATCGTTCCACTAAAGACCAATAGACAAGCACGGAGGTCATACACTAGCACCTCACAAATAGTGTTTAGATACTCACATCTCTCGGGTGTAATAAAGTGTAAATTACAATATGAAAACGGAAGATATCTCTCACTACCTGTCATAGCAAAATAGATTACCATAGGCTTGGGAAAGGATCAAACCTCCACCACATGGCGTAAGCACCTAGGATAAACTATCAAAGAGGTCTTTTAAAGGGTTGTAACGTTAGGTGTAGGGATATGAAATACACGGTTTTGTTGGATAAAGGAAGTTTTACTGGTGGCGAGTTAACAATCTTGGTTAATTACATGTACAATATGGCGTTGCTATGCCAAGACTAGACTCGACTTATGCTAATAAATGAAAAATAACAAAAACATAAAATAAACATAGAATAAAACGGGATGGTAGTCCGTATGTTTTTTCTCTTTTTCCTTTTTTTTTTTTTTTTTTTTTTTTTTTTTTTTTTTTTTTTTTGCATACACTCTTGCCCTACCATCCAAAATAATACATCATAGGGAATGAACATTTCCCTTACACTTGAATTTTTACATACTTTACAATAAACTAATCTAATGACTCGAATTAAGAAAATTAAAACACTTGGAGCACTTTTAAGATTATCGTACATATGGGGGTAATAAGTGATGTTCTTCCCCATTACTCCATAAAATAAGTACTTACCCATGAGTCCCAATCGTCCCAAAACAATATGTACAAGGATATGACTCGACTTAGCAACCATGTAATCAATTAGAAAGTTAACTTAGGGTTTAACAAATAACAATAATGCACTAAAAATGAGCGCATACACGGAAGGCTAAGGCGATTTGGTTGTACATTTAAGTGGGGTGTAACAAATTCTTTCTTTAAGTAAAATGCTTAAAGTTATAAACGAAAAGATAGGCTCGGAGGGGTGTACTAGGGGTTTCGTGTACTAAAAATGAGTACAACGCTAAGGGTGTGGGAAAAATTAGTTGACTTAACTAGCCAAGTAATATGACTTAAATGGTCAAGTAATTATAATACGGGTTTAACACAAGGGTGATCCTAATGCCTCTTATCATGTAGTAAATCCTACCACACGAATGTAGTCTCACTAGCGGTCTCGGGATGCATCACTAACGCAAGTTCTAGAATCTAAATGCTACCGGTACACTCATAAGCACTAATAATGAATGCTTTTCCTATCAAATCTAAAGGCGAACCTCACATTTTTGGGTGGAAAATTTTTCTGAATATACGGTTTTGTGCTAGTCATACAATCTCCTATCCATGAGACGCTTGCTATGGCTAAAGTTTCACTCCTAAATGTTGTAAAAAAATTTAAATTTGGCGCTAAAATTGCACTAACAAGTATTTCTCATAGTTTTATTACACATCTACCATCAGACAAAACAAACTCAAGCGAAAGTGCATATGTAAGGTATCATCTTTTTACCCTCCCCTTACACTTAAGATGAACATTGTCTCCAATGTTCAAGTAAAGAATGTAAAAGTGAAATAAGTAAAAAGAATGAAATCAAATACTCCCCTGATTCGCTCGGTATGGATAATAAGGTGGTCAGGTTAAATCTTCCTCCAAGAAAATGAACAATCAAAGCTTCCCTTCCAGAATATAAATCATCTTCTTGTCATACGTAACCTGTAAAACCTGACAAAATAGACAAGACAACCTTGCGTAAAATCGGCGGCATCCTATATAAGCTACTAAATCCTAGAAAACAAGATAAGATATAATGCTTGTGGAATGAAGTTTGCAGATCTCCTGGAGATTATAAAACTTAATAATTCACAAAAACCATAAGACTCCGTTAGAAAAACAAAACCGGTAAAATTTCCAGATTTTTACACTTGACGCTGTCAAGAGTAAACTCTTGACGCCGTCAGAAGTGACCTGCAGAAATTCTTATGTTAAGTTTCCGGAAAATTTCTGGAAAAACTTGGTCCTACTTCCTGGAAAATCCTGCAAAACTTCATTATGACTCAATACAAGCATTTGACTCTAACAAATACGAATATACATGTTCACTTAATATTGTGGAGAATCATGATCGTTTTGTTTCTTAAAAACATATTTGGGGTTTCCCCTTACACTTATCTTTTGCAAAAATACCTTTAGGTGGAGTTAAGACTAGGCCAAAACAACAAAGTAAAGTATTTCTACTATTTAGTTTAGAAATATGATTTACCAACAATAAAAATAAAACATGCATACGGAAGCAAATAACAAACAAACAAATAAAATCACACAATTCATGGGTTGCCTCCCAAGAAGCGCTTTTCTTTATTTACGAGTCTTGTAGCTAGACTCAAGGTCATGGGTTACTACGTGATCTCATCATTGGTTCCACTTTCTAGGTCGTCTTCTAAACTAGTATCGCTTTCATAGTGTAAGTACTTCGGGTCTTCAAACTCGAAGATATCTTTTCGATACTTAGAACCAAGCTTACTAACATCCTTAAAGAATCCACATGATAGATCGGAAGTGTCCTTACACCCTCTCCGAACATCTTCATCGCACAAAATAAGTTTGGAGCTTATCTTATCAAGCCCGTCACAATCGATTTCCTTAAGGTCTCTTCTCTTGTAGGGTGTTTGGTATGAAACCCTCCTAATCACATCAGCGAATGTCATAATACCGTTCCAATCATCAATTATCAGATTAGTAATTTCACAAAAGGGTGCCCCAAAAATAATTTGTGATAATCTAGGGTCGACATAGTCTTCGATGTTGTCCATGATCGTGAATTCCATAGTAAATGCCATATTTCCTACAAACACCTGAATCTCATGATCCTTACCTACCACTTTCTCTCCCTTGTAAATCATTCCCCATATGCAGATATTGTTATAATGGAATAAGGACATAAAATTCTTTGGCAGGAATACGTTAATGTAGATGTTATCGAAGTACTTATGGCCGATCATGCAGGGGATCTTGAGATTGTTCGGATCACGCCGTCTTATCTTCCTCGACTCTCCATCCTTTGACCCATATAAATTCCCTTCAAGGGAAGGACGATACTCGTACACCTCCTCATTACCCTTACGAAAAATTACCTTCTTAACACCATTGGTGAATAATGCACTACCATCTTTCTCATCAAGGATCACTCCCGATTCATTGACAAATGGTTTTCCAAGAACGAGGTTGATTAATTTTTGATTGGTGAAAGGGTCCACGTCATCGACCACGGTGAGGTCAGTATTGTAAACAAGCTCTCCAATCCTGATTGACAAATTTTTCATCACTCTCTCGCACGCAATGTGTCCTAGGAAGGCTTCGTGGAATAGGGAAAGGGGAATTATGTTGACTGGGAAGCTAGGATCTATTTGACTATCGGTTAAGAGCTTTTCCTTAATGGTGCAGGGGATCTTGAAAACTTTAGGATGACTTTCCTTTGTCCTATCGCTACTCCCATCAGTAATATCCTCCATTTTTCTCTCTGGTTCTTCTATAATAGACTTACCCCAAATGGTTGGATGCTCTCCCGATCTCTCTTTCCTTTCATTCGATTTGCTAGATTCTCGCGCGGTGTATTGCTCGGATGAGTTGGTATGTTTTCTGGCTAAATCATGGTCTACTCTTAAGGTCTCATCTTTAGCTGTCTGACTGAATTTGTCAGTTTGTTGTTGGGTTTGGTTGGGTGTAGAAGCAGATATCGTGGTGATGGTGTTTACGAAATGGATTGGTCCTAGGGGGTTGACCGGTTCTTTTCCTCTAGGGGATAGATGTTTGAATAACTTGCTAGGACTTTTTATTTTCACGGGGGAGGTTGGTGGACTCATGACGGTCACAGACTTAACCTCATCAACGTGAACGGGCTTATTAACAACATGCTCTTTGATAGCAGTCAACAGATTACTAATCTTATCGTTCACATCAGCCTGTTGTTGTCTGAATTTAGCCTCGAGCGTAGAGAGCTGTAATTCTTGAGATATAATGAATTTTTTAGGGCATCCTCACAGCTTTGCCTGGGAATGCCTTGTGACGGAAAATGCTCGGACCAAGTGAGTGGTGAGGAGTCATTGAAAGATACGCTCCGCGTTTGGTACCCTTTGAAATTAGGTTTATCCTTCCATGCCTCATAGGCCTCGCCAGAAGTTCGAGGACCTTGACCCACGTGTGATGACGTGAATTCGTTATAAGCACGTTTTGGAAGTTCCATGCAGTTATGAGTCTCGTGATGGCCACTACATAATTTACATGCAGAAGCGATTCTGCTAACTTGGCTTAAAGATTTTGGAGCTTCGTAAGATTTCATGAGAGACTTGACTCGACAAGGGCTAAGCACAAATAAGCTATATGAAACAAAATAAGCACTTAAGCAACTGAAAATCTCACAGATTTTGGGGACAGACTTTAGGCTCTGATCTAGGTGGGGTCCACAGGTCTAGCGGTCAAACAATGGGTCAAAAACTCAAGCCTACCAGGAGGGGGGTTGATTGAGACCAAGTTATGGTGTTGGGACCCACTAGGATGGCCACAAACCACCACCAAAGTGGTGGTGGTGTGGTGGTGTACTGCTGATACAGAGCAGGCTATTGCCCTGCAGCCCTCTTTGGAGGGTTGGGGGCCCACAGATAAAATCTTAAAAATATAATGATTATGGAACTGTAAAGCTGAGGTGGTAGACTACTTATCCTCAAAAGATCATGGTTTGAAACCTAAACCTAAATTCTATAAAAATCTCCTAAGTTTTGTAAAATCTGAGCACAAAGCAATTTTGACTTTTTGATTATACTCTAGTTTTGACTTTTGTGAACTTTGGGATTAATTCTAAGGACTAAATTTGTTATGTTAAGCTACTATAAGGCTAAAATGAGCTATATGGATTACTTATAAGCTAATGTGCAAGGATTTGGGGTACCCACTGTTGACAGTTAAATCCTAAGAGAAGTTAGGAGTGATTTTGACTTTCTTGTTATTGAAACTTGGTTTTGAGACCTGTCCTAACCTAACTTGGCCTAATACAACCTACCTACACTAAAACAACAATGAAATAACAACCAGTTCCCATGGGACTGAGTTAAACCAAACACCCCTTAATGAGCTGTTTAGACTAACTTTAGAAGCTACATACCAATTTAAACCATAAGCTTAACTAGTCACTGTTTAATAAGCTAAAACCAACTCAGATGAGCATAAATAAACATCCAATTACACAAAATAATCTAAGTACCTAATGTAAGAAAAAGTGAATACAAAAATCTTACTTGAAATCCAAGCATGAACAAGATGCTGAGAACCAAATGAACAACCTAACACCCTCCACAGGGTACTAAAACCATTTCAAATACAATTCCATAAGCCATCCTTGCTTCTTCCTTCTTTTTACCAATTTTTTTATTTTTCAATTCTTTAATTTATTATTTATGGTATTTTTGCTTTTATGAACTAAACAGCTAAGTAAGGTTTTTCCAAAACTTATATTTGCTTTGTCAGAGCTTTAATAAGCTTATGAATTGCCTCAACAACAATTAACAACTACAGTTGAACTTTTTGAGATTTTTGGAAATTAGGAAAATTTGCATAAACTGAATGTCACAAAGTAACTTGAAATTTATTGTTACAAGAGTTTAAGGATACACTAAAATAACTTACCTGATTACTAAGAAGCTTAAAATTACACTGAAAGATTAAAATTACAATAGTCGACACTAAATTACACTAAACTAAAACTAATTGCCTTTACTCTTCTGCTTCATTTCCATTTTATAGCATCCAGTTGTCTTGTGTGGGTCCCACTGGTCATATCCCACCAGCTTGGTTGCATTATTGTTCACATTTGCTCCTTACTCAATTTTGGCGGGAAATCTGTTTTGTGACCAATTTGCTTCTGTGTTTGCAGGCTAGGGGTAGGGTAGGGTAGTTGGTGTCTTGGGGAATGTAATGAAGGGATAAGGGTGGATGGTGGAGCAAGTGGTGCAAGGGGAGGGCAAAACCAGGGTGGTTTGGTTGTGTGGTGAGGATGGTGGTATTTAGGAGGGAAATGAGATAAGCTGGGTGGTTTTGGTTTGTTGACCGGGGTCAAATGCAAGGGTGGACTGGGCTTGGGAAACTTGAGCCAGGGAAAGGTTAGTGGGTTGTGTTGGATTTGGTTTTAGTTTTATTTTTGGTCCGGTTTGTTTTTTTTAAGGTAATAACTCATAAGGACCAAAGATGTCATTTATTGAAAGTTTAGGGGTCTGATTTGGCAGGTTTCCAAAGATACTATAAGGACTAGATTTGCCATAAATTAATAGTACAAAGGCCATTTTTGATAATTTCCTATTTTTATTCCCGGGGACCTTCTCTGCCAAAATTTCAAACTTCAGGGACCAAACATGTAATTTTACCAAACTTGTCACCCAAGGACCAAATGTGATAACTTTTGATTTCCCAAGGACAAAAAATGATTTTCCTTTCAAAAATACCCTACCAGGGACCAATTCTGCCATTATCTGAAAATCCAGGGACCTTTCTTGCCAATTTTGGATTTTGAGGGACCAAATGTGTAACTTTCTCAAACTTTTTACCCAAGGATCGTTTTTGATCATATTTCACTTTTAAATGCCTTGGGTTGACTTTTCTTTCGTTTTAAAACTTCAGGGACTAGTTTTGTCAATTTTTGAAACTTGAGGGACTGAAACTGCCAATTATGCAAACTTTGTTCGTTTTTCATTTGTTTTTAAACATTTTGCATATAAAACGTATAAAACACAATTTTGGAATATTTTTAGCATTTTGATGCATTACTGAGTGTTTTTGGATGTTTTGGCAGTTCATATAAGACAAAAATGATGAGTATTTACACACTCATCAACCTTCAAGTTCCATGATCCTACGGTCGGGAGTGCTAGAATTGTTCGAAGGAAAAGATATTGCCTTGACCGTTTTGTTCAAGTCACGGGGATCATTCCAACTTTCGTTGTCATAGAGAGCAAGATCTTCTATGAGTTCCCATGATTGTTCCGCACTAAGATCACGTAGCTTACCACCGGCCGATTGGTCAATGGCTCGCCTCGTGGAGATGTCAATATGGTCATAAAAGATTTGGACTTGGAGCCAAAGATCTATGCCATGATGAGGGACTTTTTGGAGTAAGTCCTTGAAACGAGTCCATGCTTCATAAAGAGATTCATTTTGACGTTGTTGGAACATCAAGATGTCATTTCTAAGCTTAGTAGTTCTCCCCGGTGGGAAAAATTGAGCAAGGAAACGAGTGGTGAGATCATCCCATGTGGTGATGGATCCCGCGGGTAAACGCTCAAGCCATTGACTAGCTTGATCCCGTAGAGAGAATTGGAATAGGCGTAATCGGGTTGTCTCTCTAGTTTCAACATCTAGGTCTATGGAATCTACGATTTTGAGGAAGTCCTTAAGATGTTGGTTTGGATCTTCGGAACGAAGTCCATGGAATGCACATCCGCTTTGCACCAACCGAATGGTGTCAGGAGAAGTCACCCTGTAGGTGAAGAAGAGGAAGAAAACCATGATGAAAATCATAATAAGATCATCTGCCTCGAAGGCAGGCTCATTAGCCTGATTTTGGATTGCAAAGGTTAAGCTCGAAAACAACCCGGGAGGGTGGGTGGGAATTTGCAAATTCTCATGATTGAGTGCATTTCCCCCCGGGTCATCATACTCCGGAGGAGTCATGATATGAGTGAGTTCACAGGAGAACTCATCAAATGTGAATGAATCATATTCTGGATTGATGTGCGTGAGTTCACAGGAGAACTCATCGAAGGTAAATGATTCATAATCAGGGAGAGAATTATGAGAATGAGAAGTGGTAATGCCACTAATCTTCTCTCCCATAGGATCAAAAGTAAAGGCTTCAAATTCCGGTATAGGGTCATCGGAGAGAATGTCACTATCCTTTATGGGGATAGGAGATGAAATAGGTTTCTCTTTGAAAGCCTCGATTTTAGAAATGAGGAGATTGACTTTCAATAATGTAGCACGAAGTGCTTCATCTTTGATTTCAGTGTCAATCTCATCATTCTCTTCTTCTAAGCTAACTAGCTCAGAAGGAAATCCTTCCACATGACTGATGTCTCCAGAAGATAAAGAATTTTCATCAGCATGTGAAGTATTAAGCTCGATGTTGGGATTAGAGTTTAAAAGATTTTCAGTTTCTCCCACATCGGCTTCAAGATCAAGGAGACCATCGTCATTTCCCAAAGGAAATGGATTGATGTGAGTAAGTTCGTTTGTGAACTCCTCAATAAGAGGGTCAACATCCGAATGAGGCAATGGTGCCTCCTCATACTCAACTTCTCCATAAGATGTACAATCATCATTAAAATCGGAGAAAGTCTCAAAATGATCTTTTGGATTTTCAGGGTGAGAAGGTAGATCACACACATGATCAAAAGTTCCCTGTGACTCTTTTGGGATTGGGACAAGGATCTCAGCACTAGACTTTATTAATTCGTCCGATTCCTTATTAGGAACAGTGCTAAGATGCTCATCCCCCATGATTAGAGAGTGAGTGTGAACTTCGGGTGTGATAGCAGTTATTTGAGATGGAATCTCAACTGCT
Organism: Artemisia argyi; assembly: GCA_030686995.1. Classification (NCBI taxonomy): domain Eukaryota; kingdom Viridiplantae; phylum Streptophyta; class Magnoliopsida; order Asterales; family Asteraceae; genus Artemisia; species Artemisia argyi. The sequence goes on from CM060681.1 coordinate 179,031,896, forward strand.
GGGATATCAACAGATGAACTTGATGAATCTTTTTGAATAATAACAATGTTATCTTCATCATCACTGTCATCATAGTCATCAAATAGAGCAGTATTGCGAATATTAGCATGTAATTTAGCTGCTCGTTGCTCACCCAATAATTCTTCCATGCTTTTTCCAGATTCTCGTTCTTCAGCAAGTAATTCTGCCATAGTTTTCCCAAGAGAATTTGGAATGAAAGGAAATTGTGGGGATGTGGATGTGTCAAAACCGGAAGGTTGACATTGAAAATCATCGTGAGGACCCCCACAATATGCACAAGAAGAACTTGGAGTATGGCGGAGTGAAATATTAGCTAACTCCTCCTTAAGTTCTTTAAATTTCTCAAGAACCTCTAAAAAGTCTTGCTGGATTTGAGGAGTTGCTTTGATAGTTTGATACTGTGGAGGTTGGTCTTGATACGAAGAGTCATAATTGTTACAAGGAATTGGATTCCTCGTTTGACAATCAGAGCTGAAGTGTGGACCTCCACAGTAATCACAACAGTGAAACTGATGTGGCTGTGGGTTGTATGTGCTTGAGTTATAATTGTTATCAGGAAACTGCTCATAGACAAGCGTGTTTCCCGATTGACAATCGGAACTGTAATGTGAACCACCACAGTACTCACAACAGTAAAACTGCTGAAACTGAGGGTGTGGTAGCTGGTGGAATGAATCAGTAGTGTCATGATAAGAATAGGGATCTTGGTTATAGACAGACCCGTTTCCTGACTCTATCATGCCACAACTGGGGCAATTGCCACCATTATAAGAACTACCACACCACTGACAAACCAGAAGGTGTGGATGAGACATAGAAAGAATCAAAAGGTTTTTGAGGGTAAGAAATGGAGAATCAAAGCTGTGAGAGGGTAAAGGTGATTATTTTTGGTATTTTTGAGAAACATGCTTAGTGCACATGCACTAAAAACAATTTTTCAAAACAAGTTCGAGGCAAAACCACAGTGAACTTAAACCAATAATCACAAGTAAATGGCTTCTTTGAAAAAGGTACACCACTCACAGGGATACAAAGGCAAGTTTTAATCTTAAGTTTGGGAACTTATTATGGGTTTATTAATTAATTTGAAAAACTGCTTTAGGCTTATGGGTGTGTGTGCAGAAAACTTGGGAAATATTTTTGGAACTGATTCGTTAACCGAAATCGTCCCTTTAAGATTACTCGCAGGCTGGCGGGAGGAAAGAATGGATTCCTCTTCAGTTCGCAATTTAATGTCAGAACTTACCTTAAACCAACTGTTTCAGGTTGTAATCTTAAAGAACACGAAGTAATTTAACTTCACAGTTTGTTTTTGATTGTTTTTAATTTTTTTGGTGTTTTTCAACACTTCAGGAGAAGTGTTAATGAACGTTTTTCTGATATGATTGAGTTTTTACAAAAACTTTTTACAAATTTGTGTGAAATTTGTACAGGGAGGGTTTTGAAAACCACTAAACTTAAAACGATTTTATAAAACACGCAACAACCTCCCCAGCAGCGGCGCCAAATTTTGATTGAGCCCGAACCGTCAGATAATTATTGACCAAGGTCAACAAGTCAAAGACAGCCTAGAATCAATACTCCGGTGATAGTATAGTGTATTCCCGGGTCGTTAAAGTCCCAGCGAGATTGAAATGGTGCTTTTGGAATCGTTTATGAGTGAGTGGCACTGAGGACAGTAGCCTGATGATGTGGGATTGGTATTGCTACTGTTATGATGGTATTTGTACACAGATATAATATTCACAAAAATCAGATACCAGATATATGCACAAATTCACAATTAAGATCACGTATCGGACTGGAAAAGTGGGTTTTGGTATTTAACAAACTACAGGGGGTGCTTTTGACACTTTTTGAAACTTAAAATTAAAAATGAAAAATGAAATTATGAAAATGATTAAAATACTATTTAAATATTATTTAATTAATTAAACTATTTAAAATCTAAATTAAAACCTAATTTAAATTAACTAAAAATTATAACTATTACAAATTAAACTAAAAAGTTGCAAAAATATTTTCTAAACCTAAATTAGAACTTGAAGAAAGTATAAAAAATTAAAATAAATATTTTTGTCTTTTTATGATTTTTCTATTAATTAAAAACTATTTAACTTAATTAAACTAATTAAATTACTTTTAATTACTATTAATACTAAATTAATTTAGAAAATTAAGAGAAAATTTATAAAATTACTTAACCATCACAGGAATCCTACAAAATTATAAAAACTCTAAAAATTATGTTTTAAGATTAAACAACTAATTATTTACCTTTTAATTAACTTAAGTCTATTTTAAACAAATAAAATAAGAAAAATAGAAAATGAACAGTAGAATCTCAAAATATATTTTATAAAAACTTATTATACTATATTAGAACTAGGAAAATTATAAAAACTAAGTTTAACCTTATAAAAACTAAATAAGCTATTTAATACTTAATATTAATTAATAATAAAGAAAACTAAAATTAAATCTAATTAACACTAGATGACAAAATAAAAATCTGAAAAAATTATCAAAATGACTTTACTATATAAGGTATTTAATAAAAATATAAAAACACTAGTGACTTAATTAAAATCTAAAAATGAAAATTAAAATTAAATTGAATTAAATAGAAACTATCACTTATTTTAACTTTGGATTTTTTGGATTTTTCTTTTACAAACTTGTTTTACTACTGAATATGAAAGACTTTTGTGAAAACACTTTGAAAATTAGCTTATAAATAAGCTGTAACACCCCCTTAACCAAATCAGTTGACTTTGGTTGACTGTGTGGTCAAATAAGGTCAATTGAATGCAGGTGGGGTCCACAATGGATAAAATGGGTACCAACAAGTTTAACAAACTTAAATAAGCAAGAAACAACAAGGGCTAAGCACAAATAAGCTATATGAAACAAAATAAGCACTTAAGCAACTGAAAATCTCACAGATTTTGGGGACAGACTTTAGGCTCTGATCTAGGTGGGGTCCACAGGTCTAGCGGTCAAACAATGGGTCAAAAACTCAAGCCTACCAGGAGGGGGGTTGATTGAGACCAAGTTATGGTGTTGGGACCCACTAGGATGGCCACAAACCACCACCAAAGTGGTGGTGGTGTGGTGGTGTACTGCTGATACAGAGCAGGCTATTGCCCTGCAGCCCTCTTTGGAGGGTTGGGGGCCCACAGATAAAATCTTAAAAATATAATGATTATGGAACTGTAAAGCTGAGGTGGTAGACTACTTATCCTCAAAAGATCATGGTTTGAAACCTAAACCTAAATTCTATAAAAATCTCCTAAGTTTTGTAAAATCTGAGCACAAAGCAATTTTGACTTTTTGATTATACTCTAGTTTTGACTTTTGTGAACTTTGGGATTAATTCTAAGGACTAAATTTGTTATGTTAAGCTACTATAAGGCTAAAATGAGCTATATGGATTACTTATAAGCTAATGTGCAAGGATTTGGGGTACCCACTGTTGACAGTTAAATCCTAAGAGAAGTTAGGAGTGATTTTGACTTTCTTGTTATTGAAACTTGGTTTTGAGACCTGTCCTAACCTAACTTGGCCTAATACAACCTACCTACACTAAAACAACAATGAAATAACAACCAGTTCCCATGGGACTGAGTTAAACCAAACACCCCTTAATGAGCTGTTTAGACTAACTTTAGAAGCTACATACCAATTTAAACCATAAGCTTAACTAGTCACTGTTTAATAAGCTAAAACCAACTCAGATGAGCATAAATAAACATCCAATTACACAAAATAATCTAAGTACCTAATGTAAGAAAAAGTGAATACAAAAATCTTACTTGAAATCCAAGCATGAACAAGATGCTGAGAACCAAATGAACAACCTAACACCCTCCACAGGGTACTAAAACCATTTCAAATACAATTCCATAAGCCATCCTTGCTTCTTCCTTCTTTTTACCAATTTTTTTATTTTTCAATTCTTTAATTTATTATTTATGGTATTTTTGCTTTTATGAACTAAACAGCTAAGTAAGGTTTTTCCAAAACTTATATTTGCTTTGTCAGAGCTTTAATAAGCTTATGAATTGCCTCAACAACAATTAACAACTACAGTTGAACTTTTTGAGATTTTTGGAAATTAGGAAAATTTGCATAAACTGAATGTCACAAAGTAACTTGAAATTTATTGTTACAAGAGTTTAAGGATACACTAAAATAACTTACCTGATTACTAAGAAGCTTAAAATTACACTGAAAGATTAAAATTACAATAGTCGACACTAAATTACACTAAACTAAAACTAATTGCCTTTACTCTTCTGCTTCATTTCCATTTTATAGCATCCAGTTGTCTTGTGTGGGTCCCACTGGTCATATCCCACCAGCTTGGTTGCATTATTGTTCACATTTGCTCCTTACTCAATTTTGGCGGGAAATCTGTTTTGTGACCAATTTGCTTCTGTGTTTGCAGGCTAGGGGTAGGGTAGGGTAGTTGGTGTCTTGGGGAATGTAATGAAGGGATAAGGGTGGATGGTGGAGCAAGTGGTGCAAGGGGAGGGCAAAACCAGGGTGGTTTGGTTGTGTGGTGAGGATGGTGGTATTTAGGAGGGAAATGAGATAAGCTGGGTGGTTTTGGTTTGTTGACCGGGGTCAAATGCAAGGGTGGACTGGGCTTGGGAAACTTGAGCCAGGGAAAGGTTAGTGGGTTGTGTTGGATTTGGTTTTAGTTTTATTTTTGGTCCGGTTTGTTTTTTTTAAGGTAATAACTCATAAGGACCAAAGATGTCATTTATTGAAAGTTTAGGGGTCTGATTTGGCAGGTTTCCAAAGATACTATAAGGACTAGATTTGCCATAAATTAATAGTACAAAGGCCATTTTTGATAATTTCCTATTTTTATTCCCGGGGACCTTCTCTGCCAAAATTTCAAACTTCAGGGACCAAACATGTAATTTTACCAAACTTGTCACCCAAGGACCAAATGTGATAACTTTTGATTTCCCAAGGACAAAAAATGATTTTCCTTTCAAAAATACCCTACCAGGGACCAATTCTGCCATTATCTGAAAATCCAGGGACCTTTCTTGCCAATTTTGGATTTTGAGGGACCAAATGTGTAACTTTCTCAAACTTTTTACCCAAGGATCGTTTTTGATCATATTTCACTTTTAAATGCCTTGGGTTGACTTTTCTTTCGTTTTAAAACTTCAGGGACTAGTTTTGTCAATTTTTGAAACTTGAGGGACTGAAACTGCCAATTATGCAAACTTTGTTCGTTTTTCATTTGTTTTTAAACATTTTGCATATAAAACGTATAAAACACAATTTTGGAATATTTTTAGCATTTTGATGCATTACTGAGTGTTTTTGGATGTTTTGGCAGTTCATATAAGACAAAAATGATGAGTATTTACACACTCATCAACCTTCAAGTTCCATGATCCTACGGTCGGGAGTGCTAGAATTGTTCGAAGGAAAAGATATTGCCTTGACCGTTTTGTTCAAGTCACGGGGATCATTCCAACTTTCGTTGTCATAGAGAGCAAGATCTTCTATGAGTTCCCATGATTGTTCCGCACTAAGATCACGTAGCTTACCACCGGCCGATTGGTCAATGGCTCGCCTCGTGGAGATGTCAATATGGTCATAAAAGATTTGGACTTGGAGCCAAAGATCTATGCCATGATGAGGGACTTTTTGGAGTAAGTCCTTGAAACGAGTCCATGCTTCATAAAGAGATTCATTTTGACGTTGTTGGAACATCAAGATGTCATTTCTAAGCTTAGTAGTTCTCCCCGGTGGGAAAAATTGAGCAAGGAAACGAGTGGTGAGATCATCCCATGTGGTGATGGATCCCGCGGGTAAACGCTCAATCCATTGACTAGCTTGATCCCGTAGAGAGAATTGGAATAGGCGTAATCGGGTTGTCTCTCTAGTTTCAACATCTAGGTCTATGGAATCTACGATTTTGAGGAAGTCCTTAAGATGTTGGTTTGGATCTTCGGAACGAAGTCCATGGAATGCACATCCGCTTTGCACCAACCGGATGGTGTCAGATCGCAAGGGGGTCACATTGGCTCCGGTGAGCTCAATGGTGTTTTGGTAGCCTTGATGGCTAGGTCGGGAATACTCTCCTAAGGTTCGGGGCCTAAGGGGTTCTAATGGTGGGTTTTGTTGTGGTGGGATGACGGGTTCAAAGATGTTCCCGTTGTCCATGATGTCGGGTGGTTACGAACAAAGGCACAAAGAAATAAGATAGACTAAAGAGAACCTAAAAATAAAAATAAAATCTTACTAGAAAGGAATCTAGCAAGTAGACCTAATAAAAAGAAATTCTAACCTAGACAATAACTATTCCCCGGGCTGCGGCGCCAAAAACTTGATGCGTGGGAATTGCACCAGGCTTTACCTCTCGAGGGATCTCGAGAAGCTTACAACCCCCACCAGGCAGTGTACCTGATCGTTGTAGTATAGTATAGTGACAAGTACCGGGGGATTGATCGTTCAGCTTAGGAATAGTGTCGCTAGGATTAGAAAGCCTAAATACTAGTTCTAAAGGTGAGGGATGATTATTTTTGTGTTTTTATATTTTTTAGAAAGCAATTAAAATTCTCGGGTTTGAAGGATTTGGGCGGAATTAGTTGCTAATCAACTAACCCAATACTAAGATGCAATCAAAATAAAATACAAAAAATGAAAATAAACTAAATTATACTAAAGTTGTGAGCAATAAGTGGAGAAAATGTGTTTACTTAGATTTCACTACTCCCTAGACATCTTTTACACGTTAATTACTTGTTATAAATGCATGGATGACGGATCGTGTTGGTCCCTATTACTTGGTTATCAAAGGTGACCTCGCTTAGGGGGAGATTGTTAGGAATACAAATATTCCTATAAAAGTCTCGGTCACCTAATGATTGTAATAGCATTAAGTTAGCTCGTAGTTAGTTTGTTTATTAGTTAATTAGTATTAGATTAAGTAACACCGTGGAAGAAGGAACGGGTCTTCACCCACTGTATGCCTGATCCACAGCCCGGGTGTGGGCGTTTGTAGAAAACTATATATACCCCTCTCCACATGTGGAGAGGGTTGGTGCTTTTCTTTCAATCTAACATTTTTCTATTTTCTCTCAACTCTCTCTCTCTAGAAATCACCCAACTCTCTTCCTCTCTCTAAACTTTCATCTACTATTCTTTCTTTCTTTCTTTAATTCCATCTAAACACAAGAACCATATAAGATATAATCATTTGATATCTTACAAGTTATGAGTCTCGTGAGGACCATTACATAATTTACATGTGGAAGTGATTCTGCTTACATGGCTTGAGGATTTTGGAGCTTCGTAAGATTTCATGAGAGACTTGAATCGACTTTCAAGTTCCATGATCCTACGGTCGGGAGTGCTAGAATTGTTCGAAGGTAAAGATATTGCCTTGACCGTTTTGTTCAAGTCACGGGGATCATTCCAACTTTCGTTGTCATAGAGAGCAAGATCTTCTATGAGTTACCATGATTGTTCCGCACTTAGATCACGTAGCTTACCACCGGCCGATTGGCCAATGGCTCGCCTCGTGGAGATGTCGATATGGTCATAAAAGATTTGGACTTGGAGCCAAAGATCTATGCCATGATGAGGGACTTTTTGGAGTAAGTCCTTGAAACGAGTCCATGCTTCATAAAGAGATTCATTTTGACGTTGTTGGAACATCAAGATGTCATTTCTAATCTTAGTAGTTCTCCCCGGTGGGAAAAATTGAGCAAGGAAACGAGTGGTGAGATCATCCCATGTGGTGATGGATCCCGCGGGTAAACGCTCAAGCCATTGACTAGCTCGATCCCGTAGAGAGAATTGGAATAGGCATAATCGGGTTGTCTCTCTAGTTGCAACATCTAGGTCTATGGAATCTACGATTTTGAGGAAGTCCTTAAGATGTTGGTTTGGATCTTCGGAACGAAGTCCATGGAATGCACATCCGCTTTGCACCAACCGGATGGTGTCGGATCGCAAGGGGATCACATTGGCTCCGGTGAGCTCAATGGTGTTTCGGTAGCCTTGGTGGCTAGGTCGGGAATACTCTCCTAAGGTTCGGGGCCTAAGGGGTTCTAATGGTGGGTTTTGTTGTGGTGGGATGACGGGTTCAAAGATGTTCCCGTTGTCCATGATGTCGGGTGGTTACGAACAAAGGCACAAAGAAATAAGATAGGCTAAAGAAAACCTAAAAATAAAAATAAAATCTTACTAGAAAGGAATCTAGCAAGTAGACCTAATAAAAAGAAATTCTAACCTAGACAATAACTATTCCCCTGGGCTGCGGCGCCAAAAACTTGATGCGTGGGAATCGCACCAGGCTTTACCTCTCAAGGGATCCTGAGAAGCTTACAACCCCCACCAGGCAGTGTACCTGATCGTTGTAGTATAGTATAGTGACAAGTACCGGGGGATTGATCGTTCAGCTTAGGAATAGTGTCGCTAGGATTAGAAAGCCTAAATACTAGTTCTAAAGGTGAGGGATGATTATTTTTGTGTTTTTATATTTTTTAGAAAGCAATTAAAATTATCGGGTTTGAAGGATTTGGGCGGAATTAGTTGCTAATCAACTAACCCAATACTAAGATGCAATCAAAATAAAATACAAAAAATGAAAATAAACTAAATTATACTAAAGTTGTGAGCAATAAGTGGAGAAAATGTGTTTACTTAGATTTCACTACTCCCTAGACATCTTTTACACGTTAATTACTTGTTATAAATGCATGGATGACGGATCGTGTTGGTCCCTATTACTTGGTTATCAGTAACTAGAAAGCTAAAGTAACCAAGTTGTATGACTTGAACACAGATGTATGAAAATGATTAACAATAAAGTAACGTAAAAATAAGAGACAATATTTTCCAACGTTTAATTCTTTATTAGAAGTTAATCACAAAGAATCGTACCCAAGTGTTTGCGGAATAACACTTGGGATTGAAAACGACAAGTATTGTATGGAATCCTCACTAAACTCAATCTATGTTGAGTGACAACTTAAATTACCCACTGAGCTATCTCAGGGGCTTGCGTTGTTCTTTGGAGGAGTAAAGTGGTTGGTGAATGCTTTGCATTAATTGCACAAACTTGTCAACTTTTACTCCTCACATTTGCTTCTTATTTATACACAAGTATAGAACAACTAAATATACATTGGACCTAAAGCTTCCTTAACAATATCTTGAAAGATATTATTCTTCTGGCAAGGAACCTTCATTGAGTTAGGTCCAAAAGGCACTTTCTGATGACAGACTGGTTTTAACCATTTTGGGAAAGTTTGACATTAAAGTGATAAAGCACTTTAATAAAGCAGCTCAGACTTTCCCGCCCAGTCCCGCCAAAACTTTAGTCTTCTTGTCATCAGTCTTCAGTACAATTAAGTTGTTGAGGAGTCATGGGGTTCAGTGAGTTATTGTCATCCTCACTGAACCCATCACCTTCTTCTTGGCTTAGATCACAATTCACTGAGTTCCGCCTCACTGAATGGAGAACCTTTCTTCTTAGGCTCGGTCTTAGCATCCTGAAGGTGACTCACTGAGATACTGTTCACTCAGTGACTTGTTTACACTTAGGGGATTTTACGTTCAAATCATTGTTAGAAGATTTGGGGAATTCAGTGACCCAACAATCTCCCCCTATTTGAACATACAAATAGCCTAAGTGATACTTGATTCAACATGAGTTGTCAGGGTACATCTTCTCTTGCTGAGTGTTTGTTGTAATTGTAAGTAGGAGATAACTATTTAAACAAAAACATCATTTTATTTATAGCTATTACATTTTCCTACAAATTACAAAACAAAATAAAGATAGTTGTTGCAGATCAGATGTTCAGATGATAGCCAAGACCCTCAATCTTAGCTTTCTTTGATCTCAGCAGGTGTTTCTCAGGATGCTTCTCAATCTTGGCCCTAGGTCCTTACAGAACCTTTGGTTCGCACCACTTTGTATAGGAGAAGCTAACATCAGGTACGTTACCATTGCCTTGACCCCTGCCTTGTCTATATCAGACCATCTTTGGAAAGCAAGGTCTCCATATTCATCCGTAAAGCATAGACCTCTTTTAGGGGTTTCAAGCACAGTGTTGTTCACGAAGGTGATTCCTTCAGGAACGGACCTATCACAATCCAATCCTAGGACCTTGACCTTAGGCTCGGATTCAATGTGCTTCCTTTTCCTCTTGGTGGCTGTTGATGAAGCAGTTCCTGTTGTTGGAGCAGGAAGAAGGGAGGGAATGTTGAGGGCTTCAGGCATTGCTCTCAGTCTGTTATACCTTTCATTCAGTGACTTGAGAAGGTTAGGTACAACAACATTGTTTTTCTTGGCAATGATAGGACGAAGTTCATCAAGTTCAGTAATCCCAAAGTCAGCAAATCTGAATGGGTTATGAGTATCGATGACTCTTTTATCAGCCCCCTGAAGACAGTGACCATTGCGGGTTTGGTGTTCCTGTGAATCTTAATGTCAGTGATGGTTTCAGGATTCAACCTTTCCTTCATCACCCAATGATATCTTTCAACCCTGGTCTTTCTGATTTGAGCTTGCCTTTTCAGCTTTTCTTCCCTTTCCCTTTTCAGAGCATTCATCTGTTCTTCCTGAGCCTTTTTAAAGGCTGCACCAGCTTGCTCAGTAGCTAGTGCCTCAGCATCCAGACCAATCTTTTCAGCTTCCTCATGAACAACCTGTATCAGTTCAGGCTTGCTCAATCTCTCTTCTTCAGCTACCTTTGCCACTTTCTTAGTTCTTTCCATGTAGTCTTGTATTTGGTCATGGGTGAGTTGATAGATTTTTTCATTGATTGCAAACGGGACCCTGATAGGTTCATCAGGGTCAACTCTGACCATTGTGGAGGCAGGCTGGAGTTTTACTTCAGGTTCTGAGGTGGTGGTAATACTTTTTCCTCTGTCCTGAAAGAGAGTGGAGGAGACTGGTTCCTCTTGTGGTGGAACTTCAGTGATCGGTGTGGCTTCAGTGACATACTCCCCCTCAGTGTGAGAGGGCTGTCCAGCATCTTCTTGTTCATCAGTAATAGGGGTTTCAGGAACATTCTCCCCCTCAACAATTGCCGGAGCTGCAGTGATGGCAAGTGTTGGAGTTACTGAAGACGAAGTAGAGTTACCCTTGAAGACTTGAAACATTTTCGTCACCATTGACTTAATCTCCGCAGTATCCTGATGGATGAGAGATACCTTGGAGTCAAGTGTAGCTTGAGAATTTTCAAGGGCAGTCATCCTGGATCCCATTGTCCATGCCAGAGATGTGGACTTCAGGGATTGAGCTGTCACTGATGCTTCCAACTGAGTGAAGGAAGACTTGAGGGACTCCACCGTGGAGCTGAGATTCTGAACATTTGAATCCCTTATCAAACCAAGTAACTCAGTAAGAGCCACCGAGTTGACCTGGTACGTCTCAGATGCCTGAAGAATTTTCTTGTTGAGCTCAGGATCATCCTTGACTGATTCTTGAACTGACTTAACCCCTGTAGCCAGCTCCTTTAGGGATTCCAAAAACTGATTAATGTGCGAAGCCATTTGTGTCAGGGAGTGAGAGACAGTTGAATTTTGCTCCCTGACATCATCATTGTAGTCTTCAACAGCATCTTTGAGGAGGTGATAGTGGACTGCTTGCTCAGCATGCATGTCAAACACCTCTTCAGTGACCCCCCTGTACAAAACATTGGTCATTTTCTTGATGAACTTTTTGAAGGCTCTTTCAGTGAGAGGAGTTGAAGCGTCTTCTGAGGTTTCCGGCTCGGAATGTTGTTCATCTTCATCATGGTTAGAGGTTTGAGGAGACTGAGTAACAGGTTCAGGGACTGTCTCCTCAACCTCCATTTCATCTCCGGCCGTGAAGACTTCCTCGTCAGTGTTAAATTCATCATCAGAAAATAAGAACGCCTGAGCATCTGCCAGGGAGGTAATCTGCAACAAATGGAGGTTATCCGGCTCCTCTTCATAAGAAGATTTGCCTTCGTTTTGGCCAAGTCCTGACCCCTCAAATCCGGTAGGTTGGGTTTTACCTACCTGGTCTTTAAGGCCAGTTCCCAAGTAATGCGCACCTCCGGGAGTGGTTTTGGGTTCCATATCAGCAGGTGGTGTATATCCCTCTGAATCTTTGTCCCCCGTGACCCCTTCAGACATTGATGGGTGTTTCTCAGTGCCATCACTAGGAGCCGTGATTGTTGTGTCCCTATCAGCGGGTTGTATGTTTCCCTCTGAGTCTTTGGGATGAGTAGTGGTGCCCTCAGACAAAAGCTTTGATTGGCGAATGTCCTCATCAGGCAGATGAGTGGTTGAGTCCCCCTTTCCAACAGGCTTGTTCTGGCCTGTCGAAGGTTTAGGAACATGAACTCCCTGATGCTTGGGTTGTGATTTACCCGAGCCTTTAGCAGGATGTGATTGTTTGTGGACCCCCTTCTCAGTGGAGTAGTGCTGCCCCACCGAGGATTTAGGATCCCTTACTCCCTGAGACTCTGGTTATGATTTGCCAGAGCCTTTAGCAGGATGTGAAGGTTTGGCTTGTTTCGGCTCAACTGTCTTGTTTATGACAGTAGAGTCTTTGGAAACGGGTATGCCCGAGGACACTGAGTGTGATGTCTCAGTGCCCTCCGATGGCTTTTGTTGCAGGCCTAGTGACTGGGGTATTATTCTCAGGGTGTCCGCAGTCAAGGGCGGTATTTCATGCCCCCTTTTGGTAGCCTTAGGGTCAGAGGTCTCAGTGTCGAGTGACTTGGGTTGAGCCACCTTCCTGGACCCTTGTCCCTTCTTCCTCTTCACCTTTTTGGTGGGAGAAGGAACTGGTGATATTATATTGTCACCCTGGATAGCAGTACTCATATATTGTGTCAGGGTGACTGGTGTAACCTCAAGAGGGTCATGAGAGTAATTAGCCTTGTGTAACATTTCAGGATCAAAACCCACTGCATCAGGCTTTACATACTCAGACCCAAGCAAGTCTTGTAGGGCACAGGAAATGAATCTAGGGTATGACATGAGTTTTTGCCTAGACTTCCCCCCTAACTTCGCTATGAGGTCCTTGAAGATTAATTCTCCAAGGTCAATGAATCTACCCTCAATGAGACTGAACAATATCATTGCTTGAGTATTGTTCAATTGCTCAGTAGAGGATTTATTTCCCCCGAGGACCTGAATGACAAAGGTCATTATTATCCTCCAGGGAGCTGGGAACCAGGTCTTGATGATTGGGGCTTTGGATAGTAGGGCCCCAGGTGATACTTCAGGGTGAAGTTTGTCATAAGGCCCTAGTGTCAGTAAGACCTCCTTCACATCTTTATCAGATGGTGGGACAACGAAGGTCTGTGTGTAATCAAGCCCAGTGGCTTTGATAAAAGTTTTATAGTCAAGAGTTAGGGACTTAGTTCCATTCTTGACTGTAAACTTTATTTTGGCCTCTTTGGGCACATCAGGGCTTTCAACCACTGCTGTGCACCAAAATCCCCTCAAATATTCAGGGTAGATGACTGAGGGGGTTTTTGTGAATGCGGTGGTCAGAAAGCAGTTCTGAAGGAACTTCACCACATCCCTGTATTCAGGGAACCCAGCAAGGTAGGCAAAGTTCCCCACCACATTGTTCTTGGTAAGGTCTACACTTTCCATTTGGAAATCCACATTGGGTGCGTATTTTACGACCTTTGAAGAAGCCATTAGGTTTGGATAAAAAGCCTGGTTTTGAAAAAAAATATTGGTGAGGGAAACACATGCAGTTTTGAAAACAATTTGCAAGAGTTTAGTTATGATTTTTAAAAGCGTGTGTGTTTTTCCTTTTTGTGGGGGTATTTATAGTGGGAATTAGGGTAGTGATGTTGCGGATATCAAAAACTTATAATATTCAACCGAAACGGCATAATAATATAGGTTTGAGATCCGCATTAAATATCACGATTCCCACTACCCCTTTTTTCTCTCACCCTTTGGGGTGCCTCTGCAAATAATGCACTTTTGCAGAGAAAAAAAAATCATCACACTTTTGTGTGTGAGAGAGCATTTAATGCTCAGTGGTGTTTGGTGAGAGAGATGTGGGGGCCCAAGATGTGGATGCCAGTTATGTAAGTGACATATATTCCTAGATTTAATAGGAATCAGTTACCTACCTGGGACATTTACTAACTAAGTATTCGGAACATTTAGTTAGGGTATTGAATGCCATTTTTCATCCACAGCCCCCTGAATGAATTATCATTCAACAAAAATGAGTTTTCAGGAAGGTTATGATCAGGGATTTAGAGAATTTACATCATGTTGGAACAATTTTTGATCAGTTCCCTGATTCTATGTCCAACATGCCCAGTTCAGCTTTCAATCTTGTGAAAGTGGGTTCATCCAAGGGTTTAGTGAAGATATCAGCTAGCTGATACTCAGTGGGGATGAAATGTAGTTCAATTTCTCCATTAGAGATATGGTCCCTGATGAAATGGTATCTGATGTCAATGTGTTTGGTTCTTTGATGAAGTACTGGATTGTTTGAGATGGCTATGGCACTTGTATTATCACAAAAGATAGGTACCATCTTATACTGAATGCCATAGTCACTCAGTTGGCTCTTCATCCATAGTACATTTGCACAACATCCTGCAGCAGCCATATATTCAGCTTCAGCTGAGGACATGGCCACTGATTGTTGTTTCTTTGTACTCCAACACACAAGTTTACCACCAAGAAATTGGTAGGATCCTGAAGTACTTTTCCTATCCATGTTACATCCTGCATAGTCAGAGTCAGTGTACCCTTTGAGATCAAATCCTGAACATTTTGGGTAATACAAACCAAGGTTTGGAGTACCCTTCAGGTACCTGATGATTCTCTTGACAGCAGTGAGATGTGATTCTTTAGGGTCAGCCTGGTATCTGGCACACAGGCAGACTGAGAATTGGATATCAGGCCTTGAGGCAAGTAAGTACATCAGGGAGCCAATCATTCCTCTGTATTGGGTTTGATTCACTGATTTTCCAGTGAGATCAGGGCCAAGGTTGTTAGGAGGAACCATAGGAGTCTTTACTGAAGAGCAGTCAGTGAGCTCATACTTCTTCAGTAGGTTCCTGAGGTATTTTTCTTGACAAATGGATATTCCTTTTTCAGTTTGTTTAATTTGGAGTCCAAGAAAGTATGTGAGTTCACCCATCATGCTCATTTCAAACTTTGTGGTCATCAGTTTTTCAAACTGTTTGCAAAGTTTGTAACTTGTTGAGCCAAAGATGATGTCATCAACATATACTTGGACAAGAATGACATCATCTTTTGTTCTGTATATGAACAATGTGTTGTCAATTCTTCCTCTGAAAAACTTGTTTTGGATCAGGAAGGCTGAAAGAGTTTCATACCATGCCCTGGGTGCTTGTTTCAGTCCATAAAGGGCTTTGTTAAGCTTGTAGACATGGTTAGGGTATTCACTACTTTCGAAACCAGGAGGCTGTTGCACATAAACATCTTCTTTGATGTTACCATTCAGGAATGCACTTTTAACATCCATTTGGTAAACCTTAAAGTTCATGTAAGTTGCATAAGCAAGGAAGATCCTGATGGCTTCCATTCTTGCAACAGGTGCAAAGGTTTCCTCATAGTCTATACCTTCCTGTTGATTATATCCTTTGGCAACCAGTCTTGCTTTGTTTTTGATGACTGTGCCATTCTCATCGGTCTTGTTTTTAAAGACCCACTTCATACCAATGATTAAAACACCCTAGGGGCATTCAATAAGGGTCATGACATCATTTCTGTCAAATTGTTCCAATTCATCTCTCATGGCCTGAACCCAACTTTCATAAGTCAGGGCTTCTTTAACATTTTTAGGCTCAATTTCTGAGAGATATATAGTCAACATAAAGACATATATTGGCAGTGGCAGCCTTAAGTTTAGCAGCCTTGCTTCTTGTGAGCATGCCTTCAGTGGGTTCACCAATGATGTTCACAAGCTCAATGATTTTGGATCTAGTCCAGCTATCCTGAGGTTTGGGATAGGAATTTGAGCTTGAGGGAGCCTGACTAGGTTCAGACTCAGGAACATGAGGTAACTCATCACTATGTGCTTCAGTGACAACTGTAGGAACAATTTGTTCTGAGGGTACCTTAACAATTTGTTCAGTTGTGTCAGTCTCATTTGAGACAGGCTGAGTTTCTATGAACTCACTGATAGGTGGTTAGGGTAGGTTGTGAGGGATGATGTAATAGGAGACATCAGCATCAGCTTGGTATTGGGTTGAGGGATTGTTCTCAGGATGATACTCATCAGGAGGATATCTTGATGAGTCATCAATACCAATTTCTTCTACTGAGGAATTTGAGAACCTGATGGATTCAGTGCTCTCATCAACAGTAATGTGATAAGTTTCCTCAGTTTGTTGTCTCCTTGTGTTGAACACCCTGAAGGCTTTAGAAACCAGGGAATATCCCAGGAAGTATCTATCATCAGCTTTGGCATCAAATTTACCTAATTGATCCTTGTGATTATGAATAAACACAGGACACCCAAATACATGAAAATAGCTGATGTCAGGAATCCTTCCTTTGAATATCTCATAAGGAGTCTTATTATGCCTTTTCAGAATGATTGACCTGTTTTGAGTGTAGCAGGCTGTTTTAACTGCCTCAGTCCAGAAATGTTTTGAGAGGACTGAGCCATTCAACATTGTTCTTGCTGCCTCAATGAGTGTTCTATTTCTCCTTTCAGCTACTCCATTTTGTTCAGGAGTATAGGGAGAAGTGAAATTTTGAGAAATTCCTTTCTCATCACAAAAACACTCAAGGTCTTGGTTTTTGAATTCAGTGCCATTGTCAGTCCTAATCTGTTTAACTTTGACATCATTTTGATTTTCAATGTTTCTGACAAATGACATGATTGTTTCAGCTGCCTGACTCTTTTTGGTCAGGAAGTAAACCCAAGTATATCTTGAGTATTCATCCACTATGACCAGAGTATACTTCTCATGGTGAATGGACATTGGACTGACAGGTCCAAAAAGGTCCATATGAAGAAGATGTAGGCAGCTTTTCATGGAAAAGGTTTGTTTGGTTTTGAATGATGCCCTATGGTGTTTTCCTTTTTCACAAGCAGAACAAGGCTTGTCTTTGGTATACACCAGGGATGGAAGGCCCAGAACTTTGTTCTGTTTGGCCAGGTTGTTGATGTTTTTGAAGTTAAGATGAGAGAGTCTCCTATGCCATAGCCAGTTGATTGTCTCACTTGCCTTAGAGAATAGACAAGTCCCATTTTGAGTCAGGGATGACATGTCAAGGACATATACAGCATCCCTTCTAGGGGCAATCAACACAACTTCCTTATTGGCATTAAAGATGGTCCCTCTCTTGTCATCAAACTGAAATATGTATTTGGCATCACATAGTTGGGAACCATTTATCAGGTTGTACTTGAGACCATTAACATAAGCTATTCTTGTAAAAACTATACCATTGCAGTTTACTGAACCATAACCTTCAGTGGGAGCTGATGAGTTATCACCAAATACTACTTTGGGTCCTGGTTCTTCCACATATTTGTGCAGAAAACTTTTCACACCAGTCATGCTTCTGGAGCATCCACTATCTAGATGCCAAGTAGGATCCTTGATGTGTTTCTGCACAAACAGTAAACTGGGTTAGTTTTTCTTGTTGACCCACTTTCTAGTGGGCTTGGTCCTCATGGACTTTTTGAACTCAGTTAGTGAATCATGGTCTGAAGTTGTGTGACCTGAGCTTCCACATGTTTTACATTTTGTGGAGGTTGATGCCTCATGTGACTGAGAAGTGTTGGTCTGGTTTTTCCTTCTGGACTGAATCACTTTGTCATGCCCCCTGGTTTCATGGGAGGGATCTCCACAGATGTCACAGCATTCTTTCATCATACAATCATCAGGAAGATGATCATTGAAACCACAGTGAGGACATGGTGAGAAAGGCTTAGCCTTCAGTCTTTGTTTGGAAGGTGTGGCATACTGATAGCCTTGGGTTTTGTATAGACCCCTTGCTTTTAAAGAAGCAGTGTGGGAGATGTGATCACAAGTTCTGTGGTCCTCTTGTTTGCATATCATACAAAACAGGACTCTGTAGCATTTATCAGTGCTGTGATTTGGATAATTGCACAGTTCACATCCCCCTGAGGGTCTAGGTGTGGTTTTTGGTTTGGAAGAACCTGAGGATACTGAGGGCTTTGTTGATTTTGAGTCAGAGTTTTTATCAGTAGACTCAATTTTCTCACTCAGCATCCTGACAAGTTCAGCAAGCTGATCAACCTTTGAATCAGTGCTTTCAGGCTTCACTTCAGTTTTTACTGAAGGTTTTTGGTGTTCAGTGGGTGCAGGAGTAGGTCTTTTCAGAATAGTCCTTCCTAATCCTGATTTCTCTTTAGGAGAATGTGGTTGAAAGACTAGTGGTGCAAGGTCAGAATTGGGTTCTGCTCCCTGAAGTTGTTTCAGTGGAGGGAGTGGTGAATCAGACTTAGACTCAGTGATGGACTCAGTAGGACTAAGTTCATCAGTGACTCCTAGCAGCTCCTTGATGGCCTGACTTTCAGGCTCCAGGATTCTTCCAGTGTTAAAATTTGGCAATTTACTGTCAGGATTGTTTCTTTCAATCCAATCACTGGGTTTGGGAGCTAGTTCTTTGCTAGAGAGTATGTTGGTTAATAGAAAAGTTGTGGAATGGCTACTCTCCCCAGAAACTTCAGTGAGTTGGTCATCACCCAGACCAGCCTTTTTGGGGCTGGGTGAGAGACTCAGTGTTTCAAAAAGTTTGGGGGTTTTCTGAGTCCATTTCCAAATAATTTCCTTTTCTTTCTTAAGTTCTTCCTGAAGAGCTTGATTTTGTTTTACAAGTTCAGAGTTTTGAATTTGAAGTGTAACACTTTCAAGCTTGGCTTGTTTTAAGGCAAGTAATTCATCTCTACAATGATTTAATTCAAAACTCAGTTTGTTAAATTTTGAAAACAAATTAAGTCTTTGCTCTTCAACATACTTAAGATCAACATTAATATAATCTAAGTAAGATTTCCAATCATCATTATCATCCATAGAAAGTAGAAGATTTACCTTTCTCATAGTGATGTTGACCCATTCACCATTTCTTGCATGACTCTTCCCCACAACAAGTTTGTTGTCTTCTGACAGAGCCATCAGGGCACTGATGTGAACTTCATCATCATCAGAGGACACTTCAACCTCATCCCAGTCATATGTTTCAGCAACAAGCCCTTTGTTCTTGGCTTGAGTAGGCTTTGGAGCCTGAGGAGGCTGAGAGACTGTTGAGGATGATTCCAGAAGGGCAAGTTTTGCTTTTGCCTTTCTGTACTTGGCTTCAAAATCAACTTGAGGTACTTTTTCAAATCTTTGACTAGACTGAAGCATTTTTGGTTGAAATTTGCTGGGGCCTGAAAAAGAGTTATTTCCTGAAAATTTGAAGGATGGTTCTGAGGTTGTTTTTGAAAAACAATCTTTAGCAAAATGCCCCATTTTGCCACATTTAAAGCATTCAGTGTTGTCATTTGCTTTAGAAGGAAATTTGTTTTTCTTAAAAAACCTTTTTGAATTAGCAAGGAGTGCTCTTTCATGAAATTCAATTTGAAGATCATTAAGATACTCCTCACTGGTTCTTTGGTCAACCTAGTCATCAGATCCATCCTGAAAATCCTGCACAACACCTTTTGAATAGAAAGTAGTTGATATGGGTGTAATTGTCAAGGCCTTTTTGGTCTCCTGAGCTTTACCAGGGTATTTCCTGGTGATAAGATTGTCTTCATAGACAAACTTCCCATAGATGGCAGGGAGCTCAAGGTTCTGAATGTGGTTTGCATTTCTCAATCCCTGAGAGAAGTTTAACCACTTCTCAGGGAGACTGTTGACAAAACCAACATTGATTTCATGTTTTGACAGTATAACACCATCATTGGTCAGCTCATTCAGGAGGGTCTTATACCGAGTATAAGTCTCAGAGAGACTTTCAGAATCCTTGGCCCTGAAGGTATTGAATTCAAGCTTCAGGTCCATGATTCTATTCTCTTTGGTATCAGAAGGCCCTTCATAGCTATGAACCAGGTCAGTCCATGTCTACTGGGCAGTGGGACAGTTAATCACTGATTCCATTATATCATCAGGAAGGCATGATATAATGATGCTTTTCAGGCGCTGGTCTTGATTGACCACCCTCCTTTCATCTGGGGTCCACTGAGCTTCAGGTTTGATTAAACCTTGGGCAGTTGTTGGGACATATGGACCCTAATTAATCAATTTGATGTAATAAGGTTCCATCCCGGTTAAGTAGCAAAGCATTCGCTTTTTCCACTTATTAAATTTGCCAGCTTCAAGTCGAGGGGCAGTTGCTGAATAACTTCCACCCTTTTTATCAACAAGCTGGGGAACATCTATGTCAGTCATAGTTGGATCTTGATTTTAAAAACTTGAGCACTCTTAAGTTTTGAAAACAGGTTTAAGTTTTACAAATCAGAGGCTCTGATACCACTTGTTGGTCCCTATTACTTGGTTATCAGTAACTAGAAAGCTAAAGTAACCAAGTTGTATGACTTGAACACAGATGTATGAAAATGATTAACAATAAAGTAACGTAAAAATAAGAGACAATATTTTCCAAC
The DNA here is from genome assembly GCA_030686995.1 of Artemisia argyi. Classification (NCBI taxonomy): domain Eukaryota; kingdom Viridiplantae; phylum Streptophyta; class Magnoliopsida; order Asterales; family Asteraceae; genus Artemisia; species Artemisia argyi. Next base: position 179,052,522 of record CM060681.1, read on the forward strand.
GTTTAATTCTTTATTAGAAGTTAATCACAAAGAATCGTACCCAAGTGTTTGCGGAATAACACTTGGGATTGAAAACGACAAGTATTGTATGGACTCCTCACTAAACTCAATCTATGTTGAGTGACAACTTAAATTACCCACTGAGCTATCTCAGGGGCTTGCGTTGTTCTTTGGAGGAGTAAAGTGGTTTGTGAATGCTTTGCATTAATTGCACAAACTTGTCAACTTTTACTCCTCATATTTGCTTCTTATTTATACACAAGTATAGAACAACTAAATATACATTGGACCTAAAGCTTCCTTAACAATATCTTGAAAGATATTATTCTTCTGGCAAGGAACCTTCATTGAGTTAGGTCCAAAAGGCACTTTCTGATGACAGACTGGTTTTAACCATTTTGGGAAAGTTTGACATTAAAGTGATAAAGCACTTTAATAAAGCAGCTCAGACTTTCCCGCCAAAACTTCAGTCTTCTTGTCATCAGTCTTCAGTACAATTAAGTTGTTGAGGAGTCATGGGGTTCAGTGAGTTATTGTCATCCTCACTGAACCCATTACCTTCTTCTTGGCTTAGATCACACTTCACTGAGTTCCGCCTCACTGAATGGAGAACCTTTCTTCTTAGGCTCGGTCTTAGCATCCTGAAGGTAACTCACTGAGATACTGTTCACTCAGTGACTTGTTTACACTTAGGGGATTTTACGTTCAAATCCTTGTTAGAAGATTTGGGGAATTCAGTGACCCAACAGATCGTATTCCTTAATACCATTCATGGGGTGGCACACTTAACTCCCCAATTCTATGAGCTCTTATCTCCTCCTACACCATGCCCAACACAACTATAGGGATTGTAAACAGTGGCTCATGCATTAAATACAACCAATAAAGACCTAGTGCGCGTCGGTTCATGTTTCTTAAGACGTTCAAGCATGTTACCAATTGGAGATCTGCCAGTTTTCTTAAGCCTAACATATAAATCATTCATCCAAAACAAGTATAAACAAGTAATCAACACATAATTAACATCTAGGTTTCGTTAGATCTAAGCAAACACAAGATAGATCTAGCCTAGCATGATGGAATTAAGACAAGAACAAGATATAGACAACCAACACATAGACATATTGATTGAATTAAAAGAACACTTATCTCAATTACACATGTAAGGTATCAAGGGCTTGGAACCCTTGAAAAACCTGTAAAATTCGCACCAAGTTCGTACTTAGGGTTTCTCCCAAAACTTCTCTCTTTAAATGTGAAAAATTAGAAAACTATATATAGGAAAAGAGGTCTGACGGCGTCAAGACAAAGCTTGTGACGCCGTCACCTCGCCGCCAAAACTATTCTCGGACTGCCTTGATCTACATTTGATGCCGTCAAGACTTAATCATTTCCAGGCCGTCATGACTTTTACTCTTGACGCCCTACCTTCGTGACGCCGTCAAATCTGTACTGGGTCGTCATGGAATTTAGCTCTTGACGCCGTCAGGGAGTTACTCTTGACGCCGTCACCTACTGTTCCCAGCATGGAAAATTAAGACTTTGGCGTTTTCTTCACTTTTATGCTCCAAAAATGTCCGAATTGCTTCCTTTTCCAGATTTCACTCCCAAAGTACCTAAAATCACAAAAGGAACGATTTAGGGCAATATTTGATCAAATAAATTCGACTTCGGGCTTAAATGACCCCCTAAAAACGGATCATTTTTCGCCTCATCAGAGGATCTTCAATATAAATGAAGACTAAGAAAAATGATAATAGACTAAACGAAAAGAAGGTTAATAATCCTAATATCATATATGCTTATATTATATTAATGATCTAAAAGCATGGCAACTTATAAGTTAAATCATATTCACATACTAATTAAAGCATTCTTAAATATAATGTAATATTGGCAAGTTTTTGGAAAGAAAACTTATCTCAGGTCCAGCTTTTCTTTAAGAGTGGGCATAAGAGAAATGGAAGACATCTTAAAAGTTTGTCCAAAACATGTCGAAGTAGCAAAGTGACATTCCAACGCAATAGAAATCAAGGGAGCTTGATCCGAAATGCTTAATCAATCACACCAATCATCACAAGTCGTGAAGACTAAGAATAATTGTGCTTTGGAGCCTTCATCTTGAAATAGTAACGGACACACCATGATACCAATACTACAAGAATGAAGAACAAAATGCAGAGACAACAAATGACCGCAACAACATCATAGGCAAATCATTTGCAGAATGTGAAATATAGTGATAGGAACCAATAGCCGTCAAAAGTAATAGAGCGAGATGAGCAAACCAAAACGTAATAGACTCTTCGTTCGTTAATTACCTAAACATGATAAAGAGCTTGGTACCCAGATTCTCATGGGTCCGAGTTGGTTAGTTGAGAACATCCATTGCATTTAAATGCACATGATGAGGATGTCGTCGAGAAGTACAAGAATTCATGAATAGTTTGTTTTAATTAACAAACAATGACTTTCTTGACAAGAGTGATAAATAATGAGTGTAAATAATATTAGTTCTAAATTTCTCCACCAGGTTTAACAAATTTTGTTTGTTTTGATATATTTGTTAAAGAATCATTTGCAGTAAATCCTAAACCGGTTTTGTCATAATATGACTTTTGAATGTTAAGAAGATATTTTAAAGATTTAGAACTATTTTCGAATTTTGCCAATGTTTTTGCTTTTTCATTTTCTATTTTAATTTCATGTTTGTAGTCTTGACATTTTTTACATTCAAGATCAATTTCAATATTACTTTCAAGTCTAGACATTTTATCTTCTAAAATTATTCTTTTTCAAAGTTGTTTTCAGCGGATGTTGAAGATTCGTTTTTAAAAATAATTTTTGAGTCAATGTTGCAAAAATGTTTGAAGTTGTTTTCCATTTTTGAAAATTCTAATATAAATTGATCATAGCAAAAATGTTTGGTTTTGGATTGTACCTTATTTGTAGTTGTACATTCTTCACATGCTATACGGTGATCAATTCCATTGTCCATGTCGCTCCATGTTTTGTTTGTAGTTTCGCTTGGATCTAGAAGCATGTAGTCCTTGTCATCAATACTTGTATTCAAATTTGTTTGAATATTCTCACAAGCCGTATTATCATTGTCTTCTTCGTACTTGTTGCACCATGATTTATTAACGCTCTTTCTTCGGATTTGGCTCATGTATTCTTCGTTATAGATACCTTCAATGATCACATTTGAACTAGTAGTACATGTGTTTATTTCAACTAAATATTTATTTATTAAATTTTCTAGATTAACTATTTCTTGTGCAATATCAAGTTTATCATCTTTGGTTTTACATTTCTCTTGGTGAAGCTTTAAAAGATATTTCCAAATATCATTTGCCGTTTTACAACGAAATAATCTTTCATATTTAACTCTTGGTAGAGTTTTGAAAATAAGTAATTTGGCTTTAGTGTTTTTATCAATTTTGGTTTGAAGATTATTATATTGATTTTCAAAATCTATTTTGGTTGGTTTAAGATCACCAATTGAAATGATATGCCAAAGATCAAGATCTATTGATTTCACATAATTTTCAAATTTGTTTTTCCATTCAAGAAAATGATCATTTTCAAATAATGGTGGTTTTTGCGTAAATTCCCCTTCTAGATATTTTCGAATTCCATAGATCGTTACAAGTTTTAAAATACAATATATTTTAAAAATCTTGCTAGACGTGGCTCCTGATACCAATTGTGGAAAACTAGAAGGGGGGGGGGGGGGTTGAATAGTTTTGCGTCTTTTTCGTTTAATAAAAGTTTGCTTTTAAAGAATTGATGCTAATAGTATAAACTTTTGAAACTAAAGTATAGATACAAATTAATTCACATATATCACATAGACACTACTTATTTAAAGTGTTGAATCGAAATTATAATTTCATATATCTCACTTAAATATAAGTTTGTATTTATATATGTATATGTGTTTTAATAATTGTATGTACTTATATTTTATTAATGTACAATTAATGTTGTAAATGGAATCTAGTTTGATCTTTATGTGAAATCAATATATGCACAACACACAATTATAACAATGTACAAAAAGCTAATAAGTAAGCAAGCAAAGAGTGAGAGATGGAAAGATCAAATCGAGAGACAAAGGATTTATAGTGGTTCGGCTACAAGGACACCTTCCTTGCCCTACTCCACTCCCCGAGCACCGAACTCGAGAGTTTTCTTCACTAAGTCAATAACCTCCCTTATGGCGGAGAAAACCGTACACACCAAAAGCTTACACCAATTTACGACACAAAGCAAAATGTCGAGTTCTAATCGTAGCTAGAACCAATCTCACAACAAATATCACACCACACCTTCTTCACACATTTCCACTTCTTCTATACTTCTTCACACCACAAGTATCATCACGTCTTCACAAATACTTCACGACTTCAATGTCTTGCAACTTCACAACTTCAAGTCACTAACGTCTTCACAACTTCAAGGCACTAATGTCTTCACAACTTCAAGGTACTAATGTCTTCACAACTTCAAGCCACTAATATCTTCACAACTTCAAGCCACTAATGTCTTCTAGTCTTCTCTACTTGGAAGCTTCAATTTCTTCACTACTAATCACTATTGCTACTATCTCCTATCACCACTACTATCCAGCACTACTTCTTCACTTCAAGTTCCACTTCACACTTACAACAATTCTAGATTTTATAACTAAATCTAGCTAACTAATGCATACACCTTATTCACCAAAATATGAAGGATCAACAAGATGAAATAAACAAACAACTTAGATAGCAAGATGATACTAAGTTGTAATACTTCTAATAGAAGTATTCTTCTCTTTGCACTTGAGTGTTGAGGCTTGAATCACTTTGAAACAAAGATCAAAGTATACAAGATCAAAGGATTTTTAGAGGAAGGGAACGGATGTTTAGATCTGAAAGTTTTTAGTGCAAAAAGGTGAGAAAAATATGTGGAATGATCCAGTATTTAAAGGGTCAGAAAATACTGTTCTGGAGCGTGCTGGTCCCCTTAATTAGGGGGCGGTCCCCTTAATGATTAAGGGGGCCGCCTAGTATAATTAAGGGGGCCGCCCTCCTGAACGTTGGATTTTCTTGTCCTTTGTGAGGGAAATTTTTCTGGATTAGATTTGCCATTTTTGGTTGAAAATTTGAATTCATAAATTTGTAATGAATTAAACATATTCTTTTAATGCCAAAAATGTTTTATAAAAAATATAAAATGTTTTGTGACATTTTATAAATATCTAGTGATTAATAAAAGTGTTCCTTTGATCTTATAATGCATTAGACACTTTGTTTATTCATACCTTAAGTGATTTGATGGTAAAGGTGAGTACTTACTACTAAATACTTGTTTATGTCATGATCTTTGGTTTGATGAGTTTTCGTTTTGTGATTATCAAAACATAGAGATATCGAAATATATGAATAACGTTTTTAGTCAATTATTTATATCAACAATAATATCATAATATTGAAAAATAACTACTCCCTCCGTCCCAAAATTAATGTTCCTCGACAAAAAACACTCAGTTTAAGAAAAATGTAATTATTATTGCTTTCTTTCTTTTACTTTTGTCAAAATGACAGTTTTACCATTAAGTAATTAATTAATGTCTTTTTCAAAGTTCTTAATAATAATTTCAAGTAATGATAATATGATAAACTCAATCAAACTTTCTTATCTATATTTAGTAGTGGAGAATTAAATTATGACGTCCCATGAGACGTGGACTATAATTTTAGGACGAAAGGAGAATAATTTTAATAAGACTAAAATACACCATTGGTCCCTGAACTTTCCACAAAGCATCGCCATGCACCCTACCTTTCTAAAAATGTCGTGTGGCGTCCAAAACATGGGAAATTGAGGCCGAATGCGTCCCTTGACCACTTTTGTCTCGGTCAACGCTCATATTTTGATACATTTCTGAGGGTATAATAGGCAAAATACATTTATCACCACACTAGGGTTAAATTAACCATGACATATGATAGTTTAGGTACCAAGTGTGTAGTACACTCTAGTTAATCAACCAAGAGTGATATTTTAGTGACCAACTATGAACTTTACCTGGAAACCGGTTTCCCTTTTGTGTTATTTGCTTTGGTTATGCATTAGATAAATAGTTTTGACATAGGGAAGTCAAACCGATTGAGGTTACAATTTGTGACATTAGATAAATAGGTTTGGCTCATGGAAGTCATTACGGGCCATAAACAACGAAAAATTGTCAATAAAGGGGGTGTTTGATTTTGCTATTACGAAATTAATATCAACTGTGTTTGGTTTTCATCATATTATGGGGTGTTTGGTTTTTGCCGTTACAAACAATACATAAAAAGGGTGTTTGGTTTGTTACAGTCGCTTTGCATTTTGGCCCCAAACCAATGTCTTTGGATTTGCTGACATAAAGGGGTGTTTGTTTTTGGTCATAAGAAAAGTAAACAAAATAGGATACTACAAGAAGATTAAACGAGAAAACATAGAACTATATATGCATAATAGTGGCAATTAGCCTACAAGAACATTAAAATCCTAAAACAAGAATCCAAAAGACCCCATTAACCTACCCCTGGAAATACCCTAAATTAAGACCCCATTACACTAATTATTTTCATCCATTTTCTGAACAAAACCTTCCTGCATACGAATATTAGCATCAGCTTCACCATACATCTTGATCAAACGTGCAAGTAGGTCAATTTCAATGGCCTGGATTTTTTTCAAAGCCTCCAACCAGTTAAGCGCCACACCACGAGGTCCCAAAGCGTCATTCTCATGAATCAACTCTCTACGCTTTGGTATCATCCTCTTGAGATGATCTTTAGCGGCACGAATAAGGTTTTTGAAAAACCCTGCTTCAACAGCCTCTTGACCAAACCAGAGGCTCAAACAATCATGTAATCGTGGTGAATCAGCCACTTCCATGAGTTCATTCAACATTGGGAAATCTTCTTTCATGGGGAATGTGTGAGGAAAAGCTTGTTGATGGGTTTATTGGGTTACGCGCTAAAGTTAATACAGTCTCAGTAAAGAGACGGTGAAGGGGTTTAATAACAAATTTTATTTCATACTTGGTCCCTAAGGTTTTCTACATTTTTGTCAACGTAGGTACAATTTCCGCCCAAAATGTAGTGACGTGTTCACAACATGCTACATTGAGTTTACAAGCTTAGGGACCTACGGTGTAATTTGAGTAAAGCTAATGGCACTCCATTAAATCCTTACCGACCCATATGAAAGTCAAAAATAATATATTCATTACTAAAAACACTAAACATAAAGACACAAAATGAATACATATAACAAATAAAGTATGGTTTAGTTTCGTGCCTATGCATATCCAATCACAAGACATACGTATTGTGTAACAAAATTTATGACCACGTTTGGCTTGTTTAATTACCTTTACCATTTGCACGTTTGACTTCCTAAAGTCAAACTTGCCATTTGCATATCCAAATAACCTTTATCATTTGCACGTTTGACTTCCTAAAGTCAAACTTACCATTGCATTTGGTTAGCAACATAGGCAGTATACAAATTAACCATTCGAATCACAGGCATATTCACAACGTTGAAAGTAAACAACAACATACTTATACGAAAATAGTTGTCTTAGGGTATTCAACCCATACATAAACTAGAATCAGTAAAAGAAATCTACCCCGGCTGTGGGGGAAGCTCGATGGAGCTTCAACAGCCTCCTTGCTAAATCCCAGTTCAAATTGATGTTTTGATTCTCATCAGGAGTCAAATTGCAGTCATGAATATAAATTTTCTTCAGTAAGGGGGAACATGCAAGTATGAACCTTATTATGGCTATTTCATTCTCTATTTTAGGGAAAGAACGAAACACCACAGTTTGAAGCTGCCCTGTGGTCATTCTGTTGATGGTTACATCAAATGAATCAATCTCCAAAGGTACATAAGTAAGCGTGTATAAGGCCTGCAAAATGAGAGACTTTTCATATGCACAACAATTGGAATTTAATATGATTTCTTTCATACATACGCATTCCACTTACCCTGGTTTCGAGCCTTTGCATAATTGGAGACCCACGAATCATTTGAACGATCAATGAAACCATTGCATTATTCCCAAAATCGACCCCGTATATCTCAAGAGACTTGAGGAATAGAAAGGCCACACGGACATTCATCCAGGAGGTACCTTCTTCCAACAACTACAAAAGGATGAATTTCCTTTAGTTTTAAAGCTAACATTGCATGAATGTTAGAAATTACTTTAACATTATGTAAGTTGAAGTGAAAAAATGAAATAGGTCTTACATTGTAGTCTTGAAAATCCATGGTAAGGGTCTCAAGTTTAGGAACATTTGACAACTGAAAGATATTGGAAGTTGTTATTGTCATATGATGATTCCGAATATCAAATGACAAATTTAACTTCTTCAAATTGCTAAGAATTGCAATATCCCATAGTCTCATCTCGTTTGTAGTACAACGATCCTTATTTAGAGACTCAAGCAAGGGACAACCAGCAACTAACTCCCAAATTGTACCACTATGAAAATTGACATTACACAATTTTAAGCTGAGTAGATTTGGAAAACCCCTAAAACTTGTCATAGTAGGAAAAGTGCAACAATGAAGTTCAAGAAATTTCAACTCCTGACGATAGTAAAGTTTGGTTGGCAAAGTAACTGGCTCACCATACCAGTTTCAAATTGTGAGATCCTCAACTCCGACCCGAGCCAAAAACAAAAGCCACTCATGAATGTCTTCATAATTCAAGTCGCTTGTCCAAATAGCATTTTGGGCTCTACGGAGAACACAAATCCTCATCAACTATGACATCCGTCAGCAAAGTCCATTTAAATCTCCAGCTTCTGGCTAAACTACCGGTCCTCACTGCATCTTTTAGCGACAATCGGTTCATAATATTAGTGGTCACGTTATCTGGCATGTTGCTGATATCATCTGCCATATCAGTGATCACATTGTCTCCAAAAGACATTGTAATGTTGGAATTTTAGTTGGGTCTTTGACTTCTGGAAATGGGTGACTGGTTTTGGTTTTTGATTTACCGGTGATGCTCTGGATAAGGGTTTGTGTAATTATGGTGTGTAAATGTGTTTGGTTTGTGGGTTAATTGGTTATCGCGCGAATAATAACTAGCGTATCAGAGAAGATAGGCTCAAGTTGCGAAGCATAGTTCTTAGTTGGTCCCAAAACTATCATATGTCATGATTGATTTAACCATAGTGTGGTGATAAATGTATTATACCTTTGGAAATGTATCAAAATATGAACGTTGACCGAGACAAAAGTGGTCAAGGGACACATTCGGCCTCAATTTCCCATGTATTAGACGTCACACGACGTTTTTAGAAAAGTAGGGTGCATGGCGATGCTTTGTGGAAAGTTCAGGGACCAATGGTGTATTTGTCTTTTAATAATATGATACAAAGTTATGTAAAATTAAAAATATTTGTTATCTTTAATGGGTTGTGTTATCCAAACTCTCCATATATTGTCACATCAGGAGGGATTTGGTCAAAGCATACAACACGCGATACATATCATACAACCCGGTGATGCGTGCAATGATTGAAAACTCTCCTTATGAGGGTCCAAATAACTTGCCCCATCTTCAATATTAGTTTTGCAAATTTAACAAACTAAATTAGGTTTGTAAACGAACCAGACGAACACGAACGGAGCCCTGTTCATGTTCGTTCATTTAATTTTAACCGGATAATTAAACGGACACAGACGCTTAAACGGACGAATTTTCTTGTTCATGTTCGTTTATTAAGAAAATGAGTTGTTCATGTTCATTTATATTCGCTCATTAAGACACTAAACGAATATAAATGATCGAACATAGATGAAAATAGACAAATAAACATAAACTTTATTGAATTCTTCACAATATATTGTTTTATAAGTATTTTTTTTTAAACAAACCAATTTTTAAAATTATAAAAATAAAAGATATGATATATGAACATAAATAGATAAATAAACATAAACGAACGTTCATGAACGTATAATTGGACGTTAACGAACATAAATGAACAAACGAGACTTTTGTTCATGTTTATTCATTTAACTAATGTAAAATATTTTTCATGTTTGTTCATTTAATAAACGAACGAACATAAATGAACTTTTTACCGAACAATTTATAAAATGTTAACTGAACGTTCAGTTCGTTTACAACCCTAAAACTAAATCATTAGAGCATGCCCATCCATAACTCAATTTAAAAGTTAACGCAACGCCACGTCAGCGCCACATCAGCTTTTACACTTTAACTTTAACTCATAAAAAACACCCACAACAATAACTCAGCCTTAACTCAGCTTTAACTCAAATATTTTCAAATTCTACCCTCAACTAAAACTATTATTTCATTTAATAACTAATAAAAACAACTTATATTAATACTTAAAATTTAAACATACATTAAACTTAAACGCAAGTTACATTAAACATGAAACATAAAGTACGATAATTAAACATAAAACTAAAATAATTAAACATAAAACTGCGAATCAATAGAACGAATCGTCGGACACCCACCCTTCATGACTCGAATAGGAGGCACTCGAATCGTCCTCACTCGTTGGCACACGGTCTTTTCCCATTTCCCATCGCCATTGTGCTCGACGGTTTCGCCGATCCTGTTTAGCTTTTGCTCGCTGCTCACGAGCTCTTGCCTCCATTTCTTCCTCATATTCAACACGTAACAATTCTTGCATGTTTTGTTCTTCAAATTCTTCATCAGTCAACCCTCTCCAAATGGGTTGGTTTTCCTCCGGTAGATTGTTCACCGGTTGATCTGGTTGTTGTTGGACAACAGGTTGATTGGGCACCGGTTCATTTTCCGGTGTGAATACCGGAAAGATGTCTTCCGGTGGAGTGTTCACCGGTGCAGTTGCATTCTGAATCGTGCTAGAGCTTAGGAATTGCTGGCCAAAGTCATGGTGACTTGGAAATTGCTGAGAGAAGTCACGGTGAGTTGGAAATTGTTGGGAGAAGTCACGGTGTGTTGGGAATTGTTGGGAGAAATCCTTGCGAGACATTGTTTGAGAGAATTGTGTTAGAGTTGTGTGAGAATTGTTTGTGAGTTTTGTGAACTGTCAAAGGGTGTTAAATAAGCCCATAAATCCCGCCCATACATTTCAAAATTTGAATTTTAAACATTTAAAAATAATCCTGCTTTTGAATTTGAATATTCAAATTTAAACACGTTTAAACTTGAATTTTGAAATTTGAATATCCCGCTCAGATTTTGAAATTTGAATTTTAAACGTTTAAACTTTCCTATATATAGTATACATTATCATATAATTATACACACACTTCAATTTCTACAACATAATTATACACAATGGCAAATCGTTGGGATATTGAAGAAGAAACCTTACTAGCCGATATGTGGCAAGTGGTTCATGAATTCCATGCCGGCGAAGGACCTTTTTGGCAAGTCGTGACAGAAAGGTTCAATGAACAAGCAGTCAGTCCTCATCGGAGCAAATCCCAGATAACGAGCAAGTGGGCATGGATGAACTCTGAATGCCAACAATTTCATGCAATTCATGACAATTTGCAGCCTACACGTGACCCATGGGTTCGTGTTGAAGATGCAATGAATGTTTTCAAAGAACGCAATGATGGGAAAGCATTCAAATATTTTCACGTTTGGTCGATTTTGAGGTTCAACCCCACTTGGTGCAGGTTTATGGGTTAATGGCTTTTGTATTCCATGAAGATGTGATGTATCGTTTGTGTTTTCTGTTTCGTTTGTGTTGTATCTTGTGTTTGTTTAACTTTTAATTTGAATAAAACGCTTAACGGCTACTTTTCCAACGGCTATTTGTTTAACGGCTACTTTTCCCCTATAAAAACCAGTTTAACAGAACTATATTTTCTCACACAAATATCAATACTATTAAAACACACAAAAAATGGCAAACAACCTAGCTGAGGTGCAAAAATCTATTCTTTCCCGTTTACGCAACGAACAAGAGAAGGAACTAAAGTTGGTTAACAGTTTGCTTGGTGAGATAACTCGTTGTATAATGCAGATGCATAGTCGTGCTCCTGAGGTCGAAAGGTTACGTGATATGCCTCAAGACCATCCAATCATCAGCGTCGGGCTAGAAACTCTATTAAGAAATGATGAAACAGATTTGCAACTTCAGGTCGCCTTGAAAATAGTTAGGGAACAAGTATTGCAAGTGTGGGAGGAGAAGTCAAATCTAATCGACAATTACAAAGCTATATAAATCGTATCTGTTGTATTTGTTTCTCGTATCGTTTGTAATTGTATTTCCGTATCGTGTGTGTTTGAATAAATCATTATCGTTTAAGAATTACAAGGACCAAAATTGTCAAAACACAAACATAAATACATGGACCAGAAGTGTAATTTTTTTTTTAATCAAATGTGGCTTAACGCCACGTTAGTGGCTTAACTTGCCACGTAAACATGGCCTTAACTTGGGCTCCCACATCAATAACGCACGTTAACGTGCGTTAAAATAACCTTAACGCACCCCAAAAATGTTATTGCTGTGCATGCTCTTACTTACCTTACTTGTACGTGACAACACAATATAAACTTGGAAAAGAATTAACGGATAAAAAGTTTGAAAAGGGGAGTAGGGTGCATGGAAGCGTGAAAGACGCGCCAAGGGGCTGCGAATATCCAACATTCCCGAAACAGGTTATTGTTTAACGAAGCAAACCTCGGACTTTTAAATATTTCCTTTTAACCCCTTGTGTAAAAGATTCTCACATTGTCTGTCACGCGCCCTTTTTTTAAACTTCAAAATGTATCTCCACTCTGCTTACCAGCGCGTGTGCCTCACGTAGCATTTTCAAAGTGGTCAAACGGGTTAAACTTCGAGGATCAGACTTGTGCACTCAAACCAAATAATAATCGTTACATTGTTAGAGAGCTCGATTGGGGAAGTATTGATCCGCCAAAAGCACCGACAACATACGAACGACATATTATACTTTACCGATTATCAATAGGCATTCGTGTATGTTATTGGTATATTATGTTGCAATTACTAGCTTCATTCGTCTCATTTGATTATATTTTTTTTATTATTTTTTTTGTTTTGTGAATGAGTATTTTTGGCAGGGTATTTTATGCTATCAATAAAATATTATTGAATTTTTTGGTTAGAGTATTTTAGTTGTTAGTGTGTTATTGAGAATCTGATGAGTTGACATTGAGGTGACAGATGAATGAGATGTTACTTATATGTTTTGTTTTTCATTTGTTAGATATTAGAGTAATCGTCACGTTGGTTTTTCACTTCTTCATTAAATTTACAAAAATGATAAATGAGCCTAATAAATAGGCCTAACCGTGGACCTACCGTATTAATAACTTGTACATTTATCAAATGTACAAGTTATTAATACGGTAGGTCCACGGTTATGCCTATTTATCAAATGTACATCTCATTTACCTTAAATTTATCATTAAACATTCATATTAGTAACTAGTAACCATCAAATCAAACTCAAAACCAACATCACCACTCGGGTGTCCAGAGAACCAAATGGGCCTCAAAACTGGTTCAAATGCGTAAAGAGAAAGGTGCTCTTCTCCGTTATTACATCCGGTCTAATGTTATTTGGGTAAATTATCCCTGCTGTAAACAGCAGGGAAGATTCGCTGCTGTGTGGTATAAATCAGGGACCATTCTTGTACAATCCTAAATCAGGGAGGGCTGAGAAGTGTAAGTCAAGGACCATGTTTGCATACCACAGCTGGTAATTCGCTGCTGTAAACAGCAGTGATGTTATCCCCATGTTATTTATCACTTCTATTATATAACATACTCCGTATAACTTTAAAACCATCTAAAACCAAGGTTTGTTACAAACGTTTGTATGGTTGTGACTAATTTAAAATCAACATAATTTTGGCTTAGTGACATCCATGTGTATTTAAGCATTCATGCCGTCAAATACAAAAGTGAAGAGTGGATAAATTCTCATACAAAGTAACACTAAGACTAGGGGTGTAAACGATCCGAGCCGAGTCGAGTTTTGGCCTAAACGAGCTAGGCTCGTTTATTAACTGCTCGGCTCGAGCTCGGCTCGAGCTCGAATAAACTTTTATAAATTGGCTCGAGCTCGAGCTCGAATATTTTGCTGTTGTTCGAGCTCGAGCTCGAAGCTCGTTTAAAATTTTTAACTTTTTTTTGTAATCCTCTAATAAAATAACTTTCAAGCTTAATATGCTCGTATAGAAGATCGAGCTTGAAAGGCTCGTTTATTAACTCAAGCTCGAGCTCAAAAGCTCGTTTACGATTATAAAAATTGTTCTAATGTTAAACTAAAGTTTATGTAACTTATAATAAACACTAGTTTGCATTTGAAGCAAAAGTGTATAACAATCATACTTATATTTTTTATAATTTCAAGTAAGTAGATGTAGTTGTTTATGAAAAATGAAATGGGTCTTTGTTTTATAGTATCTATCTCTCTTTACTTTTCTTATTATTTTCAATGTGGGATACTTTTCATCTTGTTTCTTTGATTAGGCAATATACAACTACTTCACATAATTTTCAAAACATAAATCTTATATTTTTACATTTTCTATTATAATTATAATTCTTAATTAAAAATATGATATTTTTTTCATTAACTTGTGCTAACAAATATACTAATTAAACTAAATAACAAAGTTAATACGCTTGATCTAATAATAGAAAAGAACAAAAAAATTGATGCTAAAAGAATTAAATAAATGATTAATTAAGGTTCATAAAGAACATATAATTGATATACTTGTATCATGTATGATTCCCTAGTATATGTTTTACCTCTTTTTATATACATGATTTTCGAGTGAGTATAGCCAAGTATATAATTTTGTAAGCTCGATTCATGAAATTAGTCGAGGAACTTTTGTTATTTGAGCTAGAGTCAAGATCATAAATTATTTAATGAGCTCAAGTAAATTAAGAATTGTTTGGGTCGTGAACCAAGTCAGTTATGTGTATATGTATGTGTATGTGTATGTGTATGTGTATTGTGTATTTATGTATCTTCATCTGTCTCTTGTAAATGTATGTGTGTATCATATGTAAGAATGTATGTTCGTGTTTGTATGTATAAATGCTCATATGAGAGACATTATATGTGTATACATAAATATGTTTGTATTCACATGTAATGGATTATAATCTGTAGGATCATGGTTTTGATTGATTATTGTGATTCGGGAGGTCGGGGAAGATGAAAGATTAAATCTTCCATTGTAGAGAGAGAGAGTAGAGAGAGAAGGGAAAACTATGTTTTTTATTGATAATGAAAAGTGAAAAAACAAAACAAAGTCTCACCCTCCTAGTGAAGTCTAGGAGGGCTTATATAGCCTAACACAAACTAACTATTACAATATTACGATTCAAGTCCTTGTGTTTTGGCTAAATGAGATAACTAATGTAATCCCGTAAATGTCGTTCCATTTACGTGTTGGGATTATAAACTTTGATCCCAACAATCTTTCCCCAATGGGGCGACATAAGGGATTACTTACAACATTTCCTACAAGGACAAATAAGAATAAAGAAAGGTCTTCATAAGCTCTTCAAATTGCTGAGGATGGTGACAGTTGACGCTCTTTGTCTTCATCTTGTACCTCGGCTTGAAAAACTTTATCTTCACTTGTAGGCAAATGATGTAATATGCATGAAATGGATTAACTTCCCCCCAATTCATGCTGCATGTCTTTAGCGGCTTCTTCATACACTTCTTTTTGGCGAAGTTTCTGAATCAGCTTCCCCCCAAACTGACAACCGTCTTTAGCAGATTCGAAACTTTGATGTAGTCCACATGTCTTCTAACTATTGAAGTTTTTGAGTACGCAGCGGAATTTGTAGATGACATCACAAACCACACCAAGCAAATCTGACTAGTCACTTAATCACAGTTATACTCAATGCGGAAGTTCCGTTCGGGGGTAACATGCAAGAAATCAGCAAGATCTTCTTACTTAAGTAGGCTACTTCACACTTCACACCCCGCGAGAGTTGAAATGCTTACACCAAAATCACAAAACTGAACCCCTGATCATCTCTGCGGACGTCTCTCCGGTAGTAATAAAATTGTAAGCTCGAACACGTGAGTCTATTATGCGTCCTTGATGTGCACATTTCTTCCCCCTAAATGCAGATCCTCGTGGAAAATGAGTGTTTTCGCAAAGAAGTCAAGAAAAGTCAAAGAAGCAAAAGAACACCCACTCTCTCTTCCCCCACGATGTCTTCGCGGAATCGGAAGCATACACACTATGTTTACGATGGAAATGGAGGCAGCGTAACCCCATATGTCTAACTAACCGATAATGTGTGAAGTATCATAAATAGCCCGTGAGAATCAACTGCTGATAAACAACTCTACTCTTTAATACTCCTCTCAACTAACTCATTACCGACCCCATTATCATTCTGTCGGCTCTTTGTAGTGACTACTGATGGAGAAAACCCAATATGACGAACTTGAGACTGAAGTAAAATAACCCGAACTTGTGACTTAAGCTTGCACTATTGTCTGACTAAGAACCAATACTGAGAATTTCAATAATGGTAGGAAATCATATACCCATCCAACCTTCCTTAAATGTATATGAACGTCTCTTGAATTATCCACATCTTTTGGTGACACTTGAGCACTACAACGTAACTCCTTTAAAGTGATAGCTATACGCTGTGAGTACAACAACGTAACTCCTTACATCAGGTATAACTAGACAACTCAAGTCTTGGTCATTTGTACGGATAAAAGCTCGAACAAGGATCTCGAAGAATCATGCATCCAACCAACCCCGATATCTTCAAGATACTAAGTACACGCACCCGTGAAATTCAACTTCAACCTGAAATAAATAATATTGGATTAACGCCGTAATCACATCTTGCGGTTACATGCCCAATTCTAGCCTTTTTGACGGTTTAATCGAACTTTGATAATGGTTCCCGATCTTGTCAAAAATGTCTCTTCCCGTGAAAATTTGTGACGCCAAAATACTTTCATAAGCCTAGTCCACTAATGAATGTTAAATAAATGAAGCTCAATCATAAAATAATAACAATCACAGCCTATCAGTTCGGCCCAATCAAAATCTATAGACGGTGACAGCCCAATCCTTGACCCGATCCAAAATCATTTTCAAGTGACACGTAGTATATACCTTAAAAACACAGATATGTTTTACATTTGGTCAAACCCTGGAACACACCTCTTGAAATTTCGCCACCCATACCTAGTTTCTCTCACCCATTCGAAAAAAAAAATAACGCCCCATCATCACTTTTCTTTGATTGATCAAAACTCACTTACATATCATCTCATCAAATTTAAATCTCATCATCAATCAACAATCTTACCTGATCTAGATCTCATCTCCTCATCAACAAACGATTCATCTCAAACTCAGTAATGATTCAACACATCTCCATCCGTCTTAATTGACAATCAAATCAAACAAACTCACAGTTATCCTATCCAACCGAGCACAACAACTTCATGTTACAATTAGTTTCGAGAAGGCAAGAAGACCACAATCACAAAGACGACGACTTCAAGATCCTAGAAATTGGTCTCGGGTAGGTATACTCTTTGTTGTGTTTCGTTTAAACGAAATAAAGAGTAGTTATTATGTTTGACTTGCTACTGAATGAAAGAAACGAGTATAACACTTATGTTATAACTCTTCTTTAATATTCGGATATTAAAAAAAAATTCAGATCAATGAAGATGTTTTCATTTACTCGAATCAGTGAGTATATAAAGAAAGAGAACTGAGATCGTTTTTATTTTATTTTGTTTGAGTCTTGGTATTTGGTTGGTCAATGCAGTCTTCATCTTCATCCCCTCTTCTGTTTTATTTTCATAAGGTCACTTTACGCGTAAACTTAATGCGTAGATTTGTAGAAAAAACATACGCGTAGAAATCTAACGCGTAGACATGCTTTACGCGTAAAATTAGTCTTTTGCGTAAGTAATACGCGTAAAGTTAGGTTTTTACGCCTAAGATGTAACTTACGCATAACTTGTCCAAGTTATGCGTAGAAAAATGATGTTTCGCGTAGGAACAGGGTTTTTGGCATAACATTATGCGTAAATAGTACTTTCTGACCAGTTTGAGCGAAAGAAATGGGTAGTGGTTGTACGATTACGCGTCAAGTTTCCGACCATTTTCCAACCAAGTTACCGTTCACTTTTGACCAGTATTTAGACCTTGAATATGCCCACTTGTTCATTTTGACTTCTTTGACCACAGATTATTCACGGGTAGGAACAAAAACAGTCGAAAAGGACGATTAGTACAAAAAACGCAAACTTGGACAATTAGACCAAAAAGCAGATTTGTACAGTTAATGAAAGTTTAAAGCTTTTGACCATTTAATGTACCATAAAATGTATTAAGAAACTGTTGTAACCAAAGGTGTAAAAAACTTTAAAAGATACTTGTTACAACAGCCTAACAGAGGACGAATTTGACAAGATAACATCACAAAAATCAATAAAAACTAAAACCATATGCTCTGGTACCATTTGTAGGATCATGGTTTTGATTGATTATTGTGATTCGGGAGGTCGGGGAAGATGAAAGATTAAATCTTCCATTGTAGAGAGAGAGAGAGTAGAGAGAGAAGGGAAAACTATGTTTTTTTATTGATAATGAAAAGTGAAAAAACAAAACAAAGTCTCACCCTCCTAGTGAAGTCTAGGAGGGCTTATATAGCCTAACACAAACTAACTATTACAATATTACGATTCAAGTCCTTGTGTTTTGGCTAAATGAGATAACTAATGTAATCCCGTAAATGTCGTTCCATTTACGTGTTGGGATTATAAACTTTGATCCCAACATAATCAATAAACCATTGTCATAAATATCTCAACTAGTTGACATGAATTTACGAGTGTAAGAGTTAGTTAGTTCATAACTAAAATCAGAATAAGAGTTTCTACAAGAATATTACCAACAACAATCTCCGTGTTTCATAATCAGATTGATCGAAGATGATAACGTTGTTTATGTTTTATTGTCTAAGAACCATGGATAACATTGTTTATGTTATATCGTTTAAGAACCATGAATCAACTGCTTTTAGCAACCTCACAATGAGTTTATGCATATGTATATATATCAAATATGTGTCTTTATATGTAAATATTGGTCGAACTTATGTATTTCATATGTGTGTGTCCATACATATTTGGCTTTCATACGTACGTGTCACATGTGATAACACATATCTGAATTTCATCGTATGTGTCTTTTATGTGCGTAAGCATGAAAATCATAGAAAGGGATCATTAATATATAATATACATACATATGTTGTATTTATAATCACAAAACCTCAATATAACTCTCAACATCACGTGAGCCATACGAGCGAGATTCGTTGAAATCATCTAATGATTCATAATTCTTATTTAGTGTTATTTATAATTGGATTTAATTCATTTATATATTTGATAAAGAGTTTATTAAACATATTAGTTACTTCTTTATAAAACTCTTAACTAGCATAAAACTAATATTAACCATTATATGATCAATGAATATATATGAGTAACAATTTACTTATCACATTTAACTTATTTATACATATTAAGAATCCAAGTAATCCTTGTAAGTTTGAATGAAAAAAGAAAAAAAAAAAAGGATTTCATTTCACATCCCACATTGAAAGAGTGAAACAAAAGGAAGACAATATGGGGTCTATAAAAATAAAAGCCCAAGCTTACTAGTTTGTATGTATATTTACATATAAACTAAAGTGTAGATCTTTTATGTGATTGAAGATTAACATCTTGCTAGTTTTGGTTTTAAGTTTAACCTAATACTTATAGTAATTAAAAATTTAAAATTAAAATATTTTGAAACTACATATTTAGCTCGATTAGCTCGTTCGGCTCGTTTAGCACGAGTAACTCGTTTGGCTCGTTCAGCTCGAATAACTAAACGAGCTTTCGAACGAGCCGAGCTAAATATAAGTTTTAAAAGCTCGGCTCGTGAAATTATTCGAGCTCTAAATTTTGTTTGAGCTCGACTCGAGCTAGAAAATCATCAAGCTCGACTCGAATTAAACGAGCTCGAGCTCGAGTAGCTCGTTAAAAGCTCGACTCGTTTACACCCCTAACTAAGACACACATAAAAGCTACGATAACTCGTAAATGAACTTGTATAATTTAAGAGTTCTCAAGTATCACAAGCCAACAACGCTTGGTCCGCGTGATCGTTAATGAGGATTGATTAGATCATGAATTTCTGGACATCCTAGTTGTTTTCCCTTAAAATGAAGCCACAATATGTTGAAAGTTATGCTTTCAGGTGATGCCATATTTATTTATTTACTTTACTTTTATTATTTTTTTATTTTTAGAAAAACAATGATATTATAAGCCGCCAGGCAAAAGAAAGATCAAAGAGATCAAGAAACAACATCAAACGCAAAGAGCTTAAAGCACAAGCCCATATTTTTTTTTCTATATACAAGAAACAAAGATAACAAAACTAAACTAAGTCACTGCATCTAAATGTTAAATCCATGAATTCCACAAGGACAGTCTGCTTGGAGCATGATTAGAGATCCATAAAAGAGATTGTTGATGAACTGCAGGGAATATATCATCATGACAGGCAGAGATGGCCAATACATGTTGCATGAATGATTTTGTTCCTCCAAGCCCAAACATACCAAATGAAAGTCATACAAACGGCATGAAAGATTTTAGACTTTCTCTTATTGAGAGAAAAATCTGAGACTCCTGTTAAGATATCACCCAAGGAAAGGTGAAATGTTGGTGGAGCCTTCCACCAACCCCAAATATTCAACCATATAATCTTCATTTTTGGGCGAGTAAAAGCAGTGATCACGAGTTTCAACATTATCATCACAGAAAACACAAGAAGGATTATGAAATTTGTATGCCTCGCCGAGATAGATTAGATCGGGTGGGAAGCCGATCTAAGAAAACCCGCTAAACACATATGTTTACTTTACGAGGAACCCATGAATTCCATGGAAACTTGATCCATGGTATTCGCATGACAAGCAAGAATATTCTTATCAATAGTAGCCGAGAGAGATTTCACTTTAAAAGCACCTGAGTGTTCTAAAGACCAAACCCAGTTATCATCTTGAGAAGGGGTTAAGACAAGCCCGTTAAGAAGGTTTATAAGCGAAGAAACCTCCCCATCAGATCTGCCATAGGGTTGTCGATGCCAAGCCTAATTGGCCTGCCAAAACCCATCCACAAAGACCAATCTATCTAAAACAAAGCAAGATTTATTCGTCTCTAGAGCAAATAGCCAAGGAAAACGACATCTTAAAGGGCAACACTAACTGATCCAGTTGTCATACCAGAAGGACGTTTTGTTTCCATTGTATATTTTCTTAACCATAAGGTTATTAAACGAGGGATCTAAATGTTCAAAGTTCAAACAACAGTCTACAATGTTTCTTCAATGGCCTCTTTTAGAAGCAAGAACACCATCAAAGTTAAAACTTCCATTGGAACCGTAAACTCAATGACGACTTTTCTCGATAAAGTATCATTCTCATTGAAGAAATGCCATTTCCATTTCCACAAAAGAGCAATGCTTTTAGCTTTAATACTCCCAACACCTAACCCACCATCTTTTTTTTAAAAGAAGCTTTTGCCAACAAACCCAAACCATCTTATTTTCATCTTCTTTCACGCCCCAAAATAATCGTATTTCTAATTGATTCTAAATGAGATATAACTGCTTCTGGAGCCTTAAATATAGGAAGAAAGTAAAGAGGCAGGGTACTGAGAACCGATTTCACGAGTGTGAGCCTCTCACCACTAGAGAGTAGATTTGCTTTCCAAGATGATAACCTCTTTGTAAATTTCTGAACAACAACATACCAAGCATCAATCTTGTTCATATTTCTACCAACAGGAAGTCCTAGATAAGAAAATGGCAACGAATCATGAGAACAATTAACTGCCCTTGCAATATTCACCATTTCCTCCTCAGAGACACTCATGCCAAAGAGACGACTCTTAAAAAGATTTATTTTGAGACCTGAAACATCGTGGAAACAATTAAGGATATGTAACAAGTGAATCATATTTGATTTAGACCATTCTCCAAAAAAACAAAGCGTCATCAGCATATTGGCGAAGAGAAATATTAGCTCCATCCTCGACGAGATAAAGGCCTTTGAAGATTCCTTTATTGCAAGCTTCAATTATCATGACTTGTAATGCTTCTACGACAATGAGAAAAAGGAGAGGAGAAAGTATGTCCCTGATGAGGCGAAAAGTGTACCGCTTTTAATGGGTCATTTAAGCCCGAATTCGAGATTATTTGATCAATTATTGCCCTAAATCGTTCCTTTTGTCACTTTAGATACTTTTGGAGTAAAATCTAGAAAAAGAAGCATTTTGCACGTTTTTTGGAGCATAAAAGTGAAGAAAACGACAAAGTATCAATTTCCTTGCTGGAACAGTACCTGACGACGTCAAGCTTTTATACGTGACGGCATCAAGAGTGATAAAAGATGTGGATATGGAAATTATAACGTGACGGCCCAGAGTGTTTTCAAGCTTATTGGCCTGACGGCGTCACCAAGGCCGTCAGGGTCCAAATACACGTGACGGCCTAGAGTATTATTCTACATGACGGCGTCAGAAGTGGATCTAGGCAATACGAATTTAATCATGGCGGCGAGTTGACGGCGTCACAAGCTATAAAGTCACGCCGTCAAGGTGTAAAATCTATATATAGTTTTCTAATTTTCATTCATTAGGTGAAACTTTGTGTGCAACTTTGAGGGAATAAACCCTAGACGAATTTTAACAGCTTTTCAAGGGTTCCAACCCCTTGATTCTTCCATGTTCAATTGAAGATAAGTATTCATTCAAATCATTCAATATGTCTATGTGTTGTGTGATTATATCTTACGCTTGTCTTCTCTTTAACATGCTAGGCTAGATTTTCATTGTGTTTGCTTAGATGTAGTGAAACTTAGATGTTGATTATGGGTTGATTGTTTGTTTATAAAGTGACGCCGTCAAGGTGTAAAATCTATATATAGTTTTCTAATTTTCATTCATTAGGTGGAACTTTGTGTGCAACTTTGAGGGAATAAACCTTAGACGAATTTTAACAGCTTTTCAAGGGTTCCAACCCCTTGATTCTTCCATGTTCAATTGAAGATAAGTATTCATTCAAATCATTCAATATGTCTATGTGTTGTGTGATTATATCTTACGCTTGTCTTCTCTTTAACATGCTAGGCTAGATTTTCATTGTGTTTGCTTAGATGTAGTGAAACCTAGATGTTGATTATGGGTTGATTGTTTGTTTATAATTGTTACGGATGATTGTATTCGATGTTAGGCTTAAGAAAACTGGCAGACTTCCATTGGTAACTTGCTTGAACGTCTTAAGAAACATGATCGGAGGTGTACTATGATTTTTGGTTGTATTTAATGCGTAAGAGAATTCTAATGATCCCATGTTAGGAGCTTCTAACGGCTCGACATAGGAGTGAAGTAGGATCTTATAGAGTTAGGGAATATTGTACACGGCCCTACGACTAGTATTAAGGAATATGACCCGTCATCCATGCAATTGTAACAAGCTAATCAACCTGTAAAAGATATCTAGGGAGTAATGAAATCTAAGTAAACACAACTTTCCTCATTATTGTTTCCACCACATTAGTATAATAGTTTCATTTTCATTTTTGTTATTTTATTTTGATTGCATCTTAGTTAATTGGGTTAGTTGGCTAACAACTAATTCCGCCCACTCCTTCAAAACCCGAGATTTTACTTGTTTTCTATAAAATATAAAAATACAAAAAGAACCATCCCTCACCTTTAGACCTAGTTTAGTAGGCTTTCTAATCCTAGCGACACTATTCCTGAGTTGAACGATCAATCCCCCGGTACATGTCACTATACTATACTACAACGATCAGGTACACTGCCTGGTGGGGGTTGTAAGCTTCTCGAGATCCCTTGAGAGGTAAAACCTGTTGCGAGGGTGCAATTTCCACGTATCAAGTTTTTGGCGCCGCAGCCCGGGGAATAGTTATTGTCTAGGTTATGATTTCTTTTTATTAGGTCTACTTGATAGATTCCTTTCTGGTAAGGTTTTATTTTTTATTTTTAGGTTTTCTTTAGTCTATCTTATTTCTTTGTTTCCTTTGTTCGTAAACTTTCTCGATGGATAACAATAGCATTGATCATTTGATTTCTGTTATTCATGTTTTTCGTCGTAGGATTTTCCAAATGCCCGCCCCAATCCCTTTAGTGGAAAATGAGAACCCACCTAACCTCTCACCTAACCATCACTTTGACAATAATTCTGAGATGGAGGAATCTGACCATAATGATGACCATAGGGCTAGTCCTTTTTACTATTCGGACTCCGATGAGGACCTAGATGATAGTGACGTAATTAATGAGGATATGATGGAAGATGAAGTGGAACCTCTTAGGTATGTCGACCCTAGAACAAGGATTGAGAATGATAGCTCATTTAATATGCAATTTCCTTGTAAAATTGGATTTAGGAGCTTTGATGCCTACCTTAACTCATCTCTACCAATGAACATAATCTCGCGTAGTGAATACAATAAAATTATGGTAGATGAGTTAGAATACAAAGGAGATAATATTGTTGTTAGGGCAATGACATTGCATGTGTTTGTAGGAAGCTTTGTTTATCTGGTTGAGTTCATGGTTATGGAGAATCTAGGAGAATTTATCAATAGTAAGTTAACCCAAGTTGTGTTTGGGAAACCCTTCAAAAGGTTAACCAACCTTGATGAAAAACTTATGGAAGGGTTAATTACATTCTCGGATGGGGATGAATATTTTGTTTACCAAATGCCCCGTGCACACCCTAGGTTCAAGGAATTTTCTATGGAGAAATGTAATAGGTATCCACCCCTTGAAATGCTAAGTGAGAATAATAAAAGGAAAGGGCTTAAATATCCTCATGAAAAGAATAAAAGGTATTATCGCGGATGTTTAGAGCTAAATGATAACTATAAGAAAGATGAGGCGACTATTAGATGGCTCACCCTAGGATATGTGAGCATAAGCGACACACGATAGCCCATGACCTTGAGTCTAGCTACAAGACTTGTAAATAAAGAAAAGCGCTTCTTGGGAGGCAACCCATGTTTTGTGTGATTTTATTTGTTTGATTTTTATTTGTTTGATTGTTATTTGCTTCCGTATGCATGCTTTATTTTTATTATTGGTAGATCATGTTTCAAACTAAATTGTGAAAATGCTTTATTTTGTTGTTTAACTTCGTCTTAACTTCGTATAAAGGTATTTTGCAAAAGCTAAGTGTAAGGGGAAACCCTAAATTTGTTTATAAGAACGAAAATGATATTGATTCGTCACAATATTAAATGAACATGTATATTAGTATTTGTTAGAGTCAAATGCTTGTATCGAGTCATAATGATGTTTTGTAGGATTTTCCAGGAAGTAGGACATAAGTTTTTCCAGAAATTTTCTGGAAACTTAACATAAAGATTTCTGCAGGTCACTTCTGACGGCGTCAGGATTTAACCCATGACGACGTCACGTGCAAAATTCTGGAAATTTTGCGAGTTTTGTTTTTCTAACGGAGTCTTAAAGTTTTTGTTGATTCTTTAGTCTTGTAAACTCCAGGAAATCTGCAAACATTCATTCCACAAGCATTATATCTTAAATTTTTTTCTAGGATTTGTTAGTATATATAGATTGCCGCCGATTTTACGCGAGGTTGCCTTGATTGTTTTCTCAGGTTTAACAGGTTATATATGACAAGAAGATGATTTATATTTTTGGAAGGGAAGCTTTGAACGTTCATTTTCTTGGAGGAAGATCTAACCTTGTTGACACACTATCCACACTGAACGAATCAGGAGAGTATTTGTTTTCATTCTTTTACCTATTTTACTTTTACATTCTTTAATTGAACATTGGGGACAATGTTCATCCTAAGTGTAAGGAGAGGGTAAATGATGATACCTTATAGGATACTATTGCACTTGAGTTTGTTTGTTTGATGGTAGGTGTGTAATAAAACTAAGAGAAATACTTGTTAGTGTAATTTTAGCGCCAAATTTAAATTTTTTTACAACATTTAGGAGTGAAACTTTCGCCTTAACAAGCGTATCATGGATAGGAGTTGTATGACTAGCACAAAACCGTATCATTCAGAAAAATTTTCTACCCAAATATGTGAGGTTCGCCTTTAGATTTAATAGAAAAAGCATTCATTATTAGTGCTTATTAGTGTACCGGTAGCATTTAGATTCTAGAACTTGCGTTAGTGATGCATCCCGAGACCGCTAGTGAGACTACATTCGTGTAGTAGGATTTACTACATGATAAGAGGCATTAGGATCACCCTTGTGTTAAACTCGTATCATAATTACTTGACCATTTAAGTCATATTAGTTTACTAGTAAAGTCAATTAATTTTTCCCACACCTTAACGTTGTACTCATTTTTAGTACACGATACCCCTAGTACACCCCTCCGAGCCTATCTCTTTTCGTTTCTAACTTTAAGCATTTTACTTAAAGGAAGAATTTGTTACAACCCACCCAAATGTGCAACCAAATCGCCTTAGCCTTCTGTGTATGCACTCATTTTTAGTGCATTATTGTTATTTCTTTAAACCCTTAGTTAATTATCTAATTGATTACATGGTTGCTAAGTCGAGTCATATCTTGTACATATTGTTTTGGGACGATTGGGACTCATGGGTAAAGTACTTGTGTTATGGAGTAATGGGGAAGAACATCATATATTACCCCCATATGTGCATTAATCTTAAAAAGTACTCCAAGTGTTTTGATTATCTTGATTCGAGTCATTAGATTAGTCTATTGTAAAGTATGTAAAAAATCAAGTGTAAGGGGAATGTACATTCCCTGTGATGTATTATTTTGGATGGTAGGGTAAGAAGGTATGCGCAAAAAAAAAAAAAAAAAAAAAAAAAAAAAAAAAATCGAAAAATTAAGAAAGAAAAAAAATAGAAAAAGAAAAAGAGAAAAAACATACGGACTACCATCCCGTTTCATTCTATGTTTGTTTTATGTTTTTGTTATTTTTGATTTATTAGCTTAAGTCGAGTCGAGTCTTGGCTTAGCAACACCATATTGTACATGTAATTAACCAAGATGATTAACTCGCCACCAGTAAATATTGCCTTTATCCAACAAAACCGTATTTTCCATATCCCTACACCTAACGTTATAACCCTTTAAAAGACCTCTTTGATAGTTTGTCCTAGGTGCGTACGCCAAGTGGTGGATGTTTGATCCTTTCCCAAGCCTATGGTAATCTATTTGCTATGACAGGTAGTGAGAGATGTATTCGATTTCCTTATTGTGATATATACTTTATTACACCCGAGAGATGTGAGTATCTAAACACTATTTGTGAGGTGCTAGTGTATGACCTCCGTGCTTGTTTTTGGTTTTTAGTGGAACGATTATTTGTTATAATTACTTTTATATTAGTGTTAAATGACCCCTAACTTGTATTTTGATTAGAATAAAAGCGCATTTGCTTGAGGACAAGCAAATCTCAAGTGTAAGGGTATTTGATGAGGCGAAAAGTGTACCGCTTTTAAGGGGTCATTTAAGCCCGAATTCGAGATTATTTGATCAATTATTGTCCTAAATCGTTCCTTTTGTCATTTTAGGTACTTTTGGAGTGAAATATGGAAAGGGAAGTATTTTGGACGTTTTTGGAGCATAAAAGTGAAGAAAACGGCAAAGTCTCAATTTCCTTGCTGGAACAGTATCTGACGACGTCAACCTTTTACACGTGACGGCGTCAAGAGTGACAAAAGAGGTGGATATGGAACTTATAACGTGACGGCCCAGAGTGTTTTCAAGCTTATTGGCCTGACGGCGTCACCAAGGCCGTCAGGGTCCAAATACACGTGACGGCCGAGAGTATTATTCTATATGACGGCGTCAGAAGTGGATCTAGGCAATACGAATTTCATCATGGCGGCGAGTTGACGACGTCACAAGCTATAAAGTGACGCCGTCAAGGTGTAAAATCTATATATAGTTTTCCAATTTTCATTCATTAGGTGGAACTTTGTGTGCAACTTTGAGGGAATAAACCCTAGACGAATTTTAACAGCTTTTCAAGGGTTCCAACCACTTGATTCTTCCATGTTCAATTGAAGATAAGTATTCATTCAAATCATTCAATATGTCTATGTGTTGTGTGATTATATCTTACGCTTGTCTTCTCTTTAACATGCTAGGTTAGATTTTTATTGTGTTTGCTTAGATGTAGTGAAACCTAGATGTTGATTATGGGTTGATTGTTTGTTTATAATTGTTACGGATGATTGTATTCGATGTTAGGCTTAAGAAAACTGGCAGACTTCCATTGGTAACTTGCTTGAACGTCTTAAGAAACATGATCGGAGGTGTACCACGAGTTTTGGTTGTATTTAATGCGTAAGAGAATTCTAATGATCCCATGTTAGGAGCTTCTAACGGCTCGACATAGGAGTGAAGTAGGATCTTATAGAGTTAGGGAATATTGTACACGGCCCTACGACTAGTAATAAGGAATATGACCCGTCATCCATGAAATTGTAACAAGCTAATCAACCTGTAAAAGATATCTAGGGAGTAATGAAATCTAAGTAAACACAGCTTTCCTCATTATTGTTTCCACCACATTAGTATAATAGTTTCATTTTCATTTTTGTTATTTTATTTTGATTGCATCTTAGTTAATTGGGTTAGTTGGCTAACAACTAATTCCGCCCACTCCTTCAAAACCCGAGATTTTACTTGCTTTCTATAAAATATAAAAATACAAAAAGAATCATCCCTCACCTCTAGACCTAGTTTAGTAGGCTTTCTAATCCTAGCGACACTATTCTTGAGTTGAATGATCAATCCCCCGGTACTTGTCATTATACTATACTACAACGATCAGGTACACTGCCTAGTGGGGGGTTGTAAGCTTCTCGAGATCCCTTGAGAGGTAAAACCTGTTGCGAGGGTGCAATTCTCATGTATCAGTCCCCTTGTCTAAGCCCTCTCTCCATTGTAAATTCTTTGGAGGGAGAGCCATTAATGAGGAAAAATATCGAAGCAGAGGAGTGACAAGCCAAAATTCATTTACGCTATCTAGGACCAAAACCCATTTGAGACATTATATCAAGAAGGAACTTCATATTTACGCTATCGAAAGCCTTTTCGAAATCAACTTTAAAGAGAAGTAGTTTTAGCTTTTCCTTCTTCGCGTAATTAACAATTTCGTTAGCAACCAAACTACCATCCAATATTTGCCTCCCTGCTAAAAATGTCGTCTGATTAGGATGAATCACTTTATGTATGACCTTACTGAGCCTTGAAACTAAAAGCTTAGATAAGACCTTATACATACATCCAATTAAGCTTATGGGACGATAATCACCCATATCAAGCGGATATGAATTTTTTGGAGAACGTTAAGTGGATTATCAAGAGCCAAAAAGTATTATGCATACTGTAAAAAATCTACATAGAGCTAAATACATAACCCATCTTGTTTAAAAGGTAGGCTAGTAGCAGTGGCTCGGCAATTATCGGTCGAGCATATGGGTCGACCGATTTGGAGATCGGTCATGGCCACTGTGAGCCTCATTCATGAAATCGGTCGCCGGATGATAAATGTGAGAATCGGTTGTTTGAACGACCCATATTGACAAACACAAACAAACAAAAACCAAATGGATGTCGATGTGTTGTTTGCTTGAAACTTGAAAGAGTTTGGCTTGAAACAAACA
This sequence comes from Artemisia argyi, assembly GCA_030686995.1. NCBI lineage: Eukaryota > Viridiplantae > Streptophyta > Magnoliopsida > Asterales > Asteraceae > Artemisia > Artemisia argyi. Next base: position 179,082,355 of record CM060681.1, read on the forward strand.
AAAACCAAATATACATACTTGATTTTATACGAGCCACTGCAGCTTCGACATCCAAATGTTGGTAAATATGTATAAGTGACAAGTAATTGTTGGTATATGGTTTTTGCAAATGTTGGTATATATACATATTTGGTTTTGCATGTTGGCATACCTCCACGTTGCATGAAAAGTAAATGGTTTTTGCAAATGTTGGAACGTATTATTTGCAAATGATGGTTTTTGCATGTTGGCACTTTGCATTAAAAAAAATAATAATAAAAAAATAAATAAAAAAATGATGCAATATGGAACTTCAACGAAAGCTAGTGGAAATCCAAGAGAACCAAAAGGAAATCATGACTATCACAAAACGGGAGCAAGACTTAATATTCTACAATTCGGCAATCGACCCAAATTTGCCCGAACGACAACGGAATAAACTTTTCCAAATTTAAGTTTGTGTTAAAATGGATTTTTTTTTAGTTAAAAAAAAAAAAAAGAAAAAAAAAAGAAAAGAAAAAAAAGATGATGCAATATGGGTTGTCACTGTGATGAGAGAGGCGAATATGGGTTGAGGAGAGAGAAAGCTGAGATGACAGCCGGAAAGATGATGTAATATGTGTCACCATTGTCACTAGCCTTAAACACATTAGTCACTTTAATTAAAAATGCATGTGCACCAAACATAGATCCTTTAATTATTTACTCACAATTGTTTCTGGGATACCCGTTGTGAATCCCCTAGTAGTACATCTTAACTGCTTGCAATATGATTAAAAAGATACTCATGTCATTTTAGTCAATCAAAATGTTCAAAGATTGCAGAGTTTTTTAGGTTACCATGGCGTTTTTCAAAAAGTAATTAACAAAGTGTGTATTTTTAAAAATATTTAACTTAATATGTAGTTTTCTTCTTTTCACAAAATTAAAGAAACTCATGAAATTATAACAATCTTCAGCCATCCTTTCATCCTCATTATGATCGATATAAACTATATATGCAAATGCCCCTAAACTTTTTATCAAATTTACACAATAATAGTAATCAAACATCGTCCTCATCGCATCCTCATCTCTAGTCGTCATTGTCGACTCCATGATCGGTGACAGTGATGATATACAGGCATGATTTCGACGTCATCACTTGGAGGAACCTGTTAAGAGCAAAGAAAACATTATACTTCTATGAATGATGTCATTCGATTAGCTTCCTTCAGGGTGTTTCCAATACATTTGAGCAAATACGAACTTAGGATAATTTGGCATGAATTTAAATTATGGCAATTATGGCTTAATATTGTTTTATGGTATTGGTTTTGTAGACAGTATCTCTTATGATGATAGCAGCAACCTTGTTTATTTACAGGTTCCTCTAGGCGATCATGCGGATGGTGCGTAGTGACGTCGTAATCATCACAAGAACAAATAAAATTCCCACGAGTGATGACGTCAAAATCTTGTCTTACATAAGCAAGTTTGCCGATGGAGTCTGGAAATAACAAGTACGAAGGAGATGAGGATAATTAATGTATGAAGTAACGAAGAAGATGGTTGATAAAAGGACTCATCTTTCACGAGTTTTTGTTTTTATGATTTTATCAAAAGAATAAATCTAATCACATATTATGTTTATTAATTTTAAAACCGCATACTTTGTTAAATATTTTTTTAAAACACCATGGTCACCTAAAAAACTCAAAGATTGCATATGCTCTAACAAAAAGAGAACCAAAATAGTTTAAATAAATAAAAATACCTAAGAGATCAAGAAATTATCACTAAATCCTCCCGTCTAAAATTAATTGTCAACATTACATCTAAAATTAATTATAAATACTCCGTATTACTGTTTTAGTTTGTCTCGTTTTAATTATTCACTACATAAACTCTAAGAGTATATTAAATAAGTTTACTAAAATACCCTTAAGTAAAAGTAAAACTACATAACTTAAACAAATTATTGAATAATTGGTTAAGGATAAGATATTAAGATTATCATTCTGCAAAAAAGATAAGCTTTAGTGATTGAGCAATGTTAGACCCACTCACAAAATTTACACAAAAAAAGCCTCTCGATGACGTGTGATGAATTCAGCGGGTGATTGGTGAACCAATGACCCGCTGACACGTCAGCGAGTAGATTTTTTGTGTGAATTTTGTGAGTGAATCTAGCATTTCTCTTAGCGATTATATTTTTATTAAACCACTAAACTATATTATTTCCAAATAGAAGGATTACTTACTTATAGCTCAAAATTTACTCCAAAGTAAAAAATTTTCAAATTCTAGAATTGTAGTCTTTCTAAGTTCTAACATATATACAAGCCGCATCTAGTCCTAACATATTCACAAGCCGAATAGCCAAAATGTTCAATTCAATTATTCAAATCAACTTCGTATAATCAATGTATGCACTGCACAACTAGACATTGCACCTCAAAGTAAAATTTTAAAAAGCATTTCTTCAAAATCTTGATGCGAATTCAAAGTTCATTCTTCATAGTCATAAACTACAGTCAACAACAAATTAAGAATTTTCCTTAGTTTTTTTTGAACGGTTACTTTCTTTCAAGGGAAAACCATGTCCAATTTGAAACCCGATGGGGGGAAAACCTTCAACTTAAGCCGCCCGAAGGCACGACACTTAAATTGAAGTAAACCCTGCCTTCTCCAGATTCGAACCCTGGTGGGTTGAAACCTTCATTGAAGGACTTTGAAATCGTACCAACAGGGCAGTGGTCCACAAGTGAGGACTTCCCAGTTTGGTCACCCAAACCGGTACTACTCTCCACTAGGCACGCTTAACTGAATAAGACATGCCCAGTGGACCACAAGCCCATTAGTCTTAGTTTTTTTAGTTGACATGCATTTAAATGCTGGTTTACTCTAAAAAAGAAACAATCTTAAAAATCAGAATATACGCAATAAATAATTGTACCATATTGCATTAAAAGGATGGTACTTTAGTTGAAAAAAGCTGCAAAACAAGCGCGTGTAATAAAGACATAAATTGGAGAGCGAGTAGATAATTCGACCAATTCCTTAGGGGGACCCCTATATTAACGGGGTCTACCCCTAGCCCTGCCCACTTGTCCCCCACTTTTGTCTCCTTTTTTTCCAGCGCAGCCCAGTTTCTGTTCCGTATTTCTGACAGTTTTAACAGTTTGACTTATTAAACTTTATATTTTTTGTTCCGCACTTTCAGGTTTATAGCTTTTTGATATAAACAAAATTATAAAAATAAAAAAAAATAAAAAAAAAATAAAAAAAAAAAAAAATAGCACAAAACGCCAAAAAAGTCAAACCCCCGTTAGAATAAAAAATATACCCCCGTCCTTATAACTGCCCCCTTCCCGAAAATCCAATTCTCCTTTATCTGTCTTGTCTAGTTTCCAATACAACCCACTCTTGTCTGTGCAACTAAAATACTCCATCCATTGTCACATATCTTTCTACCTCTCTATATACCTGTATTTCTCTCTCTATAGGTTTATGTAGTATAAATTTAGTTTTTTATTTATATATTTTCTTTTAAATAAAAGTTTGAAACATTTTAGAAGACCACCAAAAATATGCGCACACAATAATATTACATTACTAACGCATATGTTACAACATATTATGTGCACAATTGTGGTGTGTGTATCAATTTATATAGTATGAGTACCATTTTTGAAGGGTCCATGTGTGGATATATCTCAAATTAATTTATTATTATTATTTTTTTTTATTGTGAAGGGTCCTCTCAATTTATTGTTTATTTTTTTGTTTTGGATTATCTCAAATTAATTGTCAAGACTAAAATAGATAGAGAATTTGATCAAAATTAATATTTTACCGCTTTTTGAAATTGTTATTACAAACTTTCAAAATAAATAAATAAATAAATAAATAAATAAATTATTACTACATTCGTCGCATAATAAGTGTCCAGTTTGACTTTTTACGGTCTAACTTGCTCAAATTTGACCTTAAATATTATATAATACTTGATTCAAATTATATGAATGTTTGTATTTTAAAAGTATTTTCATTAATATAGTTTTCATTAAGTATTATATAGCACAAATAAAAATATTTAAGATAAAAGTTGAATAAGAAAGACTCAAAAAGTCAAACTGGGCACTTATTATGGGATGAAATGAGTAATTAATTAAAAGGAAAACAGTCATTTTGTAAATAATAATAATAATAATAATAATAATAATAATAATAATAATAATAATAATATTTTTCTTAAGCTATGTATTGTTTATCCTTGAACAATAATTGTGAGACGAAAAGAGTATATAATAGTATCTTTTATTAAAGTTTTACTACAATCACATAAATTTTACAAAGTAAAATTCACAAAATTAGTTGGTATGACACTTGGACCATTGTTCTTTCTTTTCTTTCACCGCATCTTGATTTTTTAACAAATCATTTTATTACATATTATTATGTAAATTTTTTTATAAAATTTATGCGGTTATAGCATTACTCCTCATAAAAACCTATGATTAACACATTTGTCATCAACCTATCTTATATAAACTAAACAAAACAATGTACATATTTGTTGGTTATCCAACATGAGTTTTTGCCAAACTTGATAAAAAAAAAATAAGGATTAGATTATACATGCATTCCCTAAATGGATAATGGCACTATCACCTTTTCTTTTTAATTTTTTTCCAAATTTTTTTAGAATTAAGTTTTTATTATAAACTATATATATAAAACTAAAAGTACGAAACAGAAAATTTAAAGCTTAATAAGTCAGAAGTATTACTTCGTAAAAGATAGAAAATACGGAACAAGAAACGATAAAAAACTGTCTTTTCCTGTTCAAAAACCGATAAAATGGCTTAAGTGGGTATCGCTAACCTATAAGGGTACCCCTAACAACACCAATAAACTAAACAATGTACATATATACTTTTACGAAAATGATTAACATACCTCTTTATTTATAGAAACTTATATATTTATTACGTACTTTTTATATGTAGTAAAGCTATGTAGTATATATATATATATATATATATATATATATATATATATATATATATATATATATATATATATATATATATATATATATATATATATTTTTAACTCTATTACCAATATCTACTCCCATCATCAAATTGAATAACCAATATCAACACTATTTTTCACATTACAAAAATGGACATGACGAGCAAATACATTTGCTATCCAACCTTGTTTGCTCGCTACTTGCTTGCCACTTCTTATTTTGTAAAATGGTATGAAGAGCAAAATGGATGGCAAGCAAAGTATGTTTTGCTTGACACTTACACGTCACGAGTATATGGCTTATTTCATAAAATGGCATGGATAGCAAAACAGATGACAATCAAATTAGTTTGCTTGCCACTTACACATGTCATGAGCAAAATAACATCAAAATGGCATGACGAGCAAATAAATGGTCGAGCAAACTTATGCCTTATTTCGTAACACAAACTTCAAATGTCTTTTTGGGTAAAGGAGAGTAATCCTGCACCCTGGTAAATATATTAACCAAAAACGTTTAAGTATAATGGATATGGGTGAAATCCCATATCTCAGCCCGTTACATAGGCAAAAGGCTTACATAACAAGATACTTCCTATTTTCTAAACAAGAAAACAAACCACTGCTCAAATGATAACATAGGACATAACGAAATAAAATTACTTCCTAAGACCTTGAAGCTTGGTGCCATACATGACATTAAAAGCATCCAAATTCTCTGGAAGATCATAAACCTGGTTCGCGTAGTCATCATAGTTATATTCATCATAATCTTCTTCAAACTCTTGGCCACCACTGAATAGATTAGCAGACTCATCAAATGGGTTAGCAACCACCTCATCATCAGAATCAGAAACCACGATCTCTCCCACCTTAGAAAAAGGGTTAACTCTCTTAGTAGAAGAGGCGGGCGGAGTACAAGAATCACTAGTTTTGGGAGCCACAACCGACTCCTTCTCTTTCAAATCACTCACAATAGGTTCTTGTGATGCAGTACCTGTCTTACTAGACTCATCCTCATTAACTTCCATTGTACGACCAGAATCCACATCCTTGTTGTCATTAGTAGAAATACCCAAAGCATCCGTATCATCCATATCATCCATATTAAGAGCATCAAACTGGTTAGATGTAGAAATCTTCATACCACTCGAACTAGCCACATCAGAAGCATTCTTCTTATTGCCATCCACTTTCTTAGGTTCAGGAGGAGTCTTTTTGGGTCGATACTGAAACTGCTTACCCACAACTGGTTTAGTAAACCCTCCTTGACCCGGGATTGTAGGACTACCTTGCTTTTCTTTCTTTTTATTGTTAACATTCTTGAAACCATCATTAACATGCATAGTAGGCTGAGCAGAAGGCACAACAATTTTTGGACAATCAATAAGAGTATGACCAAAGATCTTACACTTATCACAAACTTCAAATGTCGATATTGATAAAACGGTTTTCAAACCTTCCATAATAGAAATTTTCACTAATTTTTTTCAATAAGTACTCCTATTAATTAGTGCAATATTTTTCCCTTTTCATCATATTACATTCTTTAACAAAAATCCCAACTACATTACACTAAATAGGTGAAAAGTTAATAGCACATATGCCTAAAATGGTACAATCTCCTTGTTTAAATAGTAGTTAATGCATGCTAGCTTGCTTACCTAGTCTTATAGTCATAACAGTATCTTTTTTTAAAAACTTTATAGACCAAAATAGAACATCTCTATACATAATTTTCACATTATAAAAGGGGAATGTCTAACCAATGCCCTAAGGGCATTGATTAAGCTTTGTCTTTTTGTGGTTTTTAATTACCTAAATGGTCTTTATAATTAACACAAAATGGCATATTTGGACAGGGACCCACAAAAAAAGAAATAAAGTATCACAAAAAAACAAAGCTTAACCAATGCCCTAAGGGCATTGGTTAGACATTCCCTTATAAAAGACCCAAAATGAGAAGAAGAAAAAAACCAACACTTTGAATAAACTTTAATGACTAATTAATACGGATTAGATTACATTGACCAACATAAAACACCAAGACAAATATATGTTTGTCATATATACCTCTCTCAAGACCAACCTATTGCTTTCATATCTCACTCTCCAAGACACCCTCTCACTCCACCTGTTGGTTTTCATCTTCCTTCTTGAGCCACTCTATTGTCTCTTTACTTCACTCTCAAAAAACCAAACACATGCAACTTTTTAAATTCTCACTAAAAACCCTCAAGCAACACAAACAAGAACACACATTTGAACTAAAAAAACTTTAGAAATGAGTAAAGAAAAGCTTGTTGTAGAAGTGTTGGGTGCCCACAACCTAATGCCAAAAGATGGTGAAGGTTCTTCATCAGCTTTTGTTGAAGTTGAGTTTGAAGGTCAAAGGCAAAGAACACAAGTTAAGTACAAAGATTTAAACCCTGTTTGGAATGAAAAGCTTGTGTTTCATGTTAATGATGTTGCTGACTTACCTTATAGGACTATAGAAGTCAATGTTTTTAATGAAAAAAAGTCAAACAATAGTAGGAACTTCTTAGGTAAGGTTAGAGTTTCAGGCACTAGCATTGCACGTGAGGGTCAAGATGATGTTGTACCTCAGCTTCACACGCTTGATAAAAGGAGTCTTTTTTCGCACGTGCGAGGTGAGATCACTTTTAAAATGTATATTTCTGTTAAGGAGCATGCTAATGCTAAAGGTGGTGGTGGTAATAGTAATAGTAATGGTAATGTTAATGTTAGTGGTGGTGGTGGTAAAAAAAGTAAAAAGTTTAACCAACAAAGTGTTAACACCATTGTACAAAACCACCAGCAAATGGGTGGTCAAGAAAATAAGAAAATGACCCATTTGAACCAAATGGGTCAAATGGTGAAATCCGACCCGGGTCCAAACCCGGGTGAGGTTGGTATGAAGCCAGTAGTTATCACTTCCAACCCGGGCCCACAAATGTCTGGCATGAACATGGGTGTAGGTGGTGTTGGTGGAGGTGGTCCGGGTCGGGTCGGGTTGTATACGGGTGGGTCAAATGAGTACTCGTTAAAGGAAACTAACCCACATTTGGGTGGTGGGTTGTTGAACAAAGATAAAACAAGTTCTACTTATGACTTGGTTGAGCAAATGCAGTATCTTTACATTCGGGTGGTTAAAGGGCGGGATATACCGGTTGTTAGTGGTGGTGAAGTGGTGGCAGAAGTTAAGCTTGGGAACTATCGAGGGATTACGAAAAGGGTTGGGATAAATAATGGTGAATGGGATCAAGTTTTCGCTTTTAGTAAAGATACTATTCAGTCATCTATGGTGGAAATATTTGTTAAGGAAAGAGATAAGGATGATTATATTGGTCGGGTTTGGTTTGACTTGAATGAGGTTCCGAAACGGGTCCCACCGGATAGTCAGCTTGCGCCACAATGGTATAGGATGGATGATAAGAGGGGTGAGAGGGCTAAAGGTGGCGAAGTAATGGTGGCGATCTGGTTTGGGACACAAGCGGATGAGGCGTTTTCTGAGGCGTGGCATTCTAAGGCTGCGAGTGTGCATTTGGACGGGCTTAGTTCTATTCAGTCGAAGGTGTATTTGTCTCCTAAGTTATGGTATTTAAGGGTTTCGGTTATTGAAGCACAAGATGTTGTTTTGGGTGAAAAGGGGACTTCTATAATGAGGTATCCTGAGCTTAATGTTAAGGTGCAAGTAGGGAACCAAGTTCTGAAGACTAGAGTGGCTCCTGCTATGGCGAACCGGAGCCTTTCGAACCCGTATTGGAATGAGGATTTGATGTTTGTTGTAGCTGAGCCTTTTGAGGATTATGTGATGCTGTCTGTTGAGGATCGGGTTGGGCCAAACCGTGAGGAAGTTGTGGGTCGGGTTATGTTACCAGTTTCAATTATTAGTAGGAGGTTGGATTCCAAAGAAGTGGCTTCAAGGTGGTATAATCTTGATGGAAGTAACCCAAATGACGTGAAGTCAGTTGTCAGGTTCGCTTCTAGGATTCATATACGGGCAACACTTGATGGCGGTTATCATGTGCTCGATGAAGCTACGATGTATAGTAGCGATGTTAGGCCAACAGCCAAGCAGTTATGGAAGCCTCATATTGGTGTTCTTGAAATAGGTATTTTGGGGGCTTCTAATCTTATGCCAATGAAAATCAAGGATGGTAAAGGTGGATCAACTGATGCTTATTGTGTGGCGAAATATGGACAGAAATGGGTTCGAACCCGAACCGTTGTGGATAGTTTGGCTCCAAAATGGAACGAGCAGTACACTTGGGAGGTGTTTGATCCGTGCACGGTTATCACAATTGGAGTTTTTGATAACTCACGGGTCGATAAGAACCCGGCTGGTGGTAATGGAGGCGGGACCCGTGACTCCAGGATTGGAAAAGTTCGGATCCGGTTATCTACGCTTGAATCGGATCGGGTCTACACTCATGCGTACCCTCTTTTGATGTTGCATCCTTCTGGTGTGAAGAAAATGGGTGAGCTTCATTTGGCTGTTCGATTTTCTTGTGCTAATATGGTCAATATGCTTCATATGTACACTATGCCTTTACTGCCTAAAATGCATTATGTACAACCTTTGTCTGTGCACCAATTAGACAGCTTGAGGTACCAAGCTATGAATGTTGTCACGTCGCGGCTCAGCCGAGCCGAGCCTTCGTTGGGTCGGGAAGTGGTTGAGTACATGCTCGATCATGATTCTCACATGTGGAGTATGAGGAAGAGTAAAGCCAATTTCTTTCGGCTCACAAATGTGTTAGCTTGGCTTGTGACTATCAACAAGGTTGTTGAAGCTATGCGGAACTGGACCATGCCGGTTTACTCAAGCATGTTTGTGGTTACTTTCATGATAATGGTACTAATGCCGGAGCTTATAGTACCATCAGTACTGTGTGGGTTCGCGGTTAGTGGACTATGGAGATACCGATTACGCCCCAGGTATCCACCTCACATGGACACCCGCCTCTCTTATGCAGAAGGTGTTAACCTTGATGAACTAGATGAAGAATTCGACTCTTTCCCAACAAGCAGGAGTGCGGAGACAGTAAGGATAAGGTACGATAGGCTAAGGAGTGTGGCAGGGAGAATCCAGACAGTGGTTGGTGACATGGCAACTCAAGGGGAGAGGTTTCAGGCTTTGCTGAGCTGGCGAGACCCGAGGGCTTCATTCTTGTTTGTGGTGATTTGTTTCTTGGCTGCTTTTGGATTTTATCTTGTGCCGATAAGGTGGGTGGTGGCGATTTGGGGCTTGTGGTTCTTGAGGCCGCCAAGGTTTAGGAGCAAGTTGCCTTCAAGTGCTGTTTGTTTTTTCAAGAGGCTGCCTACAATGGCTGATAGCATGTTGTAGATGCATGTCCGGGGTGTTTTAGATGGTTTTAAGGGTTTAGAAGATTAGCAATCTGTTGATGTATTTTGGGTCGTTTTGTGTCACTAGAAGTTGTTAGCAAGACTGGAAGTTAGTATTGTAATGATCAGCACTCAGCTCTTTATTAAGCTAATTAAAGACAATTATGGGAACCATTATCTTCAAAATGTTTTTCTTGTTACTAGTGTTGATGTTCAACTATGAATGCATGTGATACAGTTCACTAACAATTAATTTAGTTGATACAAGAATTTTGAGCTGGACATTACTAGGACGAGTCAAGCTTCAAAGCTTGGTATACCTGTAACAGCCACATTGAAGTTGTTATAGGGGTCTTTAATGTGAAAAGGGTGCTAAACGAGGATCCGTGAGGCATGGAAGACCAGCACGAGCTCCTAAATCTCGACAAGCAATAGCCGCCTGCAATTTCATTTTTCAACGAGATTAACAATAAATTGTCGAATAGTTTACATCTTTTTACATTACTGGGATAATGCCTACACGGTTTGTTCAAGTATTTGCAACGTTTACTTAGAGCGGCGGAGTTAACGAGCTTAGTTTGCTGCAATTTAATTTTTGAAACCCAAAGGTCGAAATTCGAAAGTTTAGTTATATAAAGTTCAAAAATTAGTAGCCTACGTAGAACCACAAATCTAGACAATTATCCCTAGAGAAAAACAATACTTTAACCTATGTAGCATTGTCCCAAAACAAATTAGATAAACTATGATAAGTGTAAATTTGGCAAACCATAAATTCGAATGTACTTTAGAATACCTACCACTTGAGCTGCAAAAGGTAACATATGTTCTGGAGGCTTGTTGGTGCAAATGGCTACAAATAAAATGTACAACAAGAGTAGTCAATTTTCTCAGCTACTAGTAGAGACTTTATTAAATAGCTTTGTGTCCCATCTTTTACATCTTTCATTCCATTATTCAGTTCTACTTTTGACCTTTCAGAAGATTAAAAACCTTATACTTTATGAAGCAAAGTTTTTACATTTAACATTGGAGTAGGACCATACAAGTTATATACATTGTTGCCTGGAGAGATTAATTGAGAAATATAAAAAAAATGTGATAAATAATTAAGCAAGAATGATATTTGATATTGCAGTTATGATGGAATGAATTGGTTATAAATACGTACCGTATAGGACCGCTCCTATAAATGCGTCTCCAGCACCTGTTGTGTCCACGAGCTCCGACTGTGGTATCTTCTCAGCTGTGCCAATTAATAACTTTCCACACACGGTCCCAATTCCCTTCGCCTGCAATCTCGTAACTACCTGAACCATGAAGTAAATGGAGTATAATTTGGATTGTCCTATTTGACGGGTTTTAAGGAAATGGTTACACAAGTATAATGACTTGTCTGTTTTCATCTTTAAGACTGATATGAAATTCAGAATAACAAATGTTTACATTTTAACAACATTAACTGATGCACATAAATTGTGAAACAGTGTGATATTAGTCCTCAAAATTTTTGTTCGAGTGGAGTTGGCACATTATAGTATGGGGATTTTTTAATCCCTAGCTGCCTATCGGGTGACATAAAAAATATTAGTAACCAAACTTTTTTTGACCAAAACTTTTTACACATCAATCCGCCGACCCGTAATGAGTTACTATCTTTGATTGTTGATCCCAAAACCTATCCTATTTCCGGGATTCATACAGCAGATTAGATACCTCAATTTACTCAAATGTACCTAAATCAAAGCCTTATATAAGAGATTGGTGGCAGTGGAGATGAATATGAAATGCGCAAGAATATGCATATGCAGATGGACATGATCACATGAGTCCATGAACATCAGGTTAACACTTACTAGAGACACTATAGCTATTCATTTTGCAACATAGCATAGGGACATGTAATAAATAATGGAAATACCGATGAAATGCATGTTGGAGCATCTGTGCTACTGTCTGATTTGAGCTTCAATTGCTCCACTAAAGCATCTACATCCAGCTCTTCACCTTGAAGATTTTCCGCTGGAAGTGAAGTTCATTTCAGAAGCTGAGTATTGAAGGCTAGTTTACTACCGAAAATATAAAATGGTAAAAAGCAAAAAAAGTCCTAGACACGCACCAGCTTCGCTTCTCTCAAGCATTATACAACCATCTGCACCCAAAGTTACAATCACAAACTTCAGCTTAGGCAACTTCAACAGCATGGAAACAAGTGCGCTTGGAACAGATGGAGCTCCAGTCCATGTCTGTCAGGTATATGCAAAAGTAAATTACGCTTAGTATCACAAACAATTATACTAGAAATAAACTCACCTTTCGACTAGAGTAAGGGTAAAAAAAATTGCTTGCCTGTGGAAGTTTTGCTGAGCACACAACATAGTCTGACAAATTTAAAAGATCATCGAGACCTTCCCTTGGCCTTTCAGCATCAATTAGAATAGGTATTTTCTTGCGATTTGCCTGCACTGGTAAAATTGAACATGGAAGGTTGATTCTCATTCAAGTTGACATTATTAAATGGCCTACAGGAAAATTGAACATGGATGATTAATCATTAGCATATAATCTGTTGCGACTAAACTCAAGCAAATCATTAGCAATTGTGGATCACGGTGCTACTATAGCAAAATTATAATGTGCAACTGTTGGCATCGATTTAATCAAGAAATCATAAGTCTTGAAAGCCAAAGGGCTAAACATGTTAATTAGATAGTTAATAACCGTTTAGTTAGTTAAATGGCGGTTAGTAAGTTAGTTATTTCTGTAAAATAGTGAAAGGTTGTGTTGCTTGGAACATAACTCTTAGAATAGACACATTGGTTCATGGTGTCGATTAGTAAACTATAAATAGGTACCAAATGTAAACGTTTAAGAGTGTGGTTAATGAAAGAATAACGTGTGTTTTGTCAAACAAACCCACCCTCTCTGTTGTAAACGAGTCCCTACAAATCGATATGCATATACATGTTCATCCATGATTGATCCAAGATCCGTAGGACCTCAACAGCAACGTCGTCGGAAACGAAATTATTCTTTATTCATGAAGTATGTATGCACATATAAAGCACCAGTTTGGGATGTACACCGAACTAATAGGGATACATTATAGAGAATATTTCAAAAGCCATAGCTAACTTTGCACTACAATATGCCTTGCCAATGAACATTAAAGAAAAAAATATCATAACCGTGCCTGCTCTAATAAGGAGAAGATTATTAGCTAAACCGAGCTAAGAAGATCATGAATCACATAAAATTTACCTCATGTGCAACAACAAGAGCAGTTTCAGGCAACCGTACATCAAAATAAACAAGCTTCACTCCAGCCAGTGAATCCAACAAACTTGAATTGGGGAGATCATCCGGAATCATTGAAGGCGAGCCTGGAGTATGAATACAAGTTCGAGTTTTCCTGGATGCATCTAAAGTATTTAATAACTAAAACCATACTTTTATGTTATGCAGGTTTGGATGCAACTCCTCGAAAGTGTTGAAACAGTTATGAAGATTGCTCAGAATGTTTTTAACAGAAAGGGAAAAATTCTATGTTATCTCGACTCCTTCAGATGCTTAGTATTTGGTTTAACTTCCATAATGAAACAGGTTCAGTTTTTAATTGAAAAAAATATATATATATATATATATACAATTGCCCTTCCGTTAGCATAAAACTAGCAACTCGTATAGTCAAACTAAACATCTTTCACTAAAGTAAGAAATTGAGAAAGAAATGGACCAGGTTATGATGATGCGCTTGCTTACGTTTGATCATCTACAATCACGTAAGTAAATGGTGAATTTCCTTCTTCAGAAACCTACAAGCAGGAAAATTTGAGTTACTGTATGTAAAAAAGGAACCCCCAAATGCAGATGCTATATACTAAGAATCTATAACAATATGTGCAGCATATCAGTAACAATAAAAAGTTGAATGAAGATAAGTGCGAGAAACCATACTTGCAAAATCTGAACAAATACAGTTTACATATTCATTACCGCAAAAAAAGATACATCTACGCCATCAGATTTCAGTTCCTCTAATATTCCTCTCCCTTGAGCATCATTGGCAACCTGATAATGTAACATATGAGAGCATATACACCTTTTGATTCAGGTTCCTGAGTGTTTCTAACCATAACTTAAATATTTACATAATTATACTATCAACATGTTAACATAGTGCAAGCATACCTTGGATATTAACCTCGCATTTAATCCTAAACGAGCCACACAAGTTAGAGCATTTCCTGCATTACCACCCCCTTGTACCTATCAACAAAAAACTATATAAATTATGACATCCAGAAAAGTAACTCTTTCATCTTAATAAAGGAGAACAAAATATTGAACTTGACTATTCAGGCTTATCAGTTTTCAACAATCCCGAATTCAGATACTATATAAGTGATAAATCAGCGTCTAAATCAAGATTTGAAGTAAAGGTACAACCATAAAGGATCAAGCAAGATCGACCACCCTTGGCAAAACTTAAAAGAAGACGACTAAGTATACATACCACTCTATAAGACAACAATCAGTGTCCACGACTACTGCAGAAGAATTTAAAATTTCAATCACATCGAGAAAGGGCAAGGAACAAAACATGATCACTGGTCAATTCTTAAAGCATAGTGGTTACAGATAAGTTTGAGATGCTGATATATTCTACACCACAAATTAGCTGATTCCGATACCATGCATGAACTTCCTTTTGGAATGCATAAAAACTATAGCCATTATTTGTTTAGTTATAGATAAAATTTCATACATCCAAATACACAATTTTAGCTAATAAGTTCACATGAATGCACTCCTAAGTCCTGACCATTTAAAACACCAACTACTGTGTTTGGCGACAAACTTTTTGGAGTTTTTAAGAGCGTTTAAAATATAATAATTTTTTTGGGTAACCATGGTTTCCGACCTTTTGGCCAACTAATCCATGGGGTTTGAACCCACCGCCACAAATACTCAAACCGGGTAAAGCCCTCCCTTTTCGGGAGGTTGGCCGGGGTTGGCTATTTCAAAATTGTTTGCACAAACATGAATTGAACTTGAGACCTCTCACATTTTAGAGATGATAATCAAAAGCCTTTTGACACGGCCACCCTTGAGTCGTTAATATAATGCATGTTTGGCAATAAGCGTTTAGCTTTTGGATATTTTTTTTAATCCCACCTATTGGAAATGCTAATAAAAGAAGCATTTAGTTTTTTCACTTTATAACTACAACTATGTTATCCAACGTCTTTTTATAAAACAAACTATATATCTAAACATATATAATCAAATATATATGGTATGTTTGGAAAAACTCGGTGTAAGGCTGTAAGCTACAAACTTAGCAATAGCTGCAGGCTAAGCTAGAGCTTGCAGTTACAGTTGAATTCACTCGGAATTAAAACTTAAAAACCAAAGGATCACAATTGTATAAAGTACCTTCAAGTTAGTGCTTCGGATCTTATCATCCGGATTAGGAAACTTATCGACTGTTGCCAACAAATCCACTCCAACTCCACCAAATCCAAGCTGCATCATATCATAATCATCACCACACAACATTATTCTTATCCTTAAGTCTATATCTCGATTACTTATTTTCCAAAAATACTTACCACCACTGGACTCTCAACCTCATTCAACGACATTTTCACCCGCACACTGTAACAACACACACACACAAACAGTTATAACTACTTTAACGGTTTTAAAATAAATGAAGTTGAGTCAAAATGTAGTAAGAGAGAATAACTGCGACACGGTGGCGCGTGTGGAGCACGGATAGAGATTATTAAAGCCACCGGAGAAGAAGCCGATTGCTGCCATTTGTGTGGTGCCGTTCTGGATAGGGGGAGGGGATTGCATGACCGTTTATTCTGTTTAGTAGTAATGTGGGGTCCACTGTATGTTTTATACAATTGTGATCCTTTGGTTTTTGAGTTCTTACATTTCTGTCACTAAATATTTGGAGGCATCAAATGTGTGCAGTGGTTGGGTCCGGTCGGGTTGAGTCAACGGCTACTTTTTGACACGTTGAGTCAACCATGAGTTAGGCTGGGTTCGAGCTCGGATTGATTGTTTTAGATCTATTAGCCGATATTAGTCATTAGTCTGTTATTATTATTGTAAGAGCACTTACATCAATAACATGGGTTAAACTTTAACCCAGTGACACGTCAGCGTCACATCAGCTTTAACACTTTAACCTTAACTCACAAAAAAAAACACCCACAACAATAACTCAACCTTAACTCAACAACAATTTATAAAAAACTCCTTTATTTAGGGGGGGAAAGTGATTTTTTTTTTTTACACAACACACCCATAAAGCCACGTTAAGGGGTTAACACAAGGCGTTAACGCCGGTTTAACGCAAGAGGTTGCAGCAGTTAACGTGCATTAAATTCCCTTTAAAATGTTGCCTTTCTAAAAAAAAAAAAAAAAAAAAAAAAAAGTGCCATTAACGTGCATTAAATAACAAATGACACCAAGTATTGTGATCAAGTGTTTAACGCATGAGTTGCGTTAGCACTGTAAGTGCTCTAAAGGCTTAGCCCATTATGTTAGCTTGTTCATTAGGCACATAGTTGGATATTTGATAATTTGACACTTTTGGCAACTTAGAAACACAAATAACAAAGTATTGTGATCAAGTGTTTGGATTTGTGTCACCAAATATATTCTTTTTAATTAGCAATTGTGAGCTTGTATAGAGGTGCCAAATGTGTGTGGGTCGAGTTGGTTCTGGTCATCCGCTACTTTATGACACGCTTAATCAAGTGTGAGTTTGGTTGGGCTCGAGCTCGGATTGATGAAGTAATGTACTTGTGTCATATGCGGATTCTACATGACAATAGGATATCCAAATGACACCAAGTATCTATCATTAGGCTATCTAAAGTAGCAAGTTTGTTATGAGATTGGTGCAGAAATATACACATAAATTTGATCGGAAGTACCCAAATACACAATTATTTTTGCACAAAAAGCTGAACGAAAAATTGTGAGGACTATGGAGTGTTATGGCCTTCCAATGAATTTCTATTAAAAGGTCAAACCATTATATTAATGCACTATATGTTCATTTTTTGAATAAACAATGGTTTGACCCATGGTTCTTAAAATCCTGATCCTGATTTTAGAATTTTATGATTTTAAAAAGCTAAAACGATCCGGATCTTACGTAGGATCTTAACATGCTTAAGATCTCATAGGATCTCGATCTTGACCATATGATCTTAAGATTTACTCCGATCCGATCTTACTTTTCTCAAACCGCAAACTAAAAAACTACAAATTTATGATTTATGTTTTTATATAATTTAAAAAACAACATGTGGTTCTTCTTAAACATTCCATATTCATAATTTAAGACAACATATCCATGAAATATTTATATAATTTCATGTTTATAATATACAATAATTTGTAAATTTGAATAATATTACAAAGATCATTAAAAAATGACATTATAGTAGGATCTTATAATTCCGATCCGATTTTGCAAAAACAAAAACGATCTTAGATAGGA
This sequence comes from Artemisia argyi, assembly GCA_030686995.1. Lineage (NCBI taxonomy): Eukaryota > Viridiplantae > Streptophyta > Magnoliopsida > Asterales > Asteraceae > Artemisia > Artemisia argyi. The sequence continues at coordinate 179,100,236 of CM060681.1, forward strand.
TCCCAATCTTAATAACTTTGGTTTGACCCTCTCAAATTTTATGATTTAAACTCTTGGCCTCATTTGGAAAAATTCTTCGAGCTCCACCATCGAACCCCATGGAGATTAATTATATTTTAAGAGTAGTGATATATACGCCTAACAATGAGACCTAACAATAGACCTACTCTATTCATCATTTGACAAGTGTTATACACTTTTTCTCTTTCATCATTTCTCACCAATCAATTTTGAAAATGCATCAATCACATTTTTAGGTCTAATTTTAGGTGTAAGTTTTAGGTTACCAAATCATTTTTCTTATTTTAAATCTCAAGCATTACTCCTTTTGAATTCCATATGTTCACCCTATTGAGTCTTGACTCTTGACTGCCTTTTTGTAGAATATCAATAGTGTAGCATTTCATTGCTGGTGAAAGATTCGATTAAATCATGTTTAAATAAAAGTTGACTTATCGTAGACACTTTCTATTTTATCTTTTTGCCATTTTTTTTCCTGTTAAACTATAAACAAACAACTTTAATACGACTTTCTAAATTCATTTTATTTTTTTTATTATTTTATTATTATTATTATTATTATTATTTTTTTTTTTTTTTGCATTAAGTCAACTTCAAACACTCCATAAGTTTAGGCAAAATTCACCCAACAATATTTTTTTGCCCATGATATTTTAAAAGCAATATAAGTTATATCCATGCTCGCAATCTTACCAAACCGAGATTCTTAGTTATTTTGACATTACAAAAACCAACAATTCATACAGTTTCAGTTATTTACAGTATTAAAAAACATAGTTATTTGAGAAGGAAAATTTGATGAAAGGTCCTCCATTATGCACAATCTCTCATACAAGTGACTCAAAAGTGCACTTTCGGAGATCCCTATCTTTTATTTATACTATCTATAATGAAAAAATGGTCAAACTTGAAAAGTTGAGTCTTGAAAGTTGAGTATTAAAATTAATGTAATTAATACTCTAATTAAAACACCCAATTACTTAAAAGTACAATAATTTATTCACATTGTACAACCAATTGAAAACATATCTATCAAATTAAATACAACCAATTAAAACACAAACTGAGTTGACCCGGTAATTTGACCCGTTTTCGACCCAACCTAGCAAGTTGACCCGGTTTAAATCGACTAATTTTTTGACCGGAGCGGTTCAACCGGTTGAACTACCCGGGTCGAACCGGGTTTCAAAACATTATCCATTACTTAAAAGTATAGTGATTTATTCATATTGTACAACCAATTAAAAACATATCTACCAAATTAAATACAACCAATTAAAACACAAACCGGGTTGACCCGGGATGCTTCAAACCCGGCGGATTGACCCGGTTTAATTTGACCCGTTTTCGACCCAACCTAGCAAGTTGACCCGGTTTAAATCGACCCATTTTTCGACCGGAACGGTTCAACCGGTTGAACCACCCGGGTCGAACCGGGTTTCAAAACATTATCCTTTACTTAAAAGTATAATGATTTATTCACATTGTACAACCAATTAAAAAACATATCTACCAAATTAAATACAACCAATTAAAACATAAACCGGGTTGACCCGGGACGCTTCAAACCTGGCGGATTGACCCGGTTTAATTTTACCCGTTTTCGACCCAACCTAGCAAGTTGACCCGGTTTAAATCGACCTATTTTTCGACCATAACGGTTCAACCGGTTGAACCACCCTGGTCGAACCGGGTTTCAAAACATTATTTTTCGTTTATAACCTATAAACCTTTTTTTATCAATAAACTATTTGTCGCTATAAAATCTCGTTGCTATGAACGGGTACTCGTCTAGTATGATAAAAGAAAACCACAAAACCTCAAACGAAGATTTTCGTATTTCATAAAATTCAATTCTTGATTATTAGCCCATTCTATGCTCTTAAAAAAACTCCTATTTTTTATGTATTCATCTCACCCATTCTATGCTCTTAAAATAATGCCCGTGGACCTATTTTTTTTGAAAAAACTCTTAAATTAAACTCTTTTATATAAGTATTATCGTCTCAATAAGACATGCCAAGACCCGTGGACCTATTTATTATATACTAGTTAGGCCCGATTATTAGTCCATTCTATGCTCTTAGAAAAATATGTGAATCAGAAATAAATTCAAACACAACATCAACTTTCTCACCCATAACAAAACAATATGTAGAAAATAGTTAAGAAACATCACAGAAAGTAACTCTCAAACATAAACATATATCAACCTTTACACATCCAAAATACGATATTGTGACAGTGTTAGCATTAAAAATATGTATTGAAAAGTGATGGTCATTCTCATACATGTAACTTTGTAATGTGTCGTAGATTACAATAGAATAGTCAATGGGCTTATGGTTTGGACTAATCTAATAGGTTATAAGTTATGTATTACAACTAGTTCATACTTAATGTAAAAGTCCAATCCATGACCAAGCCCATTAGGGTGTCACATGTCTTACTATATAAACACCTCAAATGAGTCATTTGAGGTGTGTACTTGTGTGTGTTTCTCTCTTAATATAAGTTCCATATTTCATCTCTTTCTCTCTACACATACACGACATCATCAAGTCACCATCTTTCCATCTCTACTTCATATTTACTTCTATTGTTGTGATAAAGTTGTGGTATCTAAAGTCCTACAAGTGGTATCAATCGCCTAACAATGATTTAGGAGGGTTAAGAATTTGCTTGTTTCGTGTTTTTAAGCTTTTTATCACGTTAGTTTCATAAAAGTTCTTTACTTTTCTTGTTTTTCTTGGTTTTTAACACTTTTTTTTTATTACAAACTAGTGTTATAAACTTTTTCTAACAAGAAAGTTTAAATCTTTTTGAAGTTTTATAGCTTAGAAATTCGATTTGGGTTTTTGTACTTGTTTTCGAGATCACAAAAAACTTTCATAAAAATCATCAAGTTTGGAACTTTCTTCAAGTTTTGGTGTTTTTAAGCCTAGAAGTACAAGAATCTTGGATTACAAACTTCATTTTGAAGTGCTTTTTGCATAATCAAAAATCTGCCAAAGTTTCGAAATCACTTCTCCATAATTTCGAAATCACTTTTGACTGCTTTTCGAGAACACAAGAAACGGCTCCTTTCGTGCTTACAGTTGGATACTCGGTACTTTCTCTTTTGTATAAGAAAGAAAATACTTCGACTTTTGGCTTAATTTCAAAACTGGATAATTTCAAAATTTATTTGTGAGATTGCATTCTCAAAAAATTGATTTTTTTCGCGAACACTTTTTTCGCAACATCAAAGTTTCAAAAACTTGTAATTTTTCGAGAACACTGTCTTGACTATTTTCGAGAACACAAGTCTCGAAATCACCTAAGTTTCGCAATAAGGAAAAGTTTCGCAATCTGGCAGAGTTTCGAGAACACAACAAAGTTTCGAGAATTTTGACAAAAGTGAGGTTTTTGACGATCAAACTTCAAACGGCCATAACTTTTGAACCGTAACTCCATTTTCGACGAATCAGCTGTCAAAACGACCGTGAGACCGAGGAGAACGACACGCTGAATGGTTTTTCAATTTAGGCGAAGTTTCGAGGCCTAAAAACGCTCCGAGAAGAAGTTATTGAGGTTTTAAGGTTTTAGGTCAAAATTTTCACCATAAAAACTTGCATCAACTTACTCTAAACACTACTCCTATTTCGTTGGAACGATCCAAGAATTAACTTTATCCATCTACACTTCATCAATGGAAACTCAGCAAGACATTCATGCTGCCGGTGCAGAAAACCGACCTCCAATGCTTGAAAAAGGTGGATATGTTCCATGGACAAGCCGCATGCTTCGTTACATCAAAACAAAGACTGACGGTAACCTAATGATCAAATCCATTGAAAAAGGTCCATTCAAGCCAAGACAAGTTCAAGTTGAAGGTAATCCAAATTCAACACCTCCAACACTACCATTCATGCGTGAACAAACAGAAGCAGACTACACAGATGAAGACAAGAAGCAGATCGTCGCTGATGATATGGCAATGCATTTAATCCAACTTGAATTACCACGCGAGATCTTTGCTGCGGTCGACAGCTGTGAAACTGCTCATGATATGTGGGAACGCGTTAGAAGGATATGTCATGGAACAGAGATTGGGCAACAAGATGTTGACAACAAACTTCTAACTGAATGGGAGACCTTTACATCCACTAAAGGTGAACAGATTGAATCTTACTACACAAGGTTTTGCACTTTGATGAATGAGTTAATCAGAAACAAGTTGACACCACGAACAATTGCAACAAACATCAAATTCCTCAATAACCTTCCAGAAGAATGGGGTCGTTATGTTACAATTGTCAATCAAACAAAGGATTTACATAAGGTGAATTATGATCAACTCTATGATTTTCTAAAACAAAACCAAGCTGAGGCTAATGAAGTAAGGAAAGAAAGATTGGCAAAGAATCATGATCCTCTCGCATTAATTGCTACTACACCAACACCATTACCAGTGGACACACAACAACCATCATCATCTTCCACTCACAACTACTTGCAACCATCATGTATTCAACAACCAACACCGGTATACCAACAACAGTTCTACCCACAGCAACAACAACATGTTATTCCACAACAGCAATACCCACAATTCCAAGAACCAGAATTCTCTGACAATGATGAAGCTGCAGCAACATTGACCTAAGCGTTTGCTTTTCTGTCAAAGGCATTCCAAGGACGCTATTCTACACCAACAAACAACAACCAAAGGATTTCATCAAACACTCGCAACAGACAGATCGCTCAGCCGAGTTTCAATATGGGCAACGGAGGCCAAATGGTTGGAGTTTATAGGAATCAGCAAGGATATGCTACTGGAATTAACATGGGTAATCAGAATATGCAAAATCAGTTGGGTCAGTATGCAGGGAATCAGATGGGTCAGCTTGTTGGAAATCAGAGGGGTCAGAATGTTGGTAATCAGGCAATGGGTAATCTGAATAGGAATGTTGCAGCTCCAGTTGTTGGGAATCAGGGAAATATGAATCAGGGTAATCCAGTAAAGTGTTTCAACTGTCAGGGTGTAGGTCATATGGCAAGAAACTGTCCTACAAAGCCGAACAAAAGAGACACAGCGTACTTGCAGAAAGCATTGCTGTTGGCACAAAAGAACGACGCAGGGTTTCAGTTGAATGCAGAGGAGAATGATTTTGTGGCTCTTATGGATGACATGGAAGACAGAGAGGATATCGATGCGAACTGCATATTCATGGCAAATCTTCAGAAAGCTAAGTATGACACGGATTCTGACACACTTCCTGTTTATGACACCAATGCACCATCTGAGGTATCAAACTTCAACACATGTCACAATAATGATATATTTGATATGTCTCCTCATGAGGAACAACATTTTGAGAAGCTAGCACCCACTTATGATACATACCTGGACACGCCAAGTAGAAGCAATACTCCTTCAGCGACTCCAGATGTGAATCATAATGAAAGCTTCGTTTCACAGCATGCTGAGAATGATGAGGAAACACGTGCTTTGTTTGAATCATTATTGAATAATTATCGTATTGAAATTGAGAATGTTAAAAAGGTCAATCGCGATGTTAAGGCCGCGAATGTTAAATTGACCGCTGAGCTTGAGAGTTACAAAGAAAACGTTAAAGCTTTTGAATTTCATAACAAAAGATTGTCTGAATTAGAATCTGGTTATCAAAATTCCGTTTCAAGGGAAAATTGCAACTCAAGTTTGATACACTTGATGTTAATTATTTCAAAAAGATAAAATCTTTAAACGCAGAAATTTCTGATTTACAAAACCAACTTTCTAAACAAAAAATAGCTTATACCAATCTTGAAAAAGAAAGGGATGAATTGAAAAAGGACTTTGCAAAGAAAGAAGACAAACTTTTGGAAAAATCATAGAGTCAGAACACATGATTGCACATTTAGAAGAATTAGTGGTTAAGTCGGGTCAGTCAAGTCAAACAATGAAAATGATTTCAAATCAAACTAATCCGATTTACCATACGAAACATAAAATGGCTCTTGGTAACAACAATCCTTATAATCTCAAGAAAGCTCAGAAAGAACAGAATGTTTTGTATAATGATAATGTTATTTACACCAAACATGATCCTCTCGTCGTTCGGGATTCTGTGCAAACGATGGAGCATGTCGAAGAGAGGATAAATAAAATGAAACAAAAGGATTTGAAACCCATTGATTACAACAAATTGAACAAACTTTCGGGAATTACTTTTGTTCCACAAAAAGAACCATCTGTGTTTTCCATAAAATGACCATTCTCAATAATGTTTTCTAAGAAAGTAATTGCTTCCAAATCTCTTTCAACAATGGAACAAATGTCTTCTAACAACACTTTTAATACAAGTGAGGCTAGAGACATTCTGGATGACGTTAAAAAGAGAATTCAAGAACTTCAAAATATTGTTGATTCTAAAACTACAATCAGTATTAACAACTGGCATTCCAGTTTTCATATTGAGCAGAAAAAGGTTTTTGAAAACGAAATTACTATCCCACTGCATAACATCAGTGCGAGGGTAATCCATTTTGAAAATGCTTTCTTAAAAGAAACAGCCGAATTTGTCAAGGATCACAATTCCCTGGTAAACGAAGCTAATGAAACTCGTGAAAACATGAATGTTTTGGAAAAACTAAATGATTCTCTCTTCGAAGCTGTTATTACTACTGATATTATGTCCATCATTTTACAAACATATTCTGTTCAAGACGATGAAAGACTGAGAGCTGAGACCGCCGACGTTATTTCCAAATATGAAAATGCTCTTATAAAGCTTGAAAAAGAAAATGTCTCATATTTTAAACAACTTGATCGAAAAAAGGAAGAATGCAAGTATGACAAATTGTCATATGAGCGTGACTTAAAGAACATGAAAGAGCAAAATGATCTTTTGAGGGCTCAGCTTGAAAGTCAAAAAGGAAAGGGTGAGGAAACTAAGTTTGCAAAACCATCAACTTCGGAGAAACCAAATGTTTCAAACACGGTTCAAAAACCAAAAATGTCAATTTCACGATTTGCTCCAAAAGTCGATGAGAAAAAAGATTTGACAAAACCAGTCACTCCAACACCCTTGCCCAAGATAAGTGAAAATGAAAAGATTGTTGATAAAGGAAAAGCGGTTGTCGAAACACCAAAAGTTATAGCACCTGGCCTTTTTAGGATTAGTCCCACTACTGCGTATGCCTCCACTTCTAAGACAAATGACAAGTGCATAAAGGCTAATTCTAAAGAATCTAGGGATGCTAAAAAGGAAAACAATATAAATCCTAATGTGTGTGCCTTACCTTCTACAGGATTAGAAAGCACCTCTAGGAGCAGCAGACTAAAGCCTAGGAGCAATGCAAGGAACAATAGAGTCTCGCCTGTCTCTACGAGTAGTAGCAAGAATAAAGTTGAAGAAGTAGAAGAACACCCTAGGAATTTATCGTTTTTTAATAAGAAACATGATTCATCTGAATGTAATGTCGAAAGTATTGGTTCTAATGCATGTAATGACTCTGTTTGTTTAATATGCAAGAAATATTTAATTAATAATGTTCATGATGAATGTGTTTCTAAGAATGTGTATGTTACGCCTGAATAGAAGAATGTTCCAAAAAGACCTAGTGCTAAATCCAGATCTATAGAAAGATTAGTTGCACGCTTTAGGACTACCACTATTAGTCGAATGCCTATGAACTATCTTAAGTATTGTATGTGGATTCCGACGGGTAGAGAGTTCACTCTTAAGGATGGCAAATTAGAAGTTGTTCAAAATAAACATGTAGCAATCTTTAATGAGTGTGATTCTGCTTTTACTCCTAACCCCATGGAACCAAATTCAAAATGGTTTCCAAATACAAACTCTTTTGTTCTTGGCAGGTTATCAAAATATGTCTTTGGATCGTCGACTCGGGTTGCTCCAAGCACATGATCGGGAATTTAAAGCTGCTGATCAATTTTGTCTGGAAATTCATGGGAACTGTACGCTTTGGAAATGATCATGTAGCAGCTATTCAGGGTTATGGAGATCTTCGGTTTGGGAATTTTTTAATCACTCGAGTTTACTACGTCGAAGGGTTGGGACACAACTTGTTTTCAGTCGGGCAGTTTTGTGATGCTGATTTAGAAGTTGCATTCAGGAGAAACACAGTTTTTATTAGAAATTTGGTTGGTGATGATCTCTTAACTGGTAATCGTGGTACAAACTTGTATGCTGTCAACATCAACCAAATGGCTTCTACATCACCAATTTGTCTTATGACAAGGGCAACCGAAACTAAGTCCTGGCTGTGGCATAGATGTTTATCCCATCTCAATTTCGACACCATCAACAAGTTAGCCAAAGACAACATCGTCACCGGACTTCCTAAATTCAAATACACCAAGGAACACTTATGTCCATCATGCGAACAAGGAAAAAGTAAAAGAGCATCATATAAACCCAAAACCGTACCAAGTTCGGAAGCAAGATTACATATGTTGCACATGGACATATGTGGCCCAATGAGAGTTGAAAGCATTAATGGGAAGAAGTATATTCTCGTTATTGTTGATGATTATTCAAGATATACTTGGGTAAAGTTTTTTAGATCAAAAGACGAAGCACCAAGCATCATCATCACCTTTCTGAAGCGTATTCAAGTTCTACTTCAAGCTCCAGTAAGGATTATAAGAACATACAATGGCACAAAATTTACAAACAAGGAGTTAAGAACTTACATTGAAGATGTTGGAATCACACACCAAACATCAGTTGTTAGAACTCCACAGCAGAATGGGGTAGTTGAAAGAAGAAATCGAACTCTTGTGGAAGCTGCTCGCACAATGCTGATTTTTTCTAGTGCACCACTATTCTTATGGGCTGATGATGTAGCCACTGCTTGTTTCACTCAAAACCGATCCCTAGTCCATCCAAGATTCAATAAAACCCCATATGAGCTAGTGAACAACCGTAAACCTGACATCTCTTACCTTCACGTATTTGGCGCTTTGTGCTAACCGACGAATGACAGAGAAGATCTAGGGTAGTTAAAAGCTAAGGGTGATATTGGAATCTTCATTGGATATTCAGAAAACTCGAGGGCATTCAGGGTGTATAATAGAATAACGAAAAGGATAATGGAGACGATGAATGTGAAGTTTGACGAGATTTCACAAATGGCTTCTGAGAGACTCGCTCTAGAACCCGCGCTTAATCCGATGGCTTCTAATCAAAACGGATTAGGACCCGCACCAAACCAGCAGACTTTTGGACACATCAGTTCAGGAATCATACCTCAAGGAGCTCAGTCAACAAACACTGATAAACCTTCAGAACAAGAACTGGAAAATTTCTTCGAGTTAATGTTTGATGAATATTATGGTGGAACTTCGACAAATGCATCTCATCAACATTCCGCTGCACCCGCTCAAAACCATCAACCACCACCACCATCACAAGATGGATCTACAACAATCGAAGCTGAAGCACCTACTCCCTCAACATCATCAACATCTACTCCAGCAACTCCAGTTATTGAAACTGTTCTACCAAGAGTTGATGAGCAAAATCAAAACACAAATTTTCAAGAATAACCAATAAATAATTCAAACGATGTTGCGTTAGAAGAAGAAGAAATATTTGAAAACCCATTTGCAACAGACTCTGCTGAATCTTCTTCAAGGTTACAAGAACCTTCTAACATACATTCGTTACACCCAAGGTACCCTTCTACGTTTCAATGGACAAAAGACCATCCAATAGAACATGTTATTGGCGAACCTTCAAAGCCAGTTCAGACAAGGAGACAACTTGCCACTGATCTCGAATTGTGCATCTACATTTGCTCAATCAGCCTCAAAGAACCAAAGAATATTCGGGAAGCAATGGCAGAATACCCTTGGATAGAAGCGATGCAGGATGAAATTCTTCAATACCAGTTACATGATAGTTGGGAACTTGTTGTAAGACCACTTGATATACGTGTTCTTGATCTCAAGTGGTTGTGGAAGAACAAACTGGATGAGGAAATGAATGTTATTCGCAATAAAGCTCGTCTCGTGGCTAAAGGTTATCCACAAGAGGAAGGGATAGATTTCGAGGAATCATTCGCGCCTGTAGCTAGACTTGAAGCAGTCCGGATTTTCTTAGCCTATGCAGCTCACAAAAACATCACAGTCTATCAGATGGACATTAAGACAGCCTTCTTAAATGGAACTCTGAAAGAAGATGTGTTTGTGAGTCAGCTAGAGGGATTCATCGACGAAGATCATCGAGACTACGTCTACAAACTTAAGAAAGCCATTTATGGTTTAAAACAAGCTCCAAGAGCGTGGTATGATGAGCTATCATCTTTCTTGCTCAAAAACAATTTCACAAAAAGAATGGTTGATGACACCTTGTTTATCAAAAAATTCAAAGATGACATTTTGATCGTTCAAATTTACGTGGACGACATTATTTTTGGATCAACCAATCCTAACCATTCAAAACATTTTGAAAATCTCATGAAAAGCAAATTTGAAATGTCCATGATGGGGGAACTAAAATTCTTTCTTGGTTTACAAATACATCAATCCCCTCGTGGTATTTTTATCAATCAAGCTAAATATACTATAGAGATTTTGAAAAAACATGGAATGGAAAACTGTGATTCTGTTGGTACACCAATGGTCACTTCACCAAAAATAGGTGCTGATTTGTTTGGAAAACCCATCGATCCGACAAAATATCGGAGCACGATCAGTTCTCTCATGTACCTAACTGCTAGTCGACCCGATATTCAATTTGCTGTTTGCTTGTTAGCACGGTTTCAGGAAAAGCCTACCGAACTTCATCTCAAAGAGGTTAAACGGATTTTTCGGTACATACGAAGCACCATTAACATGGGACTTTGGTATCCGAAGGATTCGGGGTTTAATCTAACAGCATTTTCAGATGCAGACCATGCTGGTGATCAAGTTACAGCAAAGAGTACATCAGGTGGAGCACAATTTTTGGGTGAAAAGCTAGTAAGCTGGTCGTCAAAGAAACAAGATTGTACTGCGCTATCAACCGCCAAAGCCGAGTATGTGTCTCTATCTGCGTGTTGTGCCCAAGTTCTTTGGATGTGGACACAACTCACAGATTATGGCTTTACTTTTGACAGAATACCTATGTATTGTGACTCAAAAAGTGCCATAGCCATCTCGTGCAATCCCATACATCACTCTAAGACGAAGCATATCAAAGTCCGCTACCATTTCATCAAAGAACACGTGGAAGAAGGTACTGTTGAATTATTTTTTGTTAAGACTGATTATCGGTTTGACTATTTAGTTCGACGAATTGGCATGCGAAGCCTAACTCCTGAGGAGCTAGAACGTCTTCTCGAATCTTCTTGAAAAATGATTTCAAAATCGCTTCGCTGTAAATATTTTTGAAAAACAAAATACAAAATTTGAAATACTAACAAAAACAAAATACAAAAATATAATATTTTCAAAAAAATACAAAAATAATATAAAATCAAAAAATCCAAAAATATTCTTCTAACGACATGTCTCTCGTATAAATCAATATTCCGTACGTTTCTAGAAATGTCATTCAACAATGATACAGACATGTACAGATGCTTGAACGGGAGTTCTTTTAAATGTTTTTCTAAAACATGTCGTTTCTCAAAAGTTTCTTCACAATGGCTTTCGTATACTTTAGTACGAAACCCGTGCTTCAAAGTGAAATCTTTTCAAAACATGGGTCCGGGTATAATAACTTGAAAAGATTTCAAATAAGGACCCTAATGATGACTTATGATTATTTTCAAATCAAGGACTCGTACGTTCAATGATGAAATCTTTTTCAAAAAGTTCGAGTCTAAACAAACGAAAAAGATTTCAAGCATAAACTCGTTTTCAAACAAAATTCTTGAGCACTTTTTCAAGATTGTTCAAAAGATTTCTCAAAATCTCTCAAAATGAGTGCTCAAGATAACTCCCTCAAAACCCTTAATTGATTTTAAATGTGCTATCATTAAGGGGGAGTACAAACACAAAATGTTCCAAATTCATGCAAAATCTGTCTTTCTCTCCAAAAGCATTTTCTTAATCAGTTGATATAAAAAATATCACGTTATGCTATTTTTGAGGGGGAGAAGACATGATTAAAATGTGATTAAAGATGTTTAAAGATTGTGGCTGAATCTCAGAAGAGCTCGACTCAGTAAATGCCAATGAATTGACGAAGCTTAAAATGTCAGTAAACGAAAAGACTTGTCCTGGACGGGTAATAATTTCAAGCTAGTCTAACTAGTGATGTAAGCGTGTCTCGAATAGGACTTGTCTGAGTAGAATGTACCGTATCGAGAGACTTTCTTTGGACTTGACCAGGACGGGTAATAAATTCAAGCTAGTCTAACTAGTGATGTAAGCGTGTCTCGAATCGGTCATGTTCACTGAAAGTGGATCAATTCAAAAAGTGCAAACTCCTCCCACATGTGCAAATTTCTTAAAAATTATATGAGCACATGTGAAGGGGGAGTCCTTCAAAAGTTGCAAAACTCTCAAAGTGGTAACAACAATGTGTTTTATTATCATAAACACTTTGAGAGATTTTCACAAATGGTTTGATGGCAACAATAGGATAGTCATGGAGTTATAAGGTGACTAAGGTTAGGAAAAACCGTCCTATGATCCGCCAGAGCCGGAGGGATCTACCCAAGGACAAATCCAATAGATTAGAATTAGAAGTCCTTAGGTATGATTGAAAAAAAAAAGGAGAAAATGAGAAAGGAGAAAGAAGGGGTTGAAGAATTAAAAAGAAAAGTTATGATAAAGGGTGAAAAGAAATAGCCCTCCAAATGTTCAACCTTAGGGCAGACACCGGGTACAATTCGTATGCTACTGGTTGTTACTAAGGTGACGCCGGTATTGAAGACAAGACGTCATGGACCCAGTGACGCACTGCACTAAACCTTATTAACCACTCAAGTTCTCTTAAAAGAGCTTGTTTCATTCTCACGGGGAACCGGTGTAATCTATCGACCTGTCTCTTAGAGATGGTTGATATTGAAGCAGGATACCTCTCCCTAATCTCCGCATAGGAAACCAAATGTGCAATTATCGAGTCTAGAGCCCCGAGATTCATCAAAAGATCTCATAGGAACACATGATATTTCTACACTGGTTGTTCAACATTAAGGACACCAGATGTAAACTTTAGAGTCCTACGCAGATCTTAGCAATCTGCCATAACATTTATGAGAGAATTCACACAAGTGATTCTCAATGATTGAATGGAAATTCCTGCCAGGGTCAACATCTAACAGCCCTGACAGCAGGTCACTTCGATAATTCTTTTTGGGTTACGCTTAGTGTTCGCGGTGGTTTCAAATGGTCTACAGTCGTGGAATGATCCCCAGCGACTCACCCATTCATTGAGCTACTTAGTAGGTCTCGTAAGCTCTCTCGGGAGTATCCGAAATGGGAACGGCCTTGGTAAGGATTAGAAGGAGTCTTCACACTATGCTGTTGACGATCTCTAATTCTGAACCTGTAAGTACCGATTGATTTATTGCTAACTTTTTACCTGCAGCTATACATCATCTCCATGGCGAAGGATTCCACATGCTCATACATGCATCACAAAGTCAAAGGAAAGTTCTCACAAAGATCAAAGCAAAGTAAGGTTCAAAGAAAGATTCTACGCATTGTGAAAGAATCTACAGAAGTAAAGTAACAAAGATCGGTGTAAAAGAACGGGAATAACAAATGCATGTATCACAAAGACTAAAGACGTATGAGCATATTGGAATGGCGAACAACCACCACATATGCATAAGTGACGAAAGGCAGATCGCTCCACATCACAAAAGAACAAAGAACGATGAAAAGACAGTCATCAAAGATCACAAAGCATGAAGGGACAAAGACTAATGACTATTCTACTACGACACACAATGGTCAACAACAAAAACAAAGAAGACCTAATCACGTGGAGCATCATTCGAATGACCACCCCTTAGGGGGGAGATTGTTAGCATTAAAAATATGTATTGAAAAGTGATGGTCATTCTCATACATGTAACTTTGTAATGTGTCATAGATTACAATAGAATAGTCAACAGGCTTATGGTTTGGACTAATCTAATAGGTTATAAGTTATGTATTACAACTAGTCCATACTTAATGTAAAAGTCCAATCCATGACCAAGCCCATCCAAGCCCATTAGGGTGTCACATGTCTTACTATATAAATACCTCAAATGAGTCATTTGAGGTGTGTGCTTGTGTGTGTTTCTCTCTTAATATAAGTTCCATATTTCATCTCTTTCTCTCTACACATACACGACATCATCAAGTCACCATTTTTCCATCTCTACTTCATATTTACTTCTATTGTTGTGATAAAGTTGTGGTATCTAAAGTCCTACAGACAGGAACATGATTCGTACTATACGCATGGGCGTTTCGCTCCTTTAACATCTTCTTTGTAGCCAGGCCCGGTTCTCAGCATGGGCAGGCTGGGCCACAGCCCAGGGCCCAAACCTTTAGAGGGGCACCAAAATATTAAATTAAAGTCCAACATATACCTATGTAAACAACATGCCTATTACAGCCCAATATTACAACTTTAGATTCAGAATTGAAGGCCCGATTGTAGTTTAACACTTTTCTTTATTTTTGGTTCAATCTGAATGTACGAAAGTATTGAAGCATGAATCAAGTAACCATTCAATTACGTGGTGCTTGTAAGTTGTAACTTTGTTTAAGATAGCAAGCAATTTGAGTTACCAATATTTGTTTTGTATTATTTTTCTTGAAACTTAGAGTTGTAACTTTGCTAATCAGTTTACAAATTGATTGCAAATCTTTATCTGAGTTGATTTGTATGTTATCGTGTTTTTAAAAATATCTCAAACGAAGATGATCAACAACTTAGCTTACAAAATGCTGAAAGAATGGATCTCTTTTAAAAAACAAACACTTGCAGTATTCATTGTCTCATATTAATAACATTCTTTCAGTATTAGCATTAATCGACTTGCTAATGCTGTATTAAATTTTGCGTGTTAAAAGGGCCTACTTTTTTAGCTACGCCCTGGGCCACCAAAAACCTCGGAACGGCCCTGTTCATAGCTTCATTATATGCATCGTCCTCTTCATTTTCATAGTCATCATCCAGCATATCAGTCTTGAGAATACTAATATCATCAAAGAGATTCTTCCTCTCTCATAAGAGCAAAGTTACCGGCCTCCTTCGTGACCAACCAAGAAATTGGCAGTTCCAACAAGGGGACGTAACACTGACCTACCTCACGAAGCACATTTTTTTGAATCAAGAGCATGTCTAGCTTCAATTATTTCATATGGTGGAGTTAAGCAGTTCCTTATCTCGGTTGTTTTTTCGCCACTATAAGAAATCATCTGCCTTTTACCAGAATCCGTAATGGAAAGGTAATCCGCCCATGACTGATCTTCGCATCCATCAACAATAAGAATGATGTCTTATTTTTCAGTTTCATATCCATCTCTTCTTCTTCGTGACTATTTTGTTTATTGTATAGAACATTGTTATGGTAAATTGAATTGGGTGACAAGAATAAAAGTGAATCAAGTTTATTTCCAAACTTGATCTTCCACTTGAACAACAAAGGGTTATTAAAGGAAGACGAAAGTTGGATGCATATAGACTTCACTCTTGTGAACTTTTCAAAGACAACATGGTAGACTGAAATGATTGCATATAGACTTCACTCTTGTGTAAAACAAGAAAGTTTGGTTCTGAGCAATTGCAGGCATATGTGTTATTATCATTTTAAGGAAATCCATGGATGTATAGTCATTAGGACAATTTCTTAATCCTGTTGTACACATGTTTCTACTTGCGCAAATGTTATGTTGTGGACTTGTGGTTTGTTTTTGTTGTACAAACGAGGTCAAGTATCATTTGTCTTAATTAATGGGAAAAATGCCTGTTTAATCATAGCTAGCGAATTTGACTATCATATTGTCCTCTTTACTCGCACGAGTTCGAAGTTGCCAGGTAGCCAGTATAGTATCTAGGGGTTACTCTTATTAGATGATAAATATGGCCCAAGCCCGATTGTGGGCTTAGGGTCCATCATGGTTTAGGGTTTTGTTATTGCATGAATAATAAAGTTATCCTCACGGAAATTGTGGAAAACTAGAAGGGGGGGTTGAATAGTTTTACGTCTTTTTAATTTTATTATGAAAACTTAGTTTAGTTTTAAAACCTTGTTTGCTTTTAAAACTTTGATTCAATCTTATGTGAACTCAAATCTTTGATCAATATGAACAAGTATATCTAAGTATGAACAATAATAATAATGTAAGCTAAGTATGTGAAATCAACACATGCATAATATAAACAATTATAGCTATATACGAGAGATAAGTACGTAATCGTTTATTTTATAATCCTTAGTTATATTTTGTATAAAACCTATACTTGATCGAAATGATCAATTATATGTATGTAACCTTTTTAGTTTGATTGTAAAAATTTTGTTTTGTGAATGAAACTTTCGTTTGATCTTTAAGTAAAATCAATACTAGCACTATATGAGCAACTATATATATACGTCTACGTCTACAAATGTAATAACGATATAAGCAAGATAATAAGTAAGATATGGAAAGATCTAACCGCGAGACAAAGGATTTATAGTGGTTCGGCTACAAGGACACCTTCCTTGCCCTACTCCACTCCTCGAGTCACCTACTCGAGAGTTTTCTTCACTATGTCAACAAGCTCCTTATGGCGGAGAAACCTTACACACCAATATACACACCACTTACACACCAATCTTCACACCAATCTACACACCAATCTACACACCAATCTTCACACCAATCTACACACCAATCTTCACACCAATCTACACACCAATCAATTTCTTCAAATCTATCTACTTCACAACTAACTACTCCACACCTATCTTCTTCACACCAATCTAGTTCCTAACTTATCTTCTTCACACCAAATATCTTCACTACAATCTACTAGCCAACCACACAATCTATATTCCTATCACAACTATCTACAATCAAATATTCACAACACACTACACAAAGATATATGTAAATATTCTTGATGATGCACCAATCAACTTGGATGTGGAGGTCACAACAAGTTGTAATACTTCTTGTCTTGGAGGATAGAAGTATTCTTCTATTGCACTTGAGAGGATGAAGTAAGAATCACTTTGAAACAAAGGATAATGTATTTATGATCAAAGGATTTGGAGAATGGAAATGAGATCTAGAACAGAAAGTTTTGGGGTGCAAAAGGTGAGGAAAAAATCCAGGTTTAAGGTGGTATTTATAGGCAAAAGAATCTGACAGAGGAGCGTGGCCGGTCCCCTTAATTCATGGCCGGCCCCCTTAAAATTAAGGGGACCGCCCTTTATAATTAAGGGGGCCGCCCAGCTGAAACGGCCAGATTCTTTGGCTTTTAGTGGGGAAAGTTTATTTGGTGAAAAACTAACTGTTTTTGGTTAAAATTTTGAATTCATATATTTAGTATGAATAAAACATTTTTCTTTATTACCAAAAGTGTTTTTCAAAAATATATAATATGTTTATATAATTAAATAAACTTTGCATTAGTTAATTAAATACCCCTTTGATCATAAATTGCAATAAACACTTTGTTTATTCATACCTTAAGTGATATGGATGCTAAAGTGAATATTTACGACTAAATACTTGTTTACGTCATAATTTGTAGTTCAATGAGTTTACGTTTTGTGATTATCAAAACATAGAGATATCGATATATGTTAATAATGTTTTTAGGCATTATTTATATCAACAATCTCCCCCTTTTTGATGATTACAAAACCTAAACTCATTAAGTCTAAAAATTAATTTTTAGACAAGTACTTAGTGAGTTTATATTCACTTCTCCCCCTTTTTGTAGAATCAAAAAGGTTATGCCGACTAGCTTCATGAATGAAGTTAGACGGGTAGAAAGCTCCCCCTTGATGTGTGCTCCCCCTCGTTCAAGGGCACCAAGGAATCGAGATATGGAATTCTCGCAAGAAAAATATTAGAAGCACAAGCATATATAGAAGAATGTGCAATATACAAATAACAAGCATAGCAAACAAATATTAAGGATACATAACAATTAATTCAAAGAGATTATGTTAAAGATCCTAATTTGCCAAAGAGAGCCATCGGACTTGCGTGTAACAAGGGGTTGGTTGATTCGTATTTGAAAGTGAAAATCATAAGCATATGGTATGCTTAGATGGTTGATGATGGAGTGTTTGGAATAAGGATGGTTGAGTTAGGGTAAGGTTGTTGGATTAATGGAGGTATATGTTTGGGTCATGAATGTTGGAGAGTTTGGTTGTGGAGAGTTTGTAGCGGAAGAGGTTAATAAAGGTTTTGGATGTTGTTCAAGTGAGGGTATTGGATGTGATCTAGTGAGAAGATATTCAATTCAAGTGAAGTGTTCATTGAATGCAATCGTTTTTAGGAGAAAGATGCAACAAGGTTAATTGTTGACATGCTTCTCAAGTTGATTTATGTTGTGTGGTGATGAGGGTGATCAAGATGAAGATGGATCCAAATTGCGTTGAGCAAGATGTAAGGCTAAAAGAGCACTAAGCTCATGGGCTTCTTTTAGCGCCTCAACGAACTTCAAGTGTTCGGAGGAAGGTGATGGTGGTGGAGCATGATAGTTGTCTTGGGTGAGGGTTTGAACATGCAACATAGGAATGGCATGTGAGGTTGTAGGATGTGGTGGTGGTACTCTTGGTGGTGGAGACATGGTTGAGCTTGGGTAGTCATGAAAACATGAAATGGGTGGAAGAGGTTCTCCAAGAGTGAGTGGTGTTTTTGTTGAATGAGCAACATGTAAAGTATTGATTGAGAGATTTGGATTGTTGATTTGGGATTGAGCATGCTCATCATAAGAAGAAGCATGAATGAGGGAATGAGTGGGTGATAGGTTGTGAGATGAGTCATTATTGTGGGTTTGAGGTTAGGTAGTTGGTTGACTTGGAACAACATCGCTTGAGTTGTGAAAAGATTATGAGGTTTGAGTGTAATGTAGAAGGATATGGGTGAGTAAAGGTTTTTGACATGTAATGTTGGTGAGAAGGAGAGTGAGGTGTTAGATAAGTAATGTTTGAAAACATAGGAGGAATTTGGTGTTGGATGTTTGACAACATCATTTGGTTTGACGGAATTTTAAAGGAAGTTAGGTTTTCTTCTCCAAACAAGTTTCTTGGTGGTTTTGGTTTAATGGGAGAGGAAATGATGAGATGAGTGGAGATTTAGAGGAATGAGAGTGTTTATAATGTAGGATAGGTGGGATCAAGGATGGATAAACTTTGATGGAAGGTTTAGGAAAGAATAGGTTTGTGAATTTTGGGAAGTGTATGATGAAATGGGCTAAAAAGTAGAAAAGGGAAACAACACTTTCGATCATCAGATGGCCGGTCCCCTTAATTGGAGGCCGGTCCCCTTAATAATTAAGGGGTCCGCCTTATGATTTAAGGGGGCCGCCCATCTGGTGATTCCCAGATTGCCAGAAAAGGGTTTTTGGTAGTGAATTGCAGAAAGGTTGTGTTTTTGGTTTCAAACAAGTCCAACTCTTTGAAGCAATTAAACATAGACTAATTATGTAGGCAATTATGTAGCTAAAGCATGTTAACCAAAGAGATTAAGTAATCAAGCAATTTCATCTAGCATGCAAACATACTCATCTAGCAAGCAAAATATAAGTGCTAGGAAACAATAAGCAACATCAAGTATTTCATAACTACATAACTAAGAGGATTAATCCTAATGTGTATTATGATAGCATGGGTTTCTAGACTTGTTACAAACGAAGTCTTAATAGATAAACCATGGCCCTCTTGATTTGATTTAGTTCACTTATAAGTGTCATTTATATAAATATAGATGACAAATATGAGATCACCATGCATGATTTAAAGAGACGTTTTTAGCATTATTCAACAATGTTTGAAAGTAGGTTTTCATGTAGATATGAGAGTTAATTGAATAAAATAGATTCGGTTTTACTTCAAAATGTGTTAATGAAAGGTAAATAAAATTTTCTCAATCTTTGGTTTTGATCAAAACAAAATTGTGGATATTTATTGTGAAAACATCTTATTTAAAAGTGGGATAGTTATTTGAAAAACTATTTTCCAAAATGTGAGGTTTTTGCATATTTTTAAAGATATTAGATTTTTGACAACAAATATCATTAATCATATATTTTAAAAGATGTTTGTTATAGATCTCATGCTCAAGAGGATTGGTTAAGCCTACTATTATCTCATGCTATCGTTTCTACATATCCTATGATCCTAAAGGAAGTGATGACGAAAATTAATATGTAGGATGCGAGAGTGTTGAATGGGGTATAACCTAACATCTATAGTTCCTTTGATTTCGCACGCTTATCTGACTTAATGCCATAGTCTACAAGAGCTTGTTTCATCCATAGTTTTCTTACGCGAGGAATCTAATCCTACTTCTATATTAACGATTTATCCACTTAACTCATTTCACTTCATCACCATGAGTTTCCTAATAGTGGATATAGAAGATTTCCATTTTCTATTTTGTTCGGCAATGAACAATTTTATCTTATTCCTAGGAAAGTCAACCAATGATGTTTCTAGGTTATAAGAATATAAGCAATTATGTACTAAGCATTAATCTAACTAATCATTTATCTAAGCATGCAAATTATAGTGATGAACTTAAAAGAAACGTGTACCTTTTAGTCTTCAATGGAATATCTTCAAGCACTTCAAGTGACCATGTTGACTTATAGAAGTCATTAGTAGATGATATTCCAACTTCTTCCAAGATTGAAAACTTAGCCACTTGGTCCCCATTGTCTCATTGGTCCAAAGTTGTTTGGTCCAAACATATTTAACATTTGGCTAGGATGCATGTATGGTGGTAATATTTCCCAAGGATTGTAACTTGGTAGATAATTCCACATTTGATTTCTAGTGTTATTGTAATTTTGTCTATTTTGATTTCTTCTAGGTTGAGGTGTTTTAGATCTTGGATGATGATTGTTAGGTTTTCTTGATGGTGGAGTTTTAGATCTTAATTTAGGTTTAGAAAATCCGGTTTTGACTTTTAATGATGGTTTATAAAAACTTTTTACTTCCACATCACTTGCAATAGGTATTTTTCTATCTTCTCTAAGTATATACTTAGGTTTTGACTCTAATGGTTTTTGTTTACTAGATTCACATTCAAACTTTATATTTTTATTTTCACTAGTTGAAACATTAGTTGAGGTTAATCCTAGACCGGTTTTGTCTCCCGAAGTTTCTTGAACACTTATTATTTTCTTAAGTGGGTTACTACTATTTTTAAACTTGTCAAGTTTGAAAATTTCATCTTTAAGTTTTTCGTTTTCATTTTTAACCTCTATGCATGTTTTACATTCTATAAGAACTTCTTTTCCTTTTTCCAAATGTTGTAGTCTAATTTTTAATTCGAGTACTTCATTTTCTAATAGATTGTTAATATGTTTTAGTGACTTATTTTTAGCTATAACTTTTTGACCTAATTTGCGTAACCTATTATATTCACTATCTAGGTCTTTTTCGTCTAATGATAAATTTTCGTCACTAAAGTATTTGGTTTCGGAACGTACCTCGCTTGATGTCTTAGCCATAAGACATTTCTCCTCATTTGTGATTTCTTTCTCATCGTCATCGCTATCATTCCAAGCTCCTCCAACAAACGTCTTTTGATTTTGATTTCTTGACATCATTGGGCATTTTCCGATGAGATGATTTGGATCACCGCATTTGAAGCACTTCCTATCACTTTTGCCATTTTTGTCATCTTTATTTCTTTGGTTTGCTTTCCTTTCATCATACGGTTGTCTAACCAATCTTCCTCGCCATTTGAGGAATTTCTTGAAGTCTCTTACGGCCGTCGCATATTCTTCGTCATCACTTTCGGAGGTTGAGCTATCCTCGTTACTAGATTCCTTCCTAGCTTTCAACGCAATTGACTTGCTTTGCTCTCTTTTTCCATTGACCATCTCGGAGTCTTTCTTTATTATTGCTTCGTAGACTTTCAGGTTGCCGATCAACTCATCAAGTTGAAGAGTTGACAAGTTCTTCGATTCTTCAATCGCCGTAACTTTAGCTCGCCATTTTGGATGAAGAGCCCTAAGAAATTTCCTAACAAAATTCTTACTAGAAAAATTCTCATCAAGTGCTTTTAAACTTGTGATAATAGTGTTAAATCTAGCAAAAGCATTATCTATTGATTCCTCCTCCGGAATCGTAAATTGTTCATATTGTTGAACAAGAAGATCTATTTTGTTATCTTTAACTTGACTATTACCTTGGTGAGTGATTAGTAAAGAATCTCAAATCTCTTTTGCGGTTTTACACATAAAAATTCTTTCATATTCTTTGCGTGGTAACGCATTATAAATAACCATTTTAGCCTCATTATTTTTTGATAGTTTCTTTTTCAAATCATCATTTTGTTTTTCAAAAGATACAATTTCATCCTTTTTAGTTTCAAAATTATATTGAATAGGAGGAAAATCACCAAAGGTAATAACATGCCAAAGATCTAGATCCTTTGATTTCACATAAGTTTCGAATCGATTTTTCCAATATAAAAATCCATCACTTTCAAATAGTGGTGGTCTTTGCATAGATTGCCCTTCTAAATATTTTTCAGATTCCATAGATCGTTACAAGTTTTAAAATACAATATATTTTAAAAATCTTGCTAGACCTGGCTCTGGTACCAATTGTGGAAAACTAGAAGGGGGGGGGGGGTTGAATAGTTTTACGTCTTTTTAATTTTATTATGAAAACTTAGTTTAGTTTTAAAACCTTGTTTGCTTTTAAAACTTTGATTCAATCTTATGTGAACTCAAATCTTTGATCAATATGAACAAGTATATCTAAGTATGAACAATAATAATAATGTAAACTAAGTATGTGAAATCAACACATGCATAATATAAACAATTATAGCTATATACGAGAGATAAGTACGTAATCGTTAATTTTATAATCGTTAGTTATATTTTGTATAAAACCTATACTTGATCGAAATGATCAATTATATGTATGTAACCTTTTTAGTTTGATTGTAAAAACTTTGTTTTGTGAATGAAACTTTCGTTTGATCTTTAAGTAAAATCAATACTAGCACTATATGAGCAACTATATATATACGTCTACGTCTACAAATGTAATAACGATATAAGCAAGATAATAAGTAAGATATGGAAAGATCTAACCGCGAGACAAAGGATTTATAGTGGTTCGGCTACAAGGACACCTTCCTTGCCCTACTCCACTCCTCGAGTCACCTACTCGAGAGTTTTCTTCACTATGTCAACAAGCTCCTTATGGCGGAGAAACCTTACACACCAATACACACCACTTACACACCAATCTTCACACCAATCTACACACCAATCTACACACCAATCTATACACCAATCTTCACACCAATCTACACACCAATCAATTTCTTCAAATCTATCTACTTCATAACTAACTACTCCACACCTATCTTCTTCACACCAATCTAGTTCCTAACTTATCTTCTTCACACCAAATATCTTCACTACAATCTACTAGCCAACCACACAATCTATATTCCTATCACAACTATCTACAATCAAATATTCACAACACACTACACAAAGATATATGTAAATATTCTTGATGATGCACCAATCAACTTGGATGTGGAGGTCACAACAAGTTGTAATACTTCTTGTCTTGGAGGATAGAAGTATTCTTCTCTTGCACTTGAGAGGATGAAGTAAGAATCACTTTGAAACAAAGGATAATGTATTTATGATCAAAGGATTTGGAGAATGGAAATGAGATCTAGAACAGAAAGTTTTGGGGTGCAAAAGGTGAGGAAAAAATCCAGGTTTAAGGTGGTATTTATAGGCAAAAGAATCTGACAGAGGAGCGTGGCCGGTCCCCTTAATTCATGGCCGGCCCCCTTAAAATTAAGGGGACCGCCCTTTATAATTAAGGGGGCCGCCCAGCTGAAACGGCCAGATTCTTTGGCTTTTAGTGGGGAAAGTTTATTTGGTGAAAAACTAACTGTTTTTGGTTAAAATTTTGAATTCATATATTTAGTATGAATAAAACATTTTTCTTTATTACCAAAAGTGTTTTTCAAAAATATATAATATGTTTATATAATTAAATAAACTTTGCATTAGTTAATTAAATACCCCTTTGATCATAAATTGCACTAAACACTTTGTTTATTCATACCTTAAGTGATATGGATGCTAAAGTGAATA
The DNA here is from genome assembly GCA_030686995.1 of Artemisia argyi. Taxonomy (NCBI): domain Eukaryota; kingdom Viridiplantae; phylum Streptophyta; class Magnoliopsida; order Asterales; family Asteraceae; genus Artemisia; species Artemisia argyi. The sequence continues at coordinate 179,124,523 of CM060681.1, forward strand.
TTTACGACTAAATACTTGTTTACGTCATAATTTGTAGTTCAATGAGTTTACGTTTTGTGATTATCAAAACATAGTGATATCGATATATGTTAATAATGTTTTTAGGCATTATTTATATCAACAGAAAATTATGTAGTCCAATATGGTATCAGAGCGGGTCTGATCCAAGACCTAGGTGGCTATGTTGAGCCGCCTCCCCAATACCACCCCGTCAAACCCTAAAATCATAACTAAACTGCCGTTAGTTTACATCAAAACAAAAACCCTACACGTCATTATCAATTGGCTTTACCAAAAGCCACAATTTTCTTTCGTCTCTCTCAGTTAACAATTTTTGACTTTTGAGTGATGAATTAATTACTTAGCTTGAATTGTTATTATGAGTAACAAACAAGTTTGCACGCCATCAATTTGCTTGTCCTTGCTTTGGATCTGCGCGCAAAGAAAGAAGGAAAAAGAAAAAATATATAGGAATTGGATGGTGGATCTACAATGTGTCATTTGATAAGTGATTTTTTGTATTATATGATTATGTATTCATATATGGGTAATTGTTTGTTCGAGTATGTTTATTTGTGATTCGGAAAAAAAAAATATTATTAGAGTTGGTTTATTGTTTGTTTGTTAGTAGATCGTTCGTACGAATTTTTTACAAGTTGACTGAAGTTGACTGTTGGTACCAGTCCCTATAGCCAACCGTTGGTACGGTTTTGTTACCAGTCGAATTAGCCAACCGTTGGTACCAGTCGACTAAAGTCCACCGTTAGTAGGGTTTTGTTACGAGTCGACTAAATTTATGTTTGTATTATGTTAATTTTTTTTTCTAATTTACTACTCCAGTCCGAGCTTTCGCGATTTCGCCGCTCGGACTGCGAGGGAGTATTAGATGATAAATATGGCCCAAGCCCGGTTGTGGGCTTAGGGTCCATCATGGTTTAGGGTTTTGTTATGTACTTTCTATAAATAATGCATGAATAATAAAGTTATCATCACGGGGAATTATGTAGTCCAACAACTCTTTGTTAGCCATGGTCCTTCTTTGAGATACAAGGCCCTCAAATTAAGCTAGGTACATATATGCGTAATGTTAAACATAATTTATTTATTTATTTATTTATTTTTCTAACATCAACTAATAATCTCACAATTTGTAAATCACAAATCTATCTCACAAGTCATAAGCAAAATTTGAACTCATAGCCATTTACTTGAAGAGCTACCCACACAACATGGTGTACCTCTTTTGACAAATTGCTCAAACTTATGTACTTAAACACAATTACTAAGACTTCTAGTTATATTAGGAACGTGTTAAAGAGTCCTATAAATATAACAAAACCTAAATTAGAAGTCGACCATAAGTTGACTAGGCCGTGGATACAGCCCAAACAATGGGAGATTTTGAAAGGAAAAGAAAGAGCAGTGATTTGGAGGTTGTTAGGAATATAAATATTCCTATAAAAGACTCGGTCACCTAAATATTGTAATAGCATTAAGATAGCTCGTAGTTAGTTTATTTATTAGTTAGTATTAGTTTCAGTAACACCGTGGAAGAAGGACGGGTCTTTACCCACTGTATGCCTGATCCACAGCTCGGGTGTGGGCGTTTTATCATTTGTTTGTTAGGTAGTATAAATACCCCTCTCCACATGTGGAGAGGGTTGGACCTTTCATACTTTCAATATAATATTCACTAGTTTCTCTCACTAAAGGCTCCTACTTCTCTATACTTTCTCTCTCTACATTTCTAGCTATTCAATCCATACAAATCACAAAGACCATACGAGTTTATGTTTATGAGTATCCTACAATTGGTATCAGAGCCATGGTTTCATATTAGGGCCTTGGATATTCGGATTTGGTGTGGTATTTGTGGTTTTTGTGAGTTAGAAGAGTTTTCTTTGAAAACATCATGGTTTGATCTTTCTAGTGTTATTTGATACGCTATGGGTGTACTTTTGTGATCATTGGTGTTAGTACTACATAGTTTTTTAGTTGGTTATGCTACATCAAACGTGTATTTGAAGTTGGGATTGATTTTGGGGCGTTATTCTTGACTGCGGTTAGCTCTACTGTTTTATTTCTTGGTTGCGGTTAGCTACTGGTTCCTGCGGTTTGCTGGTTAGTGTACAACCTCACAAAAATCTATATAATTAAATACGTCTAATTATATATTAATCTTTGTTATTATTGTAATTACCATTTTTACGAGGAAATTTAAAATTTTCTTAGTATATTAAAATGGTCACAATTACGATATTGCAAAATTCACCAAACGACAAAACAAGTTATCGACACAATTAACAAAATATTAATTTCACTAATCCTAATTAATAATATTAATCACAAAACAAAATGGGCCTTGTTCTTTCATAAGCCCAACCGGCCCAAACACAAAAACCCATTTTTATAAATAATAATTCATACAAGTCGACCAAATAAGCTCCAAAACGCCTCGTTTATTCTTAATTCGTACACACGACACCTATATATTTTTGCTCCATCTCGTTCACCACCTAGCCAAATATTAGTGTGTCAAATCCCAAGTTCATTGGACGACGTTTGATACATCTTTAAGTGGCAAAGTGATCGAACAAAAATCAATTCAATCGATTTATATATTATTCAAAACTTAACCGTTTTAATCCCGGTTTGTTTCTAAATGATCATAATAATATTTCTAACATGTTTTCATGTTTAAATATTAATGATGATCAACTATAATCAAGTAGTACTAGATTATGCAAATCATGTGGGTAATATATATATGTCGACATCAATGTGAATCATCAAAATCAATTTCTCTTGTTTCATGTCTTCCCAATCTAATATAAAATGATATATATGTCGATCAAGTCCATCTTACTGACATAAAATAGTACTACATGTTTCCTTGAGTTATTTAGTACCATGTGATTCAATCAAATGGTACAATATATACGTTTCATTGCATGTCTCCATTTCTCTTCATTCACATACTCCTCCACATAATTATTTCGTCCTTCAACTTAATCCTAAAGACTAGAGAATCGATTGTATATTAGTTTGTAAGCAAGAAAAGGAAATCGGGTTTGATATTTATATATAACGTTTGGGTTATATAGTGAAACGTAATATTCTTGTGTTCCATTCTATCACTCGACTCTTGATCACCTTTAAGGTGTTTGTAAGTCGTCTACATCCTTCTTCAATCCATGTTACACGTTAAATTATTGTCATGCATCATGTTTATTTTTATTCGATCATATATACTTTTATATATAGTTTACGTATAAATATTGTTATATAGAAACACGAGCGTGACTAGCCTCTATCTTGGAAGGCCTAGGAGTCACGTAGCACACTTGTTTCACGTTTATTTTTATGTTACATGCATCACACGAACTCATTTTGAAACATATATCAAATGTATAAAAATGTTACAAAACATAGAAATAATACTAAGTCTTTTAATAATAAAAATACGTCCCAAGTCACTTATAAAACCGTCTTTTATCTCACAATTTAGCGTAACAAACATGTCATATTTTTACACCATCTAATAGACACCATGGCTAGCTACAACTTTCGTATAAATAACATGTAAAAATAACCACGTCTTGACACTCTAAATCGACCAAAGTAAATTGCAAAACTCGTATATACCAAAAACGCTTAGAAATTTTCAAGTCTTTTTACCCAGAAAATAGTTTCAGATCGCGACCAAAATGACCCTTTAAAACTTAATTCGACTTAATAACCACCCAATATTTTTACACAAACTATTTCTCCTTGCTACAAGCTACAAGTTTCGTGTTTATACTTTATAATAATAAGCTCGTTTAGACCCTTTAAATTGGCCAAAGTAAACCACAAAAACTCATTTTTCAAAAACTATTTATAAAGCTTAATGGACTGAAAATCCCAATAAGCTGAAAATAAGCTCTCCGTATAAGCTGGACCAAAAAGCTATTTTGATATGATTTTATAACATTAAAAATGAGTCTAGGGATAAGCCCAACTTGTCTCAACGCTCACAGATTTTAAAACGTTAACGGGCCTTTAAATTAGCTCGTTAAAGCCCAATTATTGAAAAATAAGCTATTTTTTGAAAATAAGCAGTTGAAATAAGTTTTAATAAGCTTCAATAAGCTCCAGAAATTTTAAGATAATTTTTCCCATAATTTTTGAACGTTTGGACTAAAAATGTAACGCGACGACACCTAGAAGGACTAATATTGAAAACTGTAAAAACTAAGGGTTAAAACTGTAAAAATAGAATTATTAAGGTAGAAAATGATTTATTATTAATCTCCAAGCTTAGATTGTAATTTTGGACAAGTAGTGGACTATAAATATAAATTAGATACGAAAAGGACTAACGGTGTAACGCTAACGCCGTTAGTATAAAAAGTGTAAAATTAGAAAAGGACAAGGACTACACCTAATCTATTTGACATTCTTATTTTATTTTCTATTTTACGGCAACCCTCACGTCATATGCATTTTATTACGTTTATTATATATATTATTTATTATATATATAACGATATTTAAAAAGTTAATATTTTTACTTACGATTTAAAAAGGTAAAACTACGATGGATATTTTAAATAAAGTATTTTTTTTTCATATCATGCATGGCATAATAATTTCACTTCACATCATCTATTCGTCATAACGAATAATGTTTATTCGTTATTCGTTCGTATTTACCAAATAGTATTTAGTTATATTCTCTGATAAATTTATTTATCAGGTTCCGTATCAAAGACGTTTCCATAATCGTTTCCATAAATCTCATCCTACTTTACTTTTCATCATTTCCAAATCAATCCAGGTGAGTCTTAGCCCCATTTCAAATAATTGTTTTTAACTCATTCGGGGAGATACATGCTTACATATACTTTGATAACTTGATAAGTATATGAAATAAAATAACATACATGATTCAAATCAATTTCCTAATTGATATTAAAATAATATAATTTGTGATTTATAATATATCAATGTTTCCAATGTGATTATTGTGGTACGTGAAGTATATATTTATTGATGAATTATTTGACTGAAATATTGTTATTCATATGAAAATGTTCTCAATTCGATTATTGTGGTATGTGATATAAATGTGTTACTGGCGAAATATTCAAATTGAATTTGTGATACTCAAACGATACTATTTTCAAACTGAATTTGTGATACTCAAACGATACTATTTTCAAATTGAATTTCTGATACTCAAATGATGATATTTTCAAACTGAATTTTTGATACTCAAATGATAATATTTTCAAACTGAATTTATGATACTCAAATGATGATATTTTCAAACTGAATTTCTGATACTCAAACGATACTGTTTTCAAATGTATTTCTGTGATACGATACTTGATTTCATGATGTGTGCTAAATGAGCCCATTAGTCATTGATATTGCCTAAGTTAGCTTATCGCCATATAGTCCCTCTATCATGAGCCATTAATCACTGAAAAGTGAGCGCGAATATAGTGGACAGCTTCGAAACCTGTTTCGGGTTGACCTCCGATCCCACTAATGCTTGACGGAATGCCAATTGCAATTGGTTAGTGTTGAGCTATAGACCTTGATAGATCTTCTTGAGCACTCTAGAATCGTTAGTAATGTCACTGTAATCAATAACACACTAATAGGCAATCTCTGCAACTTGTATTTATAAAGCGGAAACAAAACACAAGCTTGATACTAAGAACTCTTGATCCTCTATGGATCTTTTAATAATATTAAGAATTCTCTAAAAGTTATTCAATACATAAACCGTGTGTTCCTTTTATACTCAAGGAACCCTAAACCGTTTCTCAAGAAACGTATACTCTAAAACTTATAAAAGATATGCATTATCACTTCCTAAATAAACTCATGCATATCCAAACTACATTACATAAAACACGGAAATACTATATCTGCAGAAACTAATAAAGCTGAACTATGTCTTCAGCAGATACACTGCTTCAGCAGAAACCAACTCTTCAGCAGGATCCTTTCAGCAGAAACAACAGCAGAATTCTTACTTCACAGGATTCCCAACAATCCTCCCCTAATCTTGAATTTGACCTAGTTAAGTTCAAGATTCTTGATAGATCTTTAAAGTAACATACCAAGAGGATTGTAATATAACACCAGCAAAGAATTATCATCAGCAGAATCTCTATGATCAGCATATACTTAAAAGCTCCATTCTTTGCAGCAACAAATGACTAAATGTACATCAAAACAAATTAGTTTCATACTATTCTCATCACTTCCAGGTGTGTTGACTCCTGTGAGAGGTGAATCATTGAAAATAATGGATTTGATGTCTCTTTACCAATAGCCATCACTACTGGAATAGCCAAGTGTTCAAAGGTACACTGATAACCACATGATTTTTAGCAAATCATCAGCTATAAACGGATTTGAGATGTCTTTACCTGTAGCCGTTTGCTCAGGACTAGCCAATTATCTTGATGAAAATCATCTTGGTTAACTGATTACCAAATATGGTTTTCCACTGCCTTTACCACAAGCCATATACATGTAGGCTAGCCAATTATTCAGAATCCATAAAGGAAAAATCCATGGTCAATTGACAACCATTTCAACTACTCAGCAACAAAGCATGGGTGAGTTGAAAACCCTATGGTTTTGAGCAAACCATTACAGCTATCAACAGATTTGACATGTCTTTACCAAAGCTGTACCCTTTGGACTAGCCAACTTTATGATGGAATAGTCAACATCAGGTAAGTTGATAACCAAACCTGCAGACAAATACTATACAACAACATGTTAGTTTTTTTTTCTTTTTTTTTTTTAATTAAGAAAATAAATATACAACATAATATCTCTACTCAGATGCTGCTCTGGAAGTCTTAATCCTTTGTTTGAAAACCTTCACCAAAGATTCAGCAAACAATCTTGTATTACCAACTGGATCAGGAGGAATTTCCAACTTCTGTTGTAACATTTTCTCCATCAAAGATACCTTCAGAGGATACTTATTGGTAATATCCATGATAATCCTCAGACCAGTGGTAGTTTCCAGCATATGCACATAAGACATAGGATAGAACTTCCAATTCTGAACTTTCCATTTCTGATTGTTCTTCCAGATATCATAACTTGCACCAGTAGGAGTAGAAGAATCAAACAACACTTGAAGATCACCCAACAAATACAATCCAGAACCTTCAGGAGTATGAGTGGCATAATACTTAGTAACCAACTAATATAGAGTTACCAAATCTTGATAATTTACAAGATGAAGAGTCTGCTGAAGAAAAGCAAAGGAGATGGATGTCTTATCCAATCTATAAATAGTATTTATTTGACCATCTTTACTTAACTCCCAACTCACCAGAACAACTCTAGTGCCTTCTGGCCAATCATCAGATGATCCTTCCCTTATAAATGAAGCATCAGAATCATTCACATTAATTAGACTTTGTTTTGAATGTGATGATCCTACTTTAGCCATTCTCTTGCCTCTTCTTCCAGGAACATAAATAGCATCATGAACTGCTGCTTCAGCAGAATCCCCTTCTGCAGCTTCAGTATCCACTGATGGAGAATCCAATTGGTCATCAGCAGAATCTTCAGAAGATTCAAGTGCAGCAGAGGCATATTGTTCATCCAGAGCCTTCCTGATTTGTTTGTTTCTAGCAGCTTGAATTTCAACTGCTCTTGTCTTCAGTTCATGAAATCTAGCAAGCTCAGCCCTTTGGTCAGCTTCTTGATCTTCAGTCAACTTCCTAGCAGTTTCTTCACCTAATCTTTCCAGCTCCAATTGTCTCCTAGTTCTCTTCCTAGTTGGAGCATCTGATGTTGTCACTTTGGCTTTACCTTTATTCATAGAAACATCAACACCAGCAGAAGTAGCAGGTTAAGATACTTGTTCAGCAGCAATATGAATATTCTCAGATGAATCAACCTCAATATTTAGAAGTGGAATATTCTTTGAAGCATCCATGCCAGCTTTAGCATTCCTAGTTTTGATTCTATTATAAATCTAAACTAGTTTATCAAATGGAAGTCCCCATACTTGTTTCTTAGACCAAGCAGAATTAAATAATGAGCTGCTCTGATTTTTCACATATGTTCTCATATACTCTGTTTGTTGTGCTTGAGTCATGGGTTTTTCCCTTTTTGCTTTAGATTTTAATTCATCAGCTGCCTTCTTCCTCATCTTTAACATTTTCACAATCTCAGATTCATAATCTTGTTCCCCTACTCTCTTTCCAATAAGATCAGCAGTTACAGTAGGATTAGCAAGCATCTGTTTTCCAATCATCTGCCAGTCTGACTCATCAAACTCTAGAACTGCTGCATCCAATTCCCTTTGTCTTGCAATGGGTAAGGTAGAAACATATCTTTGAGTCTCAGAATCTAATTCTGCATCAAACTTAGCTTGTACTTCCTCAGCTAGATTTGCACTCTTCATATAATTTTCCCATTCTTGTAATAATTTACCTTGACTAGCTCTATCTTCAGCAGTTACAAGCTCATCCAAATCATCATGAGGAACATTAGCTGCAGCAACATCATCAGTAGACACATGCACATCTGCCATAGGTTCATCATGTACATATTGAACCTCTTTATCAGTAGAAACTTGTATATTCTCAGATGAATGATGAACAGGAGAATTCAAGTATTCTTTCCCAGCTACAAAATATGTTTCTCTTGATGTATTTCCTTTGTCAGCAGATTGATCAGCAGTAACCCTTCTTAATGATTGTTTCTCCTGAAGTATATCCACAGCTTCAGTCATCAGCACATCATTATCACCACCAGATACTTTTGAAGCTTCAGCAGCTTGTCTTGCCAAATACTGTCTTGTACTTCTTCTTTGAACTAGTATTATTGGTTTAGATTGAGGTGCTGCAGCAGCTTTAGGAGGAACAACATGAGATTGTCTAGCAACTTCAGCTAGAATCTCAAGAGAATCCAAATTTGCCTCCTTTGCCACTTCAGTAGAGTCCAATCCATCTTTGCTTTGCTTCTGCTGACTTAGCTGTGTCTCTAAATCTTTGACTTTGCTTTTCAGACCTTGAATTTCATTACCAAGAGTAGTCTTGGTCTCAGCAAGTTCTTTCTGGAGATCTTCAGTCATTTTCATGTACCTGCTAAGAGAATCATATACAAAAGTGAGAGTAATAGGGTCCTCTGCTCTACCAGCAGATTGCTCAGTGGTATGTAGAGCTTCACTGAACCCAGCAGGAGAAACAGACTCATGTACAACATTAGGAGAACCTACATTAATTTGCTCTCCCAAAGAACTGGGTGAAGGTAGTCTAGTATGATTAGGTTCAAGAGTCTGTAAGTCATCTTCAAACTCATGAATTTGCTCAGTTGGAGCATCCTGAACTGGTGAGATGGTAGTGCTAGGTGACATTAATCATGGAACTTTCATTCTTAGAACATCTGCAAAACAATCATCAAACAAGCAGATACACCAAACAACTTGCACAACTGTTAGAGGGTTAGTGTTAAAAACTTGTTAAAAACGCAGAAATTATGCAACTTATACAAATATTACAAAGTTTACAGTCATCATCCTCCCCTGAGGCATATGCCTCCCCTGAGGCTTATGCCTCCCCTTAAACTTTGCAGTTAAGGGTTTAACATTCCAATATGGACCACCAAATATTGAAACCTTGGTCCATCAAATGCCTTGGTTAATAAATCTGCCACATTTTCATCTGTGTGAATTTTGACCACTTTAACCAAATGTTTCTCATAAGCATCCCTTATAAAGTGATGTCTGATTTCAATATGTTTGGTTCTATTATGAAAAACTGGATTTTTAACAATGCAAATGGTACTTTGATTGTCAATGAAAATGGTAGTATTCATGAAGTTATACCCATAATCCAGTAATTGATTCTGAATCCATAGAACCTGTCCACAACAATTGGCAGCAGCAACATACTCTGCTTCAGTAGTAGAGGTAGCAACTATGGTCTGTTTCTTGCATTGCCAAGAAATCAGTCTTCTTCCAAGAAATTGGCAACCTCCAGTTGTGGATCTTCTATCCAAATTGGCACCAGCATAGTCACTATCACTATAAGCTGCTAGCTGAAATGGAGACTCTTTGGGATACCAAAGACCTAATTGTGGTTGGCCTTTAAGATACTTAAAAATCTTCTTGACAGCATTCATATGAGAGGTAAGGGGAGTGACTTGGTGTCTTGAACATGCACTCACAGCAAATGTAATATCAGGTCTTGAGGCAGTCAAGTACATCAAAGAACCAATCATAGACCTGTATAAATGAACATTCACAGGAAGATCAGGAGTAAGATTGTTCTTTGGTTTGGGAGCCTCATATGGAGTTGTGGCAGTCCTGACATTTTCCATAGCAAACTTGGACAACATATCTTTTACATATTTCTCCTGATGTATAAATATACCATCAAGTTTCTGCTGAACTTGCAAACCCAAAAAGAAAGTGAGTTCTCCCATGGCACTCATCTGAAATTCTCCCTTCATCAAATCCTCAAACTCTCTACACCAGGCTTCTTTGGTAGAACCAAAGATAATATCATCCACATACACCTGCACAAGAATAATATCCCTAGAATCTTTCTTGAGAAATAAAGTCTTGTCAATGGCACCTCTTCTGTAGCCATTCTTCAGCAGAAATGTGGAGAGTCTAGCATACCAAGCTCTGGGAGCTTGATGCAGTCCATAGAGAGCTTTGGCAACTTTGTACACATACTCAGGATGATCAGGGTCTTCAAATCCCTTGGGTTGAGTCACATAAACCTCCTCTTCAATCTCTCCATACAAGAAAGCACCTTTTACATCCATCTGATAAACCATAAAGCCCATATAAGAGGCATAGGCCAAAAATATCCTTATAGCTTCAACTCTGGCCACTGGTGCAAAGACCTCATCATAGTCAATGCCTTCCTCTTGTCTAAAACCTTGAGCCACTAGTCTTGCTTTGTTCTTCACCACAATACCCCTGGCATCTCTTTTATTCTTCAGAATCCATTTTGTTCCAATGGCATATTTCTCATCAGGAAGAGGAACTAAAATCCAAACCTACCGATTCTTAAATTGCAGCATCTCCTCTTGCATTGCTTCAAGCCAACTTGAATCAACCAGTGCTTGAGGAACACTAGTTGGTTCAATCTGAGAGAGAAAGCATGCAAACAAACAATGTTTGAAGTCTGTGTGATTATTCCTCTTTTGATTGTAGACATAAGAGATAAAAGCAACTTCTCCATATTTTGTATTCTTGAGAGTGCTTCTAGTTCGAACAGGGTCTTTAGAATCACCAATAATCTTGGATAGGGGATGAGCATTGTGAATCCTTTTGGTAGCTGTAGGTGGAACATCAATGTTGGCATCAATGTTGGTGAGTGTAGGCTCAAACTCAGTGTCATAAGAAGCTGAGTTAAACAAGCCAGGCTTTGGTTGATAATTTCCAAGGTCAGAAGGACTAGGAAATCTGGTAAAGGGCTTATCAAAATCTGCAGAGACTTCAGTAGAAATAGGAGAGTGAACATCAGCAGAATTAGCATCTTTGACATTAGCAGTGGGAAGAGGTGTGCCTTCAGCAGTATCCTTGTTTCCACTGACTGCTTGTGCTGACTGATGTAGGATAGCCTCAGTCTCTTGTGAAACCTTATCATTGAGTTTCTGAGCTTCCTTAGTAGCAGCATGTTCCTGCTTCTGCAATCTTGCAAGATCTTCTGCATAATGTGACTCATCATCTTGTTCAGCAGCAGAGTGATTACCTACAAAATGGTTAGGTGGAAAAGATGGTACAACAAAAGTATTCTCTTCTGGCTCAGACTCACATTCTGAGTCATCATCCATGGAACCTGCAGGATTAGAACTTGAATCTTTGGTACCTGCATTAGGATTAGAAGCATGCCTAGTATACCCCAAATAGTCAGTCAAATAGTCTAGGTCAAAATACAAAGAATGGCCTTGTCCCTGAATATTAGGTTGATCTTCAAGAAATCTTAGATTAAGGGTCTCTTCAATCTTTTTAGCATTCAGATTATAAACCCTATAGGCCTTGCTATGAGCTGAATACCCAACTATATATCCCTCATCAGCTTTCCCATCAAATTTACCCAGTATATCAGCAGTATTCAGAATAGTCACCTTGCATCCAAAAGGCTTAAGGTAATGTATGTGTGGAACTTTCCCAGTGAGAAGTTCATAAGGTGTCTTGACATGAAGTCTAGTGATGGATACCCTGTTCAAGACATGACATGTAGTACTGACTGCTTCAGTCCAAAACATGGTGGGTAGTTTGGAGTCTGCAAGCATTGATCTTGCTGCCTCAATGAGGGTTCTATTTTTCCTTTCAGCAACCCCATTTTGTTGTGGAGTTCTTGGAGTACTATAGTCCCTTCTTATCCCTTTAGACTTACAGAATTCTATGAAGACAACATTTTTGAATTCTGTACCATTGTCACACCTAATTCCTTTCACCTTTTTATTCAGCTGGTTCTCAACTAGGATAATGAATTCTTTCAGAATTGGAGTTGTTTCATCCTTAGTTTTGAGAAAGAACACCCAGCAAAACCTGCTATAATCATCTGTAATAACCAGGCAGAAGTACTTGTGATCAATACTTCTAATGGGGGTTGGACCAAAGAGATCCATGTGCAGCAACTGAAGAGGTTCTGAAATGGAGCTCACTGCTTGGACTGTTTTGTAAGAGGCTCTGTGTTGCTTTCCCTTGTTGCAAGCAATACAGTTGTGTTCATTGGTGAAGAGTTTAGAAGGAAGGCCCTTAACAAGACCAAGTTTTGATAACTTGTTGATGGTCTTGTAATTCACATGTGCCATTCTTCTATGCCATTTATTAGATTCATCCAGGGAAGCTTTGGCAACCAAACATGTTAGATCACCTTCAGGCTGAACATCATTCAGATTGAATGTGTATAAGTTGAAGGTTCTAGGAACTCTCAGCAATACAGTTGTGTCTTCTGGGAGTTTGAAGTCCTTGGAAAGTACAAGACACTCATCTTCAGAGAAGAAAACCTTATGCTTAGTGTCACAAATTTGTGATACTGAGATAAGATTAAAATGCTCCAGTTCCTTCACATAGTAAACATTTTCAAAGTCTAACAAGGGTGTCTTTATGGTTCCTTTCCCTGTTATTTTGCCATCTCCACCACCAAAGGTTACAGTGCCTCCTCCTTCAATGGGCTCGAAGTCATGCATCTTATCCTTGTTCCCTGACATACTTCTTGAACAACCACTATCAACAATACCAACTTCAGTACTTTTCAAAGGATGTTCCTACAACAACAACAAAATATACAAAATTAGTACACATTGGAGACTCAAGTCATTGCTGACTTGAGCCTGCCTTGTGGATCATTAGTAACTGGCCATGTAGATGTTTTAGATCCACCATTGTTCTTGGGCCTGTAATGCATATTAGGTCCCTTCTTAGTCCAAGAACAACCTGCTGAGGGCTTCACAGCAGTATTCCATTTCCTACCACCATTACACATTGAGTCAAAGTGATTAGGCCAATAACCATTATAAAAGAAAGAACTAGTGGGTCTGACATATGGTCTAGTACTGGTTTTTCTCCATGAAAACCGAGATTCAGCAGAATTAGGTTTCTGCTGATGTGGAACAAAAGATGGTATGTCACTAACATTCTTCCACATTTGCCTAGTTTTTCTTTGACTAACACCTGCACCCATTCTTTGCTCATGATATGTACAATCCTTAATCAAGTGATATTTACTTCCACACACAAAACACTTCTTCTTTTTAGAAGATTTATGCAAACCAAAAGAATTTCCATAACATGAAAAAGTATTCAAATCACCATGACAAACAGAATTGTTTTTAACAAAGCCAAAATTATTATGCAAAGAAATGAAAAACAAGTCTTTAGTAGAAACTGTCTTGTGATCAGCAGCAACTCTAGAAGGCTTGTGGGGAGTCTTGGGTGATGTCTTTGAGGTGGTCTTGGGAGTGGTCTTGGGCATGGTCTTGGGCATGGTCTTGGGCAGGTCCGACTTCTCACTTGAATTACAGCTAGCAAATGAGGTAGACCCTTCATCAGAAGACGTGTCACTGTTACAACAAGAGACAAAGTCATTAGATTTCACAATAGGGTCTTGCAAGTCAGTTGACTTTTTGCCATATAAATGATGTGATCCATCAAAGTCAACAGGTTTGGACAAGTCTATAGGCATGTGTTCCCCTCTTATAGGTCCAGGTACTGCATTCATTCCCCCTTCCTTAACATATTTAACAGGTGTTTGATAAGCTAAGGCTGGTTCAGGGTCAAAAACACTCGACATATCAGGATAGGTTAGCTCTTCAGGGTCTATATATTTCTCATATCCTAATGCCTTTCTAGACCTAACAGATTGACGACCATCAATTAATTTACTTAAATTAGATGCCCCTTCCTGCCATTTCATACGACCAGCTATCTCTTTATCTAATTTAGCTTGTAACTCTTGTTTTTCTTTTTCTAAATCAGACTTCTCTTTTTCAGTACGTTTTAATTCTATCTTAACAACCTCTAAATCACTTTCTAGAACTCTTATTTTTTCATCATATTTAACTTGATTCTTTTGAAACCAGACTTTTTGTTTCTCTAATGTTTTTAAGGCCATTTTATAAGACTCTACCTCTATATAACACTCATTGTACTTTGGTTTCAATTCATCAAACTCTTGTTTAAGCTCATTGTACCTTACACTACATCCAAACACACAGTTGTTTACCTGAGAGATTCCCATCAAGGAGACTTGCTCCTTCTTGTCTTCTGAAGGTGTGAATGCCAGCAGATTCAATTGTGAAGAAGTAGCAGCTTCCTCTCCAGTAGGTTCATGATCAGCCCAATCAATTTGGTGATCCAGAGTCACCATAGCCTTTGAAGGTACAGTCTTGTTATTCCCTGCTTCCAATGGATAAGAACCATATCTAACTTCATCTCCAGCCTTTCTATCTTTGCATTCCCTTGAAAAATGTCCCACTTGACCACAAGTGTAGCATTTAACCTTCCTTCTATCGAACCTTGCTGCTTCTTTGCCATTAAAACCAAACTTTCTTCCAGACTTGGCTTCAAACCTTCTGATGTTCATTGAGATCATTGCAAGCTCCCATTTCAAGTGCATCTCCTCCATCTCCAATGGATCTACCTGTTCAAAGTCCTCATAAGCAATAAACTGCTGAGGTTCATATTCAGCCACAAATGAATGAATAAGATCCTCCAACACACTACTTGATTTTGATTTAGGAGCAGTTTGATTATAAGTTTGAGAAGATGCTCCTGATGAATATGAACTTGAGGCTTGATGCACAGGTTTAGTAGAGGCACCAACAAATGCAGAATGAGTGGATGGACGAATGGGACTTCTAACATCAGGCTCAAGTGATTTAAGCCTATTGTAGAGGTCATCAAAAGACATCATGTCCAACCCACCTTTGGTCTTGAGAGCAATACATACTTGTAACCAAGATGGCGGTAGAGATCTCAAAAATTTAGAATTGCAGTCTTCATTGTCAGGTCTAGCCTTCAACTGATTAAGTTGACTCAATATTCGATGAAACCTGTCATAACCCTTATGAATTCCCTCTTCTTCAGATATCTGAAATTCTTGGAACTTTTGCTTTAACAGAGACTTCTGCAGCCTTTTTGATTCCTCATTCCCACCAAAATCTTGCTTTTATAGCCATCCAAATATCCTTGGTATCTTCCATAAAATGGAAGTCACCCATATGGTCATCTGGTATAGCTTGGAGCAAAATAGTTCTGACTTTACTCTCCCTCTGCACAGCCAGAATCTCTTCAGCAGTTTTGGGTCCTACAATAGTAACAACTCCATCAGCATCTGTAACATGCTTCTTCAGACTATTCCCTTTCTTAACAACCTCCCACAGATTCCAATCAATGTTTGTGATCCAGTTCTGCATCTTCATGGACCACAGATGATAATCTTCTGCATTCTTCAAATATGGAAATTTAGCATTACTGTTGGAGAGATTGAGTTGTTGAAGAGAAGTGGTGTTAATGTTCTAGGTTGTATCTGCATCATCATCCGATCCAGGCATGTTTGTTGATTTGTTTGGATTGTAAAGGTGTAAGATTTGTGATTCTTAGTATGGCAGAGACTCTCTCGAGGCTCTGATACCACTTGTTGAGCTATAGACCTTGATAGATCTTCTTGAGCACTCTAGAATCGTTAGTAATGTCACTGTAATCAATAACACACTAATAGACAATCTCTGCAACTTGTATTTATAAAGCGGAAACAAAACACAAGCTTGATACTAAGAACTCTTGATCCTCTATGGATCATTTAATAATATTAATAATTCTCTAAAAGTTATTCAATACATAAACCGTGTGTTCCTTTTATACTCAAGGAACCCTAAACCGTTTCTCAAGAAACGTATACTCTAAAACTTATAAAAGATATGCATTATCACTTCCTAAATAAACTCATGCATATCCAAACTACATTACATAAAACACGGAAATACTATATCCGCAGAAACTAATAAAGCTGAACTATGTCTTCAGCAGATACACTGCTTCAGCAGAAACCAACTCTTCAGCAGGATCCTTTCAGCAGAAATAGCAGCAAAATTCTTACTTCATAGAATTCCCAACAGTTAGCCGCATTAGTCATGATACACTATATTTGAGTAAAAATAGGAATTGGCAAATCACCTATTACACGAGGGCAAAATCTGTCATTGATTTGATAGAACACCCCTTCTGTTAACGTCTTGCGTGTCATGAGGCTTGGTGCAATATCTATATAGGAAATATATATGTATTCAACATATATTTAGATACAGCTGTATAGGTTTGACCATACGTGAATTGTATATTTGATTGATTTAGTATCGTGAGTTTCCAGCTCATTTTAAGATTATTGATTCTTTATTGAATGTGATTGAATATTTATATGATTTATTTGTGAATATACTCGAAAATTGTTTCATTACGGTTTGTATTTTATTAATACCAAATATTCCTGAAATCTAATAAAATAAAGGGTTTTTCCTAAAACTCTATGAACTCACCAACCTTTGTGTTTACACTTTTAAGCATGTGTATCTCAGGTAATTTAACGGAGCAGGACAAGACACGGAGTGGGCATTTATTACTCTGATAAATTAAAATGGTGTAAAAATCAAATTTGTCATTTTTACAAGTCTTTATATCTTTTCATAAGATTTTAAATCAAATGGTTCATCTTTTATCAAAATTATTATTTAAATGACAAATAATTTTCAAAACGTTTCTTTTAAACCGTTTTATGTGGTTAAAACTTCGATCCTCACCGTAACACCCAAATTACTTTTCCGCTGCGACAAACTTTAAAAATGGGGGTGTTACAGTTAGCGTTTACTTTATTGGGTATAAGGACAAAATGCAAGATAGTGACTGTTTTGGACTCTAGTGGGTTGCGGTTAAGTCTCTGTGGTTTGCTCCTGCGGTTTGCTCTTGCGGTTACTGTTGTGACTTGCGATTTGCTCATGCGGTTACTGTTGTGACTTGCGATTTGCCATTTGCGGTTTGCTTCTGTTGCGGTTTGCTCCTCCTTGCGGTTACCTTGCCTGATCTTGCGGTTGACTCTAGTTTGCGTTTTGCTAAGGATAGTGATTACCTCTTCCTGCGGTTTGCTCATTGTAGCGTTTAGCTCATTTAGCGATTAACTCCAGTTTGAGTTTACATTCAGATTGCGATTACCTCCAACTAGCGTTTACCTCTTCTAGTGATTTGCTAAAGTTGCAGTTTGACCAAAATTGACTTTTTACGTCGAAACTTCAAATGGTCATAACTTTTGAACCGTAACTTCGTTTTCAGCGAATTAGCTGTCAAAACGTCCGGAACAGGTTGAATATAGTAACGTTACACCACCAAGTCAGGAAACGAATTTTTCGAGGCCCAAATTACCTCAGGAGTGAAGTTATTGAGGGTTTAAGTTTTTAGACCAAAATTTCACCAAATTTTCGAGGCCAAACTTGCATCAACCGAACCAAGATCACAACTAAACAACATCAACTGATCATCAAGTTCATCTCCAGTGTTCGGTGTTTCATGGTTTCTTCTTGATTTTGTAAAATCCTGCGAAATAATCTATTTCTCGGTTTAAGTCATAGAAGTGTAAAATCCCGTGCACGTCCACATCATGTCAAACTCTTCAGATTCAGTCATACCTGATATACTCAAATTGTACGAGATGATCGATGAACATAAGACTTCTAACCCTTCACAACAAATTAACATGTTTGAGTCTGATAATGCTGCAATGGAATCTTCGTGCTCTAAGTCTCAAGAGAATGAACTTCATCAGCCAATTAAATTACCCGATAAAGCAAAGGATTGTTGCATTGAATGTTTTCGATTACTTCATTCACATCTCAAGGTTCTCTTTGCACAACCTGGATACTCGGTAGGTTACAATCGTGCATTCGCAACACTCTTCAGTCAAAAGGCTGAGACCTTCACAGGCAAAATGACTCTATACTTAGATCAACTTCAACAACAACTTGAAAAGTGTGAATTTTCTGAAGAAAGATCAATGGCTGCATTCTGTGTGATCAACAACCAACTCCAAGCGTTCATTGATTCGCGATTCACTGAGGAGTATGATCATGAGAGTCAAATGACGAAAAAGGGCTTTGCTACTCACACGGGAATCGAAGTTGACGTGTTCAGAGTTACACTACTCCAACTCTTGGATAATGTGAAGGAGTACATCATGGAAAGAGCACAAAACAAACTCAAGTATGAAGACAAGGTGAAGGCATGTCGGGTGCAATCAAGTGATGTTACTGTGGATTCGGGTATAGCATCGGATGCTTGGATAGTTGTCACCGATGACAGAGGATCAGGAACTGATAAGCTTGACTCTACCAACAGTTCAATGACTCCTCTTGCTACACAGGATGTGGTTGCATATATCAGACCGATGAAAGAACATGCTTCATGTGCTAAGGTACTCAAACTGAATGACATGGTCGATAAACATGAGATTCCCAACAAAGTACAACTGACAAACGTTGTTGGCTCAAATACTGCTAGTATGGGAAATAACGATATTTTCCCATGTGAACAATATGTGAAATACAACGAAGAGTCAGTTGTACCAAGTAGTGCATCTTCTGTTGTCGATAATGATTGTGATTTGCATGAGCACACTGTTTATATCCCTGATGACACCCTAACCACTAGGATTAATATTCTTAAGGATCAAGTTAGGTGTTATGAACAACGTGCAAAATTTGAGCTAACTGAATGTGAACAAAAAATGGATTGGCAAATGCATGCATATATAATTGAACGTAACTTACAGGAAGAAACATTGAAACAAGAGTTAAAATCTTTACAAAATCAATTTGATCAAACTGTCAAACGTGAATAGGAGATACAAAAGAGTATGATTACTCAAAAACTTGATTTTCAGAATAAGGAAACAAAACTCTTAAATGATTTTTCCAGACTTAAGACGTTAAAGAACAAGCTTGAAAACAAGTTGTACACACAAGGCCAAACCATTCAAACTGCTCAAATGATACAAAAGCATAGAAAGTTGTGTGATGAAAACAGTGAAAAGGATGTACGTGAACCCAAATCTAATTGGCTTAGGAGCGTTAGAGATGCCCAACCTGCATTATATGATGCAAATATTATGCTTAAGCCTGGTCATGCCCCTCCCGATGTGCGATCGGATGATGAGACCAATGACATAGAAGATAGAACTAGAGAAATTGGCTGAAAAATTAAAGGATCCCCGGTGCATTGCAAACAAAATTCTGTACAAATATGATTACTTTGAAGATAATCGATTAGCTCTTTTTGTCCCTAAAAAAAGGTTTACCCAGAGCAAATATCTTGGAGTTTTGACCTTGAAAGAATGAAAGCAGAAAGAATAGTGGGTGAAACTCGTACCATGTTTAAGATAGCTAATCCAACGTTATACCCACTGAATACACCCAGGCATCTTGTCCCTTTTACTATCCCTACGCAAAATAATACTCTAATTGCTCTATATGTTCTTGGTCAATTATTCACTGATTTTGATAAAACATGTAAAAAGAGAATTACGCCAACGGGTATTACTGAAGGGGAAAGGGGTTTTGAACAAACAAAGAGTTGTTATTTAACTGAGGTCATGCCATTCTTTAAACTTCTCAAGGAACATTTTGAGGGTCTTCAAAAAACCTTAAATAAAGATGTTGATAATATGAAAAAGGTGTTTGAAGTGGAAAACGAGGGAAAACAAATTGCAATTGATCTTAAATACAGTGAAATTGAGAGGAAAAATATTCTCATCACGAATGAGAATTTGATTGCTAAATGTATTGCACAGGATGCATTTTATACTGCTACTGATTCTGCATTATCTGCCTGCCAATTTCATGAGATGTCTATTGCATTGAACGTTTTTCAGAATCGTGTTGTTGAGCTTGAGGGGGAGAATTTAAAATTGCGTGAGAAAATTCAAAACGATGACCATGATAACATGGTCAGGCATTTGTCAAAACTAGAGGTTGATAATCTTAATTTGCAATTAAGGTGTCAACATTTAGAAGAAAGATTTAAAATCTAAAATGCCAAGACATCTTCGGATGCTCCTGAATTTTATGCATATTTTGAATTAGCCAAACGTGATGAAAAAATTCAAGCTCACTGATGAGTGATGAATCACACATCCTTTTTAGGCCTTAATTCAGACCAAATACACCAAATACTAACCAAATATGCCAAGAGAACGTGTGTTTTTGTATTTGTGTATGTGCAGGTACGGATATGTGAAAAATGAACAAAAACGAAGCCAAAACCGATAAAAACGAGCACGAGAATGGAAAAAGGTCAAAAGCCGGAGCCGGGGAAGCAAAATGATCAAAGGAAGCTCAAAATATCTATGGAAGTCCTCAGAGATTCATAAAGTACCAAGTTTAGTCCCTGGACAAAGTTTTGAAGATATGGCAACTTCAGTCCCTCATCTTTAAAGTATTGACAAATTTGGTCCCTTGATGAAATAATTGAATAAAAGACAAATTGGTCCTTCATAAATCAAAGGATGGCAATTCAAGCCCTTGGAAGAAACTTTGGAAGAATAACAAGTTTGGTCCCTATGGTTTGCAATATTACACAATTGGTCCTTGTTAACAAAATTATTACTAAAAACCCTACACAATAACCGGATCCAATAATCCATAACATTCAAAAATCCCACAGCCCAACACACCAAGCCTACCATCTAAATAATACTACCCGGCCTACCTTTACTAACCCGGTCAACCCCTACACCAAACCCGGTCAAACAAACCAACACTAATAAATTACCCAAAATCCATTCCCGCCCCCCAAAATACTTTCACCCAGATTTAGTTACTGTAGCCATGAACCCTAAATATTACATCCTCCAAATTACCCCATCCAGGTAATAATCACTTAATCATTGGTGTTCTAGAAGCTTTTGCACATGTCAGGGAATGTCAGAGAGTGGGATACGTGGACCAATCAGAGCACTCACGCAGGATCAGTCTACATCCATCAATCAATCCAAAGGCTGATATCACAAGCTTGGGGACCAAATGTGATCTGAGGGTAGATATTCATTCAAAGAAACACAAAAGAGGTGAGGATCAGTGACATGGCAATCCAGAAGCATCCACCAAGCTCTCCTCAACAACTATATATACCCCCCTCCTTCATGTATAGAGTGTGTAGGTTTTTAATTAAGTTTTATGTAATTTCTTTTATATCTTTTCAACAATTGTACTCAGCTTATTGTTTTTTTTAATAAAATTTACTTTTAGTTCCAATTATTTGTCTCTTGTTTAAATTTCAGTTTATTGCTTTTATTTAAATTTATAATTGTTTATCATTACATTTAGTATCTGTTTTATATAATATTAATATATATATATATATATATATATATATATATATATATATATATATATATATATATATATATATATATATATATATATATATATATATATATCTCTACATTATATATAACAGGAGGCATTTGAAGGAAATGCCCAGTCATTGTCCAGTCAATGCCCAGTAATTCAATTCCAGCCATGTCATCAGCCATGTCATCACATTGTCGCCATGTAAGCAATTTTTAAAATTTATTTTTTATTTTTATAATTAATTTTAGAAATCTCATTAAAGAATTATTAACCTTTTCAAGGTTTCGGAAATAAATTTTAAAAATGATGCTAACATGTTTCGAACCATGGATCTCTTGGTTTGTTATCAAGATTTTTTTACCACTAGACTAGGTTAATTTTTGAATTATATGAGGCAAAACTAAATATATAATGTTTACCAAGTATTAATGATATCTATCTTTTCCCTAAATATATTTCCTAATAAATGTAAAACCCACGCAGGACATTTTTTAGGGTTTTTGTTTGACTGTTCACATACACAAAAAAGGTACGACTCTTTCCCTCAAAACCCTAATGATGAAACTTTGTTACTGTATGTTTCTTTGCAGGTTTTTGTATGTTAGACCTCTTCCTTGCAGGTGAGTAAGTTGTTATTTTGCTGTTATATAATGAACGACAATATGTCCTTGAGTATCAAAGATGTTGTTGATCAATTATTTTATTTTTCTCAATTGAACAATACATAAAACGCATGTTATTAGAACTCATCATGATCTGTTTTGACAGCTACTATATGACATCCTTGCTGAAACCATGGTCGAACCTTTTTACAGGTGATTTGTATGGTTTATCTCACTTGATGGAATGATATATGGTTTCTGATTGCCCTGTATTTATGTTTCAGCACGTATGTAAAGCGATTTCATTTATCATCATTATTGATTTCAACATATATGTATTTCTTTTGCCCTATCAGGTACATATCTATATAAATGGTACATAATATTATTTTGATCTTCACAACTCGAAATTGCTCACTTCCACGATTGATTGAAATAAGCTCATAAGAGTTATCGTTTTTAGTTTCTAGGCTGGTTGCATGTTCATGTAACACTAGAACCTGAGTTTGGAGCAATTAGTAAACCCCTTTTCATAAGCAAAAGGTAGGAATGATTTAGTAACATTATAAAGACCAAAATAGGATAGGACAATAGATAAGTAAACCATTTTGATATGTTGGTTATGTTGTTTTTGAGTTAAAACGGACCGAAATCAATGAAAGATAGATTGCCTTTCCTGAAAAAGATATTGATTTTTTGCGAAATAAACTTGAGTTAACTACACCTATGTCTTTGATGATAACACATCTGTGATTTTTTTTTAATAATCAATGGTATAATAATTTTGAAATCGTAAATAAAGCTTTTGAGACTGCTCACACAGGCAAACTCATTGGTTCAAGCCTGGAAGCATAGTTGTGCTCCCATAATTCTGATGATAGCCTTGCACAGAGATTAAAGAATATGTGCGAAGTTAGACTTGATGCCGACTCTCTGAATCGCACGTTCATGATATCTCAGGTATTGCAAGATGGTTGGGTCGGACGGGTTGGGTCACGGGTCACAACACAACAGGTTCCAGTGGAAACGAGCCATATCGGTTTTGGTGCAACTGGAAACTTTTTTGGGTCCATTATTTTGAAAAGCAATTAATTTGTTAATGTATTGTTTTAATAACTTTGAAGCTAACTGATCTATTGTTGTTGTGCATTTTTAAGGCTACAACTTATCTATTAAGTAATGAACTCAGTTGGATGATCTTAATGAGATATTTTAGAGGTGACAAGATGAGCGAGTTGTGAACAGGTCAAAGTGGGTCATTTTAGTATGGTTTGAAAGGGCTAGACCCAGTGACCCGCAAACACTTTTTAGTCTTTTTTTTAAATAAACGAACAACTAATGTGTTAATAATGATTACAAAACAACATTGTTAGTAAAGAGATTTAGGAGGTTGGCATTAAAAATAGAGTTGAATTTTGGATGACTTTCAAGTTTATTTGAGAAAAAAGTAACCAAGGATGTTTAGTGAAATTCCATAGCCCATTCCATTTTTAAGAACCCCTTGATGGAAATTATTATGCCAGATTGTTGTCTTTATGTTCAATATTGTCTGTGTGGTTAGCTTTGAGATGGATTTTGTTGAGTCGGATTTAGTGAGGTTCAAAAATTTTGAATCAGTTAACTGTGTGGTACCGTGTTAATTGTGGTGATAAGGAGTTAATGGTGGTAGTTGGTGATGTCATCAAAATCACTAATGGATATGGAAGTGGGTCTTGTCAAACACCGTTGTTGTTAAGGGGCGAGTCCACTCTCTGATAAGAATTGTAAATCTGTGAGAATCAGGGAGTAATTGATGTAATGAGGGTATCACAACTTAGCTGAGATGCGTATGGGATGAAGAAGTGGCTTATTGTTAGAATAAAATGTTTAAGAATTGCACCTACAGGTCGTAGTTGGGCTACTGCAACCACTGAAGGTGTTTTAGTTTACTCGATGGATGAAAAACGTTTGTTTGAAAGGCATGTCAATAAAACCCCACATATGATCGGTGTGTTTTTTGTAAAAGTGAAGGCCAAACATCCGAGAGTTACATATGCTGATGTGTATCAGGTAATTGTTTAAATACAAACCACAAATAGTATCTTTTTGGCTTACATGCCTATAACATGAATTGATTATTTATCGTCTTAGAATTGGGAACTTGGATAAGAATGTACTAAATGGAAATTCAAAGTATGAAGAAATAATGCAATACAATGAGTTTTCACCACTTAATCATGCCAATATATATCTTTTTTTGAGAAATAATGTCATGGTTATTCAAACGATTCAATAAATATATTAATAAACAAAAGTATTATGTTATAGAAGTATTGACTGGAGTGATTGTAGGCTCCGTGTTTCCTTGCAGACCTGCTCATGGCTACTAAAAAGTGGAAACTTTAACCAAGGATTATAATTCAATGGGAAAAATCCACACCCAATAAAGACCATTTGGAAATCTTGATCGGTGAGAAAACTATGTTGTTTATCAGAATCTTATTAATATATGAAAATCCTATACGACCAATTTAATGTTTTTGTTTGTGTATGCAGATATTGATTTGCCAAAGGATGTGACTAGATACAGTCGAGCTTATAACAAAATTTTAATCAAGCCTTGCAAAGGGATGGCGTGATGGAAATGTTCATTACAGGTGACTTTCACAATATTCAACACCTACTTAGTTGATGCTTATTTATAGATACAAGTTCTTTGGAAAAATTGACATTAAAAGGTATGTGTTATATGTATTGTGAATTCACGTTTCTTTAGAGTCATATGGATAGTTCAGTTCTTTAGAGCTTTAAAAGTAATTTAGTATTCTGTATAGATTATATATAATGAGCGTCTATTTGTTGTTGTTCTAAAAACTAATGACTGTGCTAAAGAATTTTGGACAGTATCTTACGGTTTGACATGTATCGAATTTTCACACACCATAAATTATTAATAAAGAACAATGTTTGATAATTGATACGCTGGCAATTTTCTTTAATGTTAACTGTTCAGCTATTTGATTTCGGAACAGGTAAGTAACACAAAGTGGCTTGCTGTATTGGTTGGTTACTGGAAGGGATGGCAATAGACCACATTATCTTTGGTATTTGTTTCAGCTTGATATCCATAAAATAGGTCGTTTATTTTGACTCTTTGTTTTTCGGAATTAAAACATGTGTAATTTCGATACTAGGAATTTAAGTAACACGGAGTATTTAGACCATGGCACTGTAATGATGACTTTATGTTTGGTATATGTTATGCACTGTGTTATGAAAGTAATATCTTGCCAACGCAATAGACTAGCACAATAACTTAAGACCATGGCGCCAGTTATTACAAACTATTCCACTTATGGAGGGTCATTTCCAACAGCAATTTGTGATACAACCTCAATTGCAGAGTTTGAATTAAAAGTAGGTGTTTGTAAATTGGGAACACTGTCTTTAGTTGCAATTGATTACAATACCTTTTTTAATTATTAAATCATATCTTCTTTCTATTGCTCTCTTTTTTTGAACAATTCTCTCTAATGCTCTCACGTTGGCGGATTTCAGTTATATTTACTAAGAAACTTAACAGGAGAATGTACGAGTTCCTGGGCAGAGTGCATCCAATGTTACAGAACTGTTCCAAACAGCTTGAGATATGGTTATACTCGCTGACATCATACTTTTATGTCCATATTTTATTTAACGCCATTTGATCTTTTAATCTGATTAAGTTTATCGTTCCAGGTGTCACAAGTGTATCAGACAATTAAAGTTGAAACTTTTTCAAAGATGTTTCCTTTCAATGATCATACAAGAACTTTATTTTGGCTGATAATCATGGTAAACATGCAATGATCACTTTCAATGGAAATAGAAATAGTTTCTGTCTAGCACCGAAAGGTGATTGGTCAGGTTCGCTTATGGACAAAAAACTAAATTAAAAAAAATTGTTCGGCCGTGTCTTTTTTATTAATTTGAGATAGCTTAGTGATTAATTTGCCATTTGTGTTTATGCCAGTGAGTTGATTATTAAACATTATAGTGATTATTAAACAATGCACCGCTTAGTTTACAATATTTGAATACGATTATTAAACATAGCAGCGGCTATTAAACGTTGTACACATCATTCATCGGTTGCAGGCAACGAAAATTAACGAACCCATAAATAAAACATCTACTTATGTTGCTAATTTGTGCTAATCTTGGTTTTAAGGTTACCCAACTGCAACCTCCACTTAATGGCCACATATTTGTGTCATTGTTACAAACCCCTATATAAAGGACGCTTCACATAATGGTGTGAATCTATTTGGTGACCGCTGCGCTAAATGTGCAGGTATATAGTTATTGGTTATTTAAAAGGTGGTTTATACTAATGTTTAACCTTACTAAAACTTAATATTCAGTTTTATTTTTGAGGATATGGGGTAATTTTAAATTGGACTCGGATTGATAAAAGCTTTGTTCTTACCTCAAGCAAGCTTTATTATGACCTCTGGCATTGGTTGTTTCTGTCTTATGCTTGATTAGCATTACTTTTTCGGGCAAGCTCACACACAAATCAGTAATAAAGGTAGGGTCTCCTAACCAGGTTATATTTAATATTTATATTTTAGTAAAGGTGGGGTCTCCTAACCAGGTCATATGTTGTTGCTGATAACTTGCAGTCCGTAGATTGTTTTATGAGTAATTTTCATGTTCTTAATAGTATTCTAACTATCACTTTACATAAATTAAAGGTAACATAATACCTACACATACATTCTATCATACGAAACTCCTTTGGCAATAAGAATCTATTGTTAACATATCAATGATGTTGGTATGTTTATATATGTTGCATAGATGAGAACTTAAAAGCAGTGGGAGACGGAGACAAACAACATCTTATAAATCCTCTCATGGTAAGTCACTTGATTATCACTCACTCTTTCAAGAACAACATTCAGGTTGCAACATTAAGGTAGTGTTCAATGTCAGTAATATTTATAAGATAGTGTTCATATGCCGTACTAAGGCTTCAAGTGTTTTAATGAAGCTAACATGATATTGCATATATTGCAACCTTATCTGGTAATTGCTGATTAATGCTGGTGTGACTGTGTAATTTGTATAGGAAACATTTGAAGCCTTAGTATGGCATCTCCATCAAGGACCAGTTGCGGTAAACCATGCTATCCTCCTCTTTCCTAGAAGCAACATTTGTCGCCCACACTGGCTTTTAACTCTACTACCTCGAGTCTCTTTGTTCCTATCGTCATACTAGCATTAGTTGAAACAAGTTCCGGTGAATCTTTTATCCAATCACCTGCCGTTACGACACTTAGTCATCTTATCAACTAAATATTTGCGATGCCAGTTGATTTTTTTTTCTAGAAAATGCACGGGTTGGGTAATGGGTCATTTTGATACAAGTCCTAAATCCTAATGGGTTGGATTGACTAAAAAGTCAAAATACTTTTTGTCTTGATTTTTTTTCATAGTTGACCCATTTGGTCCTGTCTTCACATGTTTCATCTCTATGATTCGAGATTTGCAAAGGTGGGTGACGGTATTTGGACACTGGACAAGTGATTTAAGCCTAGATTATTTATAAAAGGTTTGACTTGGATGATGTTTTTATCTGTTTTAAAGTCTTCGAATAAATAGTAATGAACAAGTAATTTGATTATTAATTAGAATTGATATATGCCTATATTAAAAAATTTGTTTTCTTATTTTATTGTTTTGCAATCATGTATACTACGCTATATTTTTGAAGATCTGTAAAGTGGATAAAAATGTGTTTATGGGATGGTGTACGTGAGCCAACCCATATTGATCACACTTGAAAACCACTCATTTTGGAAGTGTTACCCAAGTATGAAAGTGGAGTCTTCACATTAAGATTTATGTCTATTATTTCTGGAATCAAAGCAAGCATTCGAATTTCTCCATTACTATAGTGTTCCAGGTAACTTTAGTGTTCCAGATGTTGTCGCTCTTATGTTTCCCCCTTTTCACCTATTAATCGACCTGTAAACATTGTTTTGTCACTATTATATATAAACTTGGTTTACCATTTTTTTTTAACTTTTATACCGTTTTTTAGGTTACCATGCTTTCGAATTTATTATAGATGGAGTGGCTGCATGAAGAGGTCATATCATGGTGGTGTAAGTGTTAGCAAAAGAGAACAACTTCTTGATGCATTTTAGGACCAATAAAAATAACACTATGTAATTTCTTCACTCTTTAACCAATTATGGGTGACAAGACTTTCAAGGTGTCCAGCTTCCAAAATAAAGAGAGAGTCACAATGGTTTTTGAGGTGAATGACCAACTCTTTTTAGAAACTAACTAGCTTGTCTTCATCCTACATATGGAAGTAGAAGCTATTGAGCCTTAGATGTCAAATAAATGAATAAGTGCAAGAATCCATATAGTAACAGTCTTGAGTTTTGTTTGTTGTATTTATATATTGTGTAGTATGCAATCCTCTTTGAATTTTCTAAATCGGTAATGTATTAGTTTAAGTTTGAGAACATAAAATAGTTGATGTTAAATTAAAGTATCAAGATTGTATTTATAAGAATTTATGTATTTTTTGAGTTCCACTAGATACATATGAGTTAAAATTTTTAAGCACTTGATACAAAGATTGTCAACAAACCAATTAACGAATTTATATGAATTAACTTTTCGGAGCATAATATAGAAGTAGCTCGTCCAACGAATGGGCCGTGAAACTATGTTGATATATCCAACTAAAACAATTGTTTGGGATTTCTTAATAAAAAAAAAATTTGTCTTCGTATTGCGGTTCTAATGCGAATTTTGTTGGTGAACTAAAGATGTTTTAAATAAGTTACTACAAAACAGCTTATTTGAGAAATGAACAAGCAATTTTTTCTGGGCTATATCCCATTGTCAACCTAGCCGGACCACACTGCAGTATGTGATAGTAGCCAGCCCATCGAGCGGATTGCCAACATGGTTTAAGTGAACGCACATTCCTACTTGACATTTTTTTTTCCTTTTTTTAAAAAAAAAAAAATATGTTGTATACTTTTTAAGGTTCTTTCTTAATGCATTCAATAATAAGTTGTATGTATATAATTTATATACTTTCTCTAAATTTATTTCAACAAGATTAATCAAGCTAGCCCGTCAATTAAGGCGGAATGTGTAACTATGTGTACAGTATCCATTGATAACACATTTTTTTCTTCTTATTATAATTCAAGAAGAAAACTAAAGCGGTTTTGGGGTAAGCCCGACAGTTTTGACCGAAACATAATCCTTATGACCTGAACCATAGTCTATCACTATCTTTTGAATGAGAATATTAAGTGCATGTGACACACCTCCTATTCGGCGGGCCATGAAGCTATATACTTTGTTCTTGTGGATTACCACGTATGGTCATTAGTAAGTCGGACAATAAAATGCCTTTTAAACTCAACTGTAGGCAAAATATGAAATTTCGATAATTAACACCATCAAAAGAAAAATTATAAGTCATGCCCGCCCATCGGGCGGGCTTCGAAATCTAGTATATATATATATATATATATATATATATATATATATATATATATATATATATATATATATATATATATATACACAAAAATATACATGCAAATTAGATTTTATTGGTTTAAATCAAATTTTATATAGTTATTATCTGTTTTTATCATCTTATATAAGCAAAGATTTACTGTTTCATCAAAGTTTTTAAATAAACAAAAGAGTCAAAGCTTGGTCAAATTATTAGCTTATTGAATAAGCACTGCTTATTGGAGTAAAAGGCAGCCAAAGAGGAGTCCATTTGGCCTGTCAAAAGACAGGCAAGCTTAGTGAACCCCCTCTGTTTGAGCTGAGGGGGAATTAGCCTGTGAGTTTCTTATTTTTATGTCTTTACTGCATTATTAGAATTAGTAGTATAGAATTGTTTTTAATTACTTGATTCTGTTTCAAAATAGTAGTTGCATTATAATTTTTGTTCAGCAAAAGCTTGTTTCATCATTAGTAGTTTGATATTGATTTTGGTTCATATCTGTTTCATACTTGCTGTCATACTCTAGTATCTGTGTTACTGTGTTTTCTTTGGTGTTTGAGATTTGAATTAAAATCATTTGAGCATATTGGATAAGTTTAGATACTGAATTAGTGGTTTGGATTGGTGTGCATCTGTGTTCATCTTCTGTCTTACTGTTTGGATCTGTTTTGCTATGTGATTTGGATCTGTAATTGTGAGATTTAGATAAGTGTGGAAGTCTGCTTCTGATTTGACACAAATAAGTGATTGGTGATTGGGATTGAGTAGTGTTATTGTTACTTGAGGTTTAGAATCAGTAGGTATCAGCTCTGCAGGGGGTGTTTGGATCTAGTAGTTGTGCTGAGTTTAAGCTTACTGTAGGGGATTACATTTAGGTTAGACAGTTAATACTAGTTGCACTTAGGTTAGAATAGCTATAAACTCATAAGTCATTCATCATAAAAAGTCATAATCACTATTTCTTACTAATTTTTACACATATCAGTTAGTTTAGGCCTGCATTGTTATTAAATTAGTTCCATTAGTTGTTCACTCAGCTTAATTCATTCATATTATAGCTTATTACAACACAGGAAATCAATTAGAGCAGATTTAGATTCATTTTGGTCAAAGCTTTTGTCAAATTCAAAAAGTCAAAGAGTTTTACAAACTGAGTTTGGTCTGAATTTCATGAGCTTGCATAGTTCTCAATTTTGATTCAAAATCAATTTGGAAAGTTGTTTTGTAATATTTGGCAGGTTGTTTACAAGTTTCAAAAAGGATTTTGCAATTGGGAATTATTTTGAGCACTTGAAATTGCTTCTATAGTTGATTGACTGAACCTGCAATACCCTACACCATCAGTTTCTAGGATAAGTGTGAGCATTAATTAGGTGTCCAAATAAGTTTGGAAATGAGCTTTATTGGTGTTTCTATTATCTCTGGTGGTTAGTTGGTTGTTTGCACCCATAAGCTTTCATCCCCGAGCTTATCTCAACTGCTTATTGGTATTGTCTAATTGGTGGTCTAGCATAGGGTCTGTCTTAACCAAGCAAGGCTGCAATTGTTTTATATTGATCATTCTCTGAGTTTGTTGATTCATTTGATCTTAATATTGCTTATAGTTGCTTTTTCAGTTGAGTTTTAGTATCTGCTTATTCTGCTTGTGCTTATTGCTTTTCATTTGAGCTTATTGGACTATATTTGGAAATTCTTTGTGTTTCTGAGTAACTATTGGCCTGAGATCTGTTCTTATAAGTTCTTTAGAGTCTAAAAATCATTTGGG
Source organism: Artemisia argyi (assembly GCA_030686995.1). Taxonomy (NCBI): domain Eukaryota; kingdom Viridiplantae; phylum Streptophyta; class Magnoliopsida; order Asterales; family Asteraceae; genus Artemisia; species Artemisia argyi. The sequence goes on from CM060681.1 coordinate 179,156,303, forward strand.
TCAAGGTTTGGTCAAACTGGTCGACTGTGCTTAATAATAAGCACTTTCAAATAAGAAGTTTTAAGCTAATTAGCACTTCCAGTGCTTATTTTTAATTTTTTATATTTTTCCTAGTTTCAAAATAATATTTTAGATTTTCCCTAAAATTTTCATATTTTTCTGAGCTCATTTACTATTTTTCTTAGTTAATTTTCATTTTTAATCATTTTTAATTACTTTTTAATTACTAAAAAATACAAAAAAAATTAGAAAACCCCAGAAAAATCAAAAAATATTTTAGAAAATTATTTTTAGTTATTTTAGAATTTTAGAAATTTATTTTGCATTTTTCTCACTTTATTTGCATTTTCTTTTAATTTTTAATTAGTTAATTTAGTTTTTAATTCATAAAAAATAAACAAAAAGTCAAAAAAACAATTTTCTTTTTCTCAAAATTTTCTTTTATCATTTTTAACTTTTGAAAATTATTTCCAAGTCCGTAGGAGTAGCGTAGTTTAAAAGTCGCGTTTTATTTCGTACGTTAACGTTTATTTTCCGTTTTAGCTTACGTTTTCGATTCTACGTTACGTTTCTAGTTGCCTTACTTGAATTACGTGTTTAGTTGATTATTTGTGCTTCATTTACTATTTCATTAGTGTAATCTCATCTTAATCACTTTTTACCACTTTCACGACACGTTTCACGAATCGGGAATTCGAAATTCCATTCTTCCTTCACACGGACTACGATCTCGGGTTATCCGTATTTCTTTGCGGATCTCTTGAGTAATACTATACTTATACTATAGCTTGATTTTCACGAATCAATTTTGGCTCCGTTGCCAGGGAGGGTTGAAGGGAATTTTTCGTTTTCGTTTTTCGAAATTGTGTTTTTAAAACCTTCCTTGTATATATTTTCTATAAAAACTATAAAAATTGAAAAATCAAAAACACTTTTCCAAAAGTGTTTTCAAAAATACCAAAAAAATAATAAAGTTACAGCCTCGACTCGACCGAAAGGAAGGGCGTTGTAAACCAAATAAGCTTCTCAACATAACTACGCGTGAAATTAGTTGCTAGACGGATTACTTTAATTCTACGACCGAATAAGCGGAAAATACGGAAGCTTTGACATTAAATTGCAAGCTGAAGAGAGATCCATTCTTCTCTCCCGTTCCGTCGCGAGTAGACTAAGGGAAACGGTTTACAATTAACGTAACGTTAGAAAAAGAAAAAAAAAACAAAAGTATAAGTTTTTGAATTTTGCTTTATAAAAACAAAAATACAAAAAGATTTTCCTTTTCAAATTTGATTTTCCTTTTAATTTTCTAAATTTGATTTTTGTGGTGTATGAACACACGTTCTACGTCTAAACGACTTGTTTCACCACTTTCGAATCCGAAAAGTTTGTTTCGTCACACACACCGAGTTCTATTTCCTAATACGGAGGAAATGAACCCGAACGAACAACACTTGGGACCCCCGCCGATGGGTGGTATCCAAAACAATGTGATCCCTCCGATGGGACCACAACCGGTTTACGATCAACGTACTATGCAAGAATTGCTCTAGTGTCCCACCGAGGGATACGGGGATGCAATTGTTTTACCACCAATCCTTTCCGATAATTTTGAACTTAAAACTGGATTGATTCAACTTGTTACGTCAAAACAATTTCACGGTTTTGAGAGGGACGATCCTCACGCACACATCCGATGGTTTAATAAGTTAACTTCTACTTTGAAATTTAAGGATGTCCCTCACGATGCTATCAAATTGATGTTGTTCCCATTTTCACTCGAGGGTTCAGCCCGGATTTGGCTTGAAAAAGAACCCCCTCGATCAATTCACACATGGGAAGAGCTCGTCTCGAAATTTGTTAATCATTTCTTTCCACCGTCCAAAACGACTAATCTTAAGAATGATATAACTAATTTTCAACAACGTTTTGATGAGAACTTTGGTGAGGCATGGGAACGTTTTAAGGATCTTCTTCGAAAATGTCCTCACCACGGTTTCTCCGAGTTACACCAAATCGACACGTTTTATAACGCTTTGATGCAAAACGATCAAGATTCTTTAAACGCAGCCGCCGGTGGCAATATCTTGAATCGTACGCCTAGGGATATTTTAACGATCATTGAGAACAAATCTAAGGTTCCGACTTCTCGTAACAAACCGAATGTTTCGAAAGTGACTTCTTTTACTCCTCCTTCACCGGAATTGGCCGAACTTACCGACGCTATCCGTTGTATGATGAAAGAGTTTAAATTGCAGAACCAAAAACCCGAGCCCGTTAAGGCCGTTAGTGAAAAATGTGTGATTTGTGGTGGATCGCATCCGTATTATGATTGTCAAGCCACCGATGGCCAAGTTTATAATGCTAACATAGCAGCCGTAAACTACAATCAAAATCAAGGTTTTCGTGCTAACCAAACAAGTCCACCTGGGTTTCCACCCGTGCAAACTAATCAAAACCGTTATCCTCAAACTAACCAAGGTTATCAAAACCAAGGTTACAATCAAAACCGTGGAACTAATTATCAAGTCCCTCCACCACAACAAGTTTATCAACCACCGCAACCTTCTCCTGAGCTTGCTAATTACATGAAAACGAACGATGTTAACATTCGAGCAATGCAAAATCAAATCAACAACATGAGGGTTGAACTTAAGAAGGTGATCGACACAACCATGACTCGACAAACGAATGAGCTTAAGCAAATGATGAGCAGTTTTATGCAAATGAATCAAGCATCGACGTCTGGTTCTCTTCCGAGCAACACAATTGCTAACCCGAGGAGTGATGCAAAAGCAATTACGACTAGGAGTGGTGTTGTAATCGATGGACCAACGGCTCCGACTACCCCTTCTTCTTCTTCGTCTCCCAAGGTAGTCGTTCGTGAAACCGAGGCGACAACGGATACGGAAATTCCTAGTAATAATGGAAGGACCGAGAACATCCAACCTCCGGTGGTCCCGACATCTAAAGGTAAAGATAAAGTTGTTTACGAATCTGAGAAAGAAATACCCGTCAAAACAAAATTACCTTATCCGTCATGCTTAAATGAACAAACGCACCGTGAGAAAGATAAAATTCAGATGGAAAAATTTTACCAAGTTTTTCAAGAACTACATTTTGACATAACTCTCGCGGATGCTATACTTTTGATGCCTAAATTTGCTTCTATGCTAAAAGGTCTTTTGAATAACAAAGAAAAATTGTTTGAAAAATCTCGAACCCAGATGAATGAGAATTGTTCGGCGGTTATCCTCAAAAAGCTTCCCGAAAGCTGGAAGATCCCGGTCGATTTCTCATTCCGTGTAATTTTCCTGGGATGGTTCAATGCTTCGCCTTGGCCGATCTTGGAGCTAGCATTAACCTAATGCCGTTATCCATTTGGAAGAAGTTGTCTTTACCCAATTTGACTCCGACTTGTATGACCCTCGAGCTTGCCGACCGAACTACTTCCCGCCCGATGGGAATAGCCGAGGATGTCTTCGTTAATGTGGGAAAATTCCATTTCCCTGCCGATTTTGCCGTTGTTGATTTTGATGCTGATCCGCGGGTACCTCTCATTCTCGGGAGAGGTTTCCTAAGGACTGGCCGTGCTTTAATTGATGTTTTCAATGAAGAAATTACCCTACGCATTGGTACCGAAGCCGTAACTTTTAATTTAGATCAAACCGCAAGGTACTCCTCCGAGTTTGACAAATATTCCGTTAACTGAATCGACGTTATCGACGAAGTTACGGAGGAGTACGCTCAAGAATTACTTGGATTTACCGAACATGCTTCGAGTGGCAATCCCACTCATTCTTCTGAACCGATAATTTCCGATCCTTCCCCTTCCCTTACTCCGTTTGAGGGAAGTGATTTCATCTTGGAGGAGATCGAGGCTTTTCTTGCTAATGATTCGATTTCACCGGAAATTGATTATTCTGATTGTGACCCGGAGGGGGATGTTCTTTTGATTGAAACAATGCTAAACGAAGATCCCAACCCGTCCCTCCCTCCGCTTGACCTTAAAATGGCCGACGTTAAAGAAGTTAAGCCGTCTACTGAGAATCCTCCGGATCTCGAGCTCAAGGATTTGCCTCCTCATCTCGAATACGCATTTTTGGAAGGAACCGACAAACTTCCCGTCATTATTTCTAAAGATCTTAAAGATGAGGAGAAGAAACGTCTCTTAGATGTGCTTAGGAAGCATAAGAGTGCCATCGCTTGGCAAATTTCTGATATTAAGGGTATCGACCCTCGTTTTTGCACGCATAAGATCTTACTTGAAGATAATTTCAAACCGTCCGTTCAGCAACAACGGCGGGTTAACCCGAAAATTCATGAGGTTTTTAAAAAACTAAGTTATCAAACTCCTCTATGCCGGAATGATTTATCCAATCTCGGATAGCTCTTGGGTTAGCCAGGTCCACTGCGTACCAAAGAAAGGTGGAATGACCGTCGTAACTAATGAAGCTAATGAATTGATTCCGACATGTCTTGTTACCGGATAGAGAGTTTGCATTGATTATCGTAAATTGAATGATGCGACTCGTAAGGACCATTTCCCACTTCCATTTATGGATCAAATGCTAGAACGCCTAGCGGGAAATGAGTTCTAGTGTTTTCTTGATGGATTTTCCGGCTATTTTAAATACCAATTGACCCTCCGGACCAGGAAAAGACTACCTTTACTTGCCCTTATGGTACGTTTGCCTATCGTCGTATGCCTTTTGGCTTATGCAATGCTCCAGGCACGTTCCAAAGGTGTATGATGTCTATATTTTCGGACATGATCGAGAAAACCATGGAAGTTTTCATGGATGATTTCTCGGTTTATGGAGATTCTTTCACTTCGTGCCTCTCCCATTTAGAAAATATGCTGAAACGGTGTGAAGACACCAACTTGGTTCTAAATTGGGAGAAGTGCCATTTCATGTTCAAAGAGGGCATTGTCCTCGGCCATAAGATATCAAAATCCGGGATTGAGGTCGATAGAGCTAAAGTCGACGTGATTACGAAATTACCTCATCTCACCACCATTAAAGGAATTAGAAGTTTTCTCGGTCATGCCGGCTTTTACCGACGTTTCATTCAAGACTTTTCTAAGATAGCCCAGCCTCTGACCCACTTGCTTGAAAAAGATGCTCCGTTTATCTTCTCAAATGAGTGCATCGAAGCATTTAATATTCTTAAAAAGAAGTTAACGGAGGCTCCCGTCTTAATTGTCCCCCGATTGGGACTTGCCCTTCGAGCTAATGTGCGATGCTAGCGATTATGCCATTGGTGCAGTCCTGGGGCAACGTAAGTCAAAACATTTTCAGCCGATACACTATGCTAGTAAAACAATGACCGACGCTCAATACCATTACACGACTACTGAGAAAGAGATGTTAGCCGTCATTTACGCTTTTGAAAAGTTTCGATCTTATTTGCTTTTGAAGAAATGCATAGTGTATACGGATAATTCGGCTCTTAAGTATCTTATGGCTAAGCAAGATGCTAAGCCACGCTTGATGCGGTGGGTTCTCCTCCTTCAAGAATTCAAAGTTGAAATTCGAGATAAAAAGGGAGCTGAGAACCTTGCTACTGAGAACCTATCACGTTTAGAGAATCCCCACCAAAGTGTTTTCGAGAAAAAGGAGATTAACGAAGCATTTCCTCTCGAGACACTGGGGAGTTTATCACATTGTGATTCTAGTACCCCCATGGTTCGCCGACTTTGCAAATTACCATGCGGGAAATTTTATCCGGAAAGGGATGTCGTTCCAGCAGAAGAAAAAATTCTTCAAAGATGTTAAGCATTATTTCTGGGATGACCCCTACTTGTTTAAGATATGTGTGGATCAAGTGATCCGGCGGTGCGTTCACGGCAAAGAAGCCGCTGACATTCTTATGGCATACCACAATGGACCCACGGGGGGACATAATAGTGCCAACTTCACCGCTAAGAAAGTTTTTGATTCCGGCTTCTACTGGCCGACGATTTACCGGGATGCTCATGAGTTGGTTAAATCATGTGATTCTTGCCAGCGTCAAGGAAAAATTTCTCAGAAGGACGAGATGCCTCAAAATGCTATCCAAGTCTGTAAAATTTTTGACGCCTGGGGTATCGATTTCATGGGTCCATTCACATCTTCTCATGGTAATAAATATATACTCGTGGCCGTCGACTACTTGTCCAAATGGGTCGAAGCGAAGGCGCTACCCACCAATGACGCCCGAGTTGTAGTGAAATTTCTTAAAAGTCTCTTCGCCCGATTTGGTGCACCTCGTGCTATTATAAGCGATCGTGGGACCCATTTCTGTAACGACCAATTCGCTAAAGTTATGCTCAAATATGGTGTCACACATCGTCTTTCTACGGCATATCATCCACAAACGAGTGATCAAGTTGAGGTCTCCAATCGTGGCTTGAAACGTATTTTAGAAAGGACCGTAGGTGAACATCGTGCTTCATGGGCCGATAAGTTAGATGATGCACTTTGGGCCTTCCGTACAGCTTACAAAACACATATTGGGTGCATTCCATATAAGCTAGTTTACGGGAAGGCCTACCATTTGCCCTTTGAACTTGAGCACAAGGCCTACTGGGCCTTGAAACATGCTAATTTTGACCTTCAAACCACGGGTGATCACCGTAAAGTTCAATTGAATGAATTAGTCGAGCTTCGTGATCAGGCCTATGAGAATTCTTTGATCTACAAAGAGAAGACAAAGAGGATTCATGATGCTAAAATTAAAGATCGTGTTTTTAATGTTGGTGACCGAGTCCTTCTTTTCAATTCTCGATTGAAGATTTTCTCGGGCAAGTTAAAAACCCGTTGGTCTGGACCATTCACCATTACCCAAGTATTTCCTTATGGAACCATTGAGCTTGCTCAACCTAATGGTCCCAATTTTAAGGTGAATGGTCATCGTATCAAACATTACTTCGGAGGGGACATACCACCCATGGTTGTCCCGGATCTCCAGACTTTCCCCAAGGACGATTAAATTCGGGGATCGAGTCAAGCTCATGTGACTCGGTGATAAAAAACAAGCGCTTCGTGGGAGGCACCCCATGCTTATCCATTTTCATTTTCTATATTTTCTATTTTCTTTAATAACGTGACATGAGGGGGGCGACCCTTTCCAAAACTCGTGTTTTCGTGGTTGTTTGTGAATGTTCAGGAATTTCCCCGAAGTTTGAGGACTCTCGTGCTCGTGGTTTGTCGTTCTCTCCACTCGAGTCTCATCCTTCGCTGCTCTTTCGGAAATTCACCATATCCAAAATCTTATCGACTAACGTTTATCTCTTGGCATACTTAATAAACGGCCTTAGATTTTACGTAGGATTACCCGTTACTCTTAAAACATTGAGGACAATGTTTCACTTTAGTCTTGGGGGGTGAATCTTCGATTCGATTTGACCTGTACCTTCGTCTGAGCTGTTAACTTACGCAACTCCGTTTTCCACCAAAATTTTAAATATTTGTCACCTTAAAAAAAAAAAAAAAAAAAAAAAAAAAAAAAAAAAAAAAAAAAGCGAAAAAAGTGAAAAAATATATGATATGAATAATAAGTTTTGACACCTTGTTTTGACTTTCCTACCGGCGAGAGTAGAAATAAATGTTCCGACTTGACCGCGCGTGTTGAGCCCTAGCTCGTATCCCTTAACCAATATAATCAAAAGATTATGGCTAAGCATTCGCGGATCTCATTATTTGGGATTTTAAATTTGCGGAGATCGAGGAATGATAGAGTTTATTTAGAAGTTTCGTGCTATACACGGATCGCATTACTAGGATTTAAAAACCCCACTTAAAGTGCTTATGATTATGCAAAAATGCCAAGCTTAGACACCGGGGGTTTCCCTAATAAAAAGCTTCCGTTTCGGGTATCAAACATGGTGTGTCTCGGTCGTAAATAAAAAGGGGGACCTCCACAAATCGTGTTAAATCAGAGACCTTCATGTGGACCCGATTTCTGTATGCAGGGGTTTTCGAGGGAAAGTTTGGAAACTACTTAGCGTTCAAATTTTGTGCTCTTATCGGACTAACAAATATCGAAACGAGAAAATATGAAGCAATTCATTTCTCACAAATTAAAATCTTGAGATACAAAACTTAGGACCTGGGAACAAGAGGTAATACACAAGTAACTTTTGTGAGCAGTGTTAGCATCTAACTTCTAGATAAACAATGATCTCGATTTTACGCTTAGTTTGGTAGCTTGTGAAAAATCAAGGATGACGATTTTTATCCGTACGGTCTCTTCTCTGTGAGAAGTGTTTCTACTCGTTGACCCTGAAAGTTATCAACAGATAAGAATTGATAATGAAAGTCAAGGCAAACCGTCACATATATAAAAATGAAAAAGTACAAAAATAGTAGTTGTAGTTGTTATTCATGAAAAACGGAAAACGGAGCGTTTTTGAGAATAAATGATTTTACTATCTCTTTTTGAACATCATTGCTACTTTACAACGTCAGTAAAGAGAGGTTTTGAAATTATTTATCTCTTAAGCGTGAGGTGATGACATTGCGTGAGGGCACGGCAATACCTTAGTCTGGGGGATTTTGATGAGTGATGAATCACACATCCTTTTTAGGCCTTAATTCAGACCAAATACACCAAATACTAACCAAATATGCCAAGAGAACGTGTGTTTTTGTATTTGTGTATGTGCAGGTACGGATATGTGAAAAATGAACAAAAACGAAGCCAAAACTGACAAAAACGAGCAAGAGAATGGAAAAAGGTCAAAAGCCGGAGCAGGGGAAGCAAAATGATCAAAGGAAGCTCAAAATATCTATGGAAGTCCTCAGAGATTCATAAAGTACCAAGTTTAGTCCCTGGACAAAATTTTGAAGATATGGCAACTTCAGTCCCTCATCTTTAAAGTATTGACAAATTTGGTCCCTTGATGAAATAATTGAATAAAAGACAAATTGGTCCTTCATAAATCAAAGGATGGAAATTCAAGCCCTTGGAAGAAACTTTGGAAGAATAACAAGTTTGGTCCCTATGGTTTGCAATATTACACAATTGGTCCTTGTTAACAAAATTATTACTAAAAATCCTACACAACAACCGGATCCAATAATCCATAACATTCAAAAATCCCACAGCCCAACACACCAAGCCCACCATCTAAATAATACTACCCGGCCTACCTTTACTAACCCGATCAACCCCTACACCAAACCCGGTCAAACAAACCAACACTAATAAATTACCCAAAATCCATTCCCACCCCCCAAAATACTTTCACCCAGATTTAGTTACTGTAGCCATGAACCCTAAATATTACATCCTCCAAATTACCCCATCCAGGTAATAATCACTTAATCATTGGTGTTCTAGAAGCTTTTGCACATGTCAAGGAATGTCAGAGAGTGGGATACGTGGACCAATCAGAGCACTCACGCAGGATCAGTCTAATTTTCAAAAAGCTAAAGCAAATGAGTCCACTGAATGTTTCAATTGTGGCAAAAAGGGTCATTTTTTTAAAGACTGTTTTTCTAAAACAACCTCAGACCCTTCATACAAATTTACTGGTAATAGTTCTTCTTCAGGAACTAACAAGTTTCAGCCAAAAATGCTTCAGTCCACTCAACATTTTCAAAGTAAAAATGTTCAAAACGTTCAAAAGGATTTTGAAGCCAAGTACAGAAAAGCAAAAGCTAAACTTGCTCTCCTTGAGGCCACACCCTCAGTACCCCAGGCTGCACCCACCAAACTTGTTCAAGTCAAGAACAAGGTTCTAGTTGCTGAAGCCTTTGATTGGGATGAGGAAGAAGTCTCCTCTGATGAAGAAATAGTAAGGGTCAGTGCACTGATGGCACTTTCAGATGATAACAAGCTGGCTGTTGGAAAAAGCCATGCTAGAGATGGAGAATGGGTCAACATCACCATGAAAAAGGTAAACATTTTACTTTCTATGGATGATGATGTTGATTGGAAATCTTATTTGAACTATTTAAAAGTCGATCTTAAGTTTGTTGAAGAGCAAAGACAAAATTTGTTTTCTAAATACAATAAGTTAGTTTTTGAGTTAAATACGTGTAGAGATGAATTACTTGTTTTAAAACAAGCCAAACTTGAGGCTGTTACACTTCAAATTCAAAACATTGAACTTGTAAAACAAAATCAAGCTCTTCAGGATGAACTTAAGAAAGAAAAGGCTGTCATACTAGTTGGACTCAGAAAAACTCAAAAGTCTTTGATTCAGTGAGTCTCACACCAAGCAATAAGAAAATTATTATTGGTGAGAATCAAAACACTGAATCATCCAGTGAGAGTGTTGGTGAAAAAGCATTTCTGCCTGCTGGCATTTCCTTTAATGAGGAGATGGGACCAAAAGCCAGTGATTGAATTGAAAGAATCAATCCAGATAGTAAGTTACCCAACTTCAACACTGGAAGAATATTGGTACCTGAAAGTCAGGCCATCAAGGAGATGCTTAGAGTCACTGATGAACCCAGTCATACTAAGTCCATCACTGAGTCTGAATCAGAATCACAAACTCCACTCCCACCTCTGAAAGTTCTTCAGGGAGCTGAACCAAGCTCTGAGTTAACACCTTTGGTGTACACTCAAAACTTTCCAAGAGAGAAGGGTAGTTTAGGAAGAGCAATCTTAAAAAGACCAATCACTGAAGTCTCAGTTCCCACAGATGACTCAACTACTTCAATCTCCATTGAGGCTATCACTAACAGCCCTGATTCTAAATATGATCAGTTGGCTAAACTTGTTAGGAAGCTGAGTGAAAACATTGAATCATCTGAGAAAATTCCTCAACACAAGGGTAAGGAAATTAAGCCATCTTCCTCAAGTTCCTCCAAATCCAAAGCTACATCTAAGCCAAAACTAAGATGTGAATTGTGTAACTATATCACTCATTCCTCTGATGACTGTTATAGAATCCTTTTCTGCATGATATGCAAAAAGGAAGATCACACAACCTCTGATAATTTATCTTACACAGTCTCATCCAGCGTAGCATCCAACTACAAAGCTCAGTCTTTTGACTATGCCTCAGGCTCCAAACAGATAAGGCAAAAGGCAAAGCCATTTTCACCTTGTACTCACTGTGGACTTAATAATCATCTTCCTAATGATTGTTTGATGTATCCATGTTGTGATATCTGTGGTGACCCTACACGTGACAGTTCAGGACATCAGCAGGTCATTCAAGCCAAAAGAGGTATCAACAAACCAACTCCTCAACCTACCTCATCTTCCAAATGTAAAGTCTGTGGAAGCACTATTCACACTACCACTAATCATGGATCTATGTCTCAATTCAAAAAGGCCATCAAAGCCAAACCCACCAGAAAGTGGGTTTACAAGAAAAACTAACTCAGTTTACATTTGTGCAGAGATATGCCAGGGAGCCTGTTTGGCATCTTGATAATGGATGCTCAAGAAGCATGATTGACGTGAAGGAATATCTGTACAAATATGTAAAGGAACCAGGATCAAAGGTGGTATTTGCTGATAACCATCTTGTCTCACCGAAGGTTATGGTTCAATAAATTGTAGTGGAATAGTTTTTACTAGAATAACTTATGTTAACGGTCTTAAACATAACTTGATCAGTGTCAGTCAACTATGTGATGCTAAGTACATAGTTCAGTTTGATGATAAGCAAGGCACCATCTTCAATGCAAACAAAGAAGTTGTTCTTATTGCACCAAGAAGGCAGGATGTCTATGTTTTAGATATGTCCTCACTTACTCAGAATGGAACATGTCTTTTCGCTAAAGCCACTAAAACCCTCAATTGACTTTGGCATAAAAGACTTTCCCACCTAAACTTCAAAAACATAAACAACCTCGCCAAACAAAACAAAGTCCTTGGCTTACCATCACTTGTATTCTCAAAGGATAAACCCTGCCCTGCCTGTGAAAAAGGAAAACATCATAAGGCATCCTTTAAAACCAAACAGAATTCTTCTATCACCAGCTGCCTTCACCTGCTTCAAATGGATCTTTTTGGACCCATCGGTCCAATGTCCATCCACCATGAGAAGTACACTATGGTCATTGTGGATGAATACTCAAGATACACTTGGGTTTACTTCCTGACCAAAAAGAGTCAGGCTGCTCAAAACAATCATGTCCTTTATCAGGAAGACCGAAAACCAAAATGACATCAGGGTCAAACAAATCAGGACTGATAATGGGACTGAATTCAAAAACCATGACCTTGAATGTTTTTGTGATGAGAAAGAGATTTCTCAAAATTTCTCCTATCCTTATACTCTGATGCGTGGGAATCGCACCTTGCTTTACCTCTCGAGGGATCTCGCGAGGCTTACAACCCCCACCAGGCAGTGTACCTGATCGTTGTAGTATAGTATAGTGACAAGTACCGGGGGATTGATCGTTCAGCTTAGGAATAGTGTCGCTAGGATTAGAAAACCTAATTAATAGTTCTAGAGGTGAAAGATGATTATTTTTGTATTTTTATATTTTTATTAAAGCAAGTAAAATCTCGGTTTTTAGAAGAGTGGGCGGAATTAGTTGTTATTCAACTAACCCAAAAACTACTATATAACTAATTAAACTAATGAAAATGAAATTAAACTAATATTAAACTAAGGTTGTGAGCAGTATGTGGAGAAATTGTGTTTACTTAGACTTCATTACTCCCTAGATATCTTTTACATGTTAATTACTTGTTACACTTGTATGAATTACGGGTTGTATTCCTTAATACCATTCGTGGAGTGGCATACATAACTCCCCAACTCTATGAGCTCTTATCTCCTCCTACACCATGACCCAGCACAACTATAGGGATTGTAAACAGTGGCTCATGCATTAAATACAACCAATAAAGACCTAGTACGCCTCGGTTCATGTTTCTTAAGACGTTCAAGCATGTTACCATTTGGAGATCTGCCAGTTTTCTTAAGCCTAACATATAAAATCATTCATTCAAAACAAGAATAGACAAGTAATCAACACATAATCAACATCTAGGTTTCATTAGATCTAAGCAAACACAAGAGAGATCTAGCCTAGCATAGTAGAATTAAGATAAGAACAAAAGATAAACAACCAACACATAGACATATTGATTGAATTAAGAGTATACTTATCTCAATTACAATGCAAGGTCTCAAGGGTTTGGAACCCTTGAAAAACCTGTAAAAGAGGCACCAAAATCGTCTTTAGGGTTTCACCAAAACTTCTCTCACTCTAATGAAAAAACTAGAAAACTATATATAGGAAAATCGTCCTGACGGCGTCAAGAGTTAAATCTGACGCCGTCAACTCACCGCCATACACTTCCTCGGACGCCCTAGATCCAATCGTGACGGCCTATGTGACGCCGTCACCACCTTCGGTAAATTAATCTTGGTCACTTTGACGCCGTCATATCTCCATCTGACGCCGTCACCATCTACGGTAAATTATTCTTCATGTCTGACGCCGTCAAGAGCAAACCCTTGACGCCGTCACCTTGTATTTCCAGCTTGGATTTTTGGTACTTTGTCGTTTTCTTCACTTTATGCTCCAAAAACGTCCAAAATAGCCTCTTTTCCAGAATTCACTCTCCAAACACCTAAAATCACAAAAGGAACGATTTAGGGCAATATTTGATCAAATAAATTCGGATTCGGGCTTAAATGACCCCCTAAAAACGGATCATTTTTCGCCTCATCATACTCCTGAGCAAAATGGTGTTACTAAAAGGAAGAACATAACCCTCATTGAGGCTGCAAGAACAATGCTTAATGGATCTGCACTCTCCAAATATTTTTGGACTGAGGCAGTTAAAACAGCCTGCTACACACAAAACAGGTCCATCATTGTTAAGAGACATAGCAAAACTCCATATGAGTTATTTAAAGGAAGAATCCATGATATCAGTTATTTCCATGTGTTTGGATGTCCTGTGTTTATTCATAATCATAAGGATCATCTTGGAAAATTTGATGCCAAAGCTAATGATGGTTATTTTCTAGGGTATTCCATTTTCTCAAAATCCTTCAGGGTGTTCAATACAAGGAGACAACAGGCTAAAGAAACCTTCCATGTCACCTTTGATGAGAGTACTGAAGCTATCAGGTTCTCAAATTCCTCGGTTGAGTAAATTGGTATTGATGACTCATCAAGATATCCTCATGATGATTATCACCCTGAGAATAATTCCTCTACTCAATACCAAGCTGATGCAGACATCTCATACTTCATCAATCCTCACAATCTACCTCAACCAACCAACAGTGAGTTCATAGAAACTCAACAAGTCTCCAATGAAACTACACCCACTGAACCAATTGTTTAGGAACCCTCAGTTCAAACTGTTCACACTGAGGTAACTGAAGATCTATATCTTGAGGCACCTCAGGCTCCAGTGACTGAACCCACTTCTCCAACAAATCAGGCTTCTACAAGTTCTAACTCCTATCCTAGACCTCAGGATAGCTGGACTAAGTCCAAAACAATAGAACTTGTTAACATCATTGGTGAGCCTACTGAAGGCATGCGTACCAGATGCATGGCTGCTAAACTCAAGGCAGCCTCAGCCAATGTATGTCTCTATGTTGATTTTCTCTCTGACATGGAACCTAAGAATGTTAAAGAAGCTCTAAAATATGAAAGTTGGGTTCAGGCCATGAGAGATGAGCTGGAAAAGTTTGACAGAAACAAAGTCATGACCCTTGTTGAATGCCCGCAGGGTGTTTATGTCATTGGAATGAAATGGGTCTTCAAAAACAAGACTGATGAATGTGGAACACTCATCAAAGATAAGGCAAGACTTGTTGTAAAAGGATATAATCAACAGGAAGGTATTGATTATGAGGAAACCTTTGCACCTGTTGCTAGAATGGAAGCCATCAGAATCTTCCTAGCCTATGCAACATACATGAACTTTAAAGTTTACCAAATGGATGTAAAAAGTGTCTTCCTGAATGGTAACCTTAAAGACGATGTTTATGTGCAACAACCTCCAGGGTTTGAAAGTAGTGAATTTTCCATCCATGTCTGCAAGCTCAACAAAGCCCTTTATGGACTGAAACAAGCACCCAGGGTATAGTATGAAACTCTTTCAGCCTTCTTGATCCAAAAACAAGTTTGTCAAAGGCAAGATTGACAATACATTGTTTACCTATAGGACAAAAGAGGATGTGATTCTTGTCCAAGTGTATGTGGATGACATCATATTTGGTTCAACAAGCTACAAACTTTGTAAATAGTTTGAAAAACTGATGACAAAGAAGTTTGAAATGAGCATGATGGGTTCCTTGGACTACAAATCAAACAAACTGAAAAAGGCACATCCATCAGTCAAGAAAAGTACACTAGGAACTTACTGAAAAAGTATGACCTCAATGACTGTGCTTCAGTAAAAACACCAATGGTACCTCCAAACAACTTAGGTCCTGATCTCACTAGAAAACCAGTTAATCAAACTCTCTTTTTTGGGTAAAAGATCAAACGACCCGGTAAATATATTACTCCAAAAAGCATTTAAGTACAACGGATATGGGTGAATCCCATATCTCAGCCCGTTACATAGGCTGAAAGCTTACATAACAAGATACTTCCTATTTTCTAAACAAGAAAACAAACCACTACACACATGATAACAAAAGTCCCTGATGAAAATGTAAAATACTTCCTACGACCTTGGAGTTTAAAGCCATACATGGCATTAAGAGCATCCAAATTCCCTAGACGATCATAATTGGCTTCGAATAGTCATCATACTCATCTTCACGCTCATGACCACCACCAAAAAGATTTGCTGATTCGTCGAACGTATTAAGAACCTCCTCATCCTCACTATCGGAAACCACGACCTCACCCACCTTAGAAAAAAGGTTAGCCCTCTTAGTAGAAGAGGTAGACGGAGCAGAAGAAATGCCAATCTTAGGAGACCCAAATTGCTCCTTCTCTTTCATATCACTCACAAGAGGATCTTGTACTGCATTACTAGTCTTTAACGACTCATCATCATTAAATTCCATTGTACGACCAAAATCTACATCCTTGTTGGTGTCATTAGTAGGAATACCAAAAGCATCTATATCATCCATATTAAGAGCATCAAACAGGTTAGATGTAGAAATCTTCGTTCCACTCGAACTAGCCACATCAGAAGTCTTCTTCTTAGTGACATCCAATTTCTTAGGTTCAGGAGGAGTCTTTTTGGGTTGATATTGAAACTGCTTACCCACAACAGGTTTAGTAGACCCTCCTTGACCCGGAATTGTAAGACCACCTTGCTTACCCTTCTTCTTGTTATTAAAAGTCTTGAAACCATCATTAACATGCTTAGTAGGCTGAACAGGAGGTAAGACAACTTTAGGACAGTCAATAAGAGTATGACCAAAGATCTTACACTTATCACAACGAGGTGGTTTCCACTCGTATTCAACCCGTATCTTCTCAATAGTCGAACCTGACCCATCAAGTAAAGGCATCTCAACAGTGAGGTTATCCCTAAGCACCTCATCCGACTTCACTTCAATCATGCATCTAGAAAAACTACTACGGCCCCATGATTCCTTGCACATTTGGCTAGTATAAGCATCTAACCTTTTGGGCGCACTAATCAATGTGGCAAGAAGACTAAGACCATCATCAGAAAACATAGCAAGAGGAACATCATGGAATTTAACCCACACCGGGATGTTGATCAAATCCTCTTTAAGTAAGCTGGTGTTCAATGTCCATGGTTTAAGAATAATAGGTACATTTCTAATCAACCAAGGACCGTTTTCAAGGACATCATCAACACCTTTCCTCGAATTGAACTTAAAGAAAAAGAACCCCTTTGCATTCATCATTACCTTTTGTATACCAAACTTAGCCTACGCATTGCGTACATAGTAATCAACAATAGGAAACGCAAGGCGTTGACCAAGAAAATACCCATGAAGAGTATTCTCATACCTAGTGTTCACCTCTTCAACCACTTTCATAGGGACAGAAAGATCCACACCATTAGATTTCTTGCTACACTCCAGCCTACAAAAGTTAGACGTGTGTTTCTTAGGTTCATTAGAAGTAGCACCAACATATGATGTAGAAGGTTGTTTCAAAGCACCCACTCCAACCTTATCAATACCAACAGCCCCCTGTGAGTTCGTATCAACCTTTTCAGAAGCATGAGATTGGATAGCAGCCCCATGTGAACCATTCGGGTTATTAACAAAAGAATCAAGTGAAACCGGCTTCACTTGTTAATCAAACTCTCTTTAGAGGTATGATTGGGTCACTGATGTATCTACTAGCCTCAAGGCCTGATATTCAATTTTTAGTCTGTTTATGTGCTAGATATTAGTCTGACCCAAAAGAATCACATCTCACTGCTGTCAAAAGGATTCTGAGATACCTGAAGGGTACTTCCAGTCTTGGACTATACTACCCCAAATGTTCAGGGTTTGATCTAAAAGGATACTCAGACTCAGACTATGCATGATGCAACGTGGATAGAAAAATCACTTCAGGCTCCTGCCAATTTCTTGGAGGAAAATTAGTATGTTGGAGTGCTAAAAAGCAACAATCAGTTGCGATGTCCTTAGTAGAAGCTGAATATGTTTTTGCGGCAAGTTGTTGTGCAAATGTGTTATGGATGAAAAGTCAACTCAGTGACTATGGCATTCATTACAAGATGGTACCCATATTTTGTGATAACACAAGTGCAATAGCTATCTCAAACAACCCAGTACTTCATCAAAGAACAAAACACATTGATATCAGGTATCATTTTATCAGGGACAATATCATGAAAGGAGACATTGAACTACACTTCATCCCCATTGTGTATCAGTTAGCTGATATCTTCACAAAACCCCTAAATGAACCTACTTTCACCAGACTAAAAGCAGAACTAGGCATGTTGGATATTGATGATCAATTCACTGATTCAAACATATCCTAACATAGTGTATATTCTCTCTGGTCCCTGATCATTAACATTCCTCAGTAAACCCCTCCAACATCACCAAAAACTATTCACAGTGAGTTTATCATAAAATGAAAACTCACTGAATAACCTTCCCAAAACATCTATACATTGAATGATATCTCATTCAGGGGGCTCATGACATTTACTGATGCAATCCAATGCACAACTAAATGCTCTAAGTATCTAGGTAGTAAATGTCCTAGGTTGGTAACTAAATCTCCTATTTAATATAGGAATATATGTCTCTGCCTCACTGACATCCACACCTTGGGCCCCCACTTAATCACCAATTATCCCACTAGGCATTAATTGCCCTTCCTCACAAATAATATCTTTGGATATTTCATTGTGACATCATGCCTGCAAAAGTGCACTCTTGCAGACCCACGCACTGTTCACCTCGATAGTTGAGCAAAACACGGGAAAGTGGAGTGGTGGCATTTAATGCGGAACCCAAACGGTTATTCATTTTGATTTTCAAAATCTTAAACCTCTTGGGATTCCTTCACCCTCTATAAATACCCTCTTCAAAACACATAAAACACACACACAAAATTTTCTTAAACAAACTCTGGAAAAATTTCTCCAATTGCAAAATTGTGTGTTTTTATCTCTAAAAGCTTTTTCAAATCTTATTTTTTTCCAAATCTTATTTTCTTGGTTAAGAAGATTGGTAACAAGAAATCCTTCTTATTACTATCATCTTGATAACAATATCACTCATTTCATGACAGAAAACGAGTTGGACTCAAGTTGTGGATCATCTGGTGTTTGATATTCTGCCATTTAAAAACTTTAATCTTTTTTTTTACCTAAAATGGCAGCTGACCAAGGAATCAAACTTGCACATCAATGGGCAAAATTGACTATGGCTGATGTTCAATTCAAAACAAACAATGATGTAGGCAATTTTAACTACCCAACCAATGTTCCTGCCTACAAAGAAATCATGAAGTTTTTGTACAATTTCCCCTTGAAAAATGCTTTTACGTCTACACCCTACTTTCAGTACCACAACTACCTCAGGGAGCTTTGGGGTACTGCTAAGGCCTTTGACCCGACACCCTCCACTGTTGATAATGAACTAAGGCCCCACAAGGAGTTTCTCATCAGCTTTTCAGTCTAAAATGGGGAAAGAAAATTTGTCCTGGATTTCAAAACTTTTTGCTCTGCAACAGGACTTAATTATAATAATGGAGTTTATGTTGCACATCCTGACCCAAACAATGTTAAAACTAGGTTAGAAAAAATTGCTTTGGATCCTAAATATTTGGACAAGACCCCTGTCACCAAGAATTCTTTTCCCTTGGCTTGGAAGATCCTGTTCACTTTTGTGATTCAGGTTCTCGGCGGGAACCATTCATCCACTGAGCAGATTAACTCTGTTCAGTTGATGATGGCTCATTTCCTGATGACAGGGCTCACTGTCGACATTAGAGAGATCATTTATGGTGATCTCGTAACCAAGCTACTGAATAAAACTAGCCTGCACTATGTGTCATACCCTAGGTTTATTTCATGTGCTCTACAATAGTTATTGGGTTGTGACTACACTCAGAATGTTCTTTTAAGTTCTTTACCAGCCGTCCTGAGTTCATCAAATTTTAAAAAAAACCCATCCTTAGTCACTAACATTGAATTGACGACCCATATGGTTGCCATAAACAACCAGAGGGACTCAGTGTACCCACCTTCCCCTCCTAGGAGGACAGGAAAGTCTCAGTCTGTGCCAAAGACCAAACCAAAGGCACAGGGCCCTGGTGCTTCAGGGACACAGGCTTCTAAGCCAAAAAGATGACCTAAGTCTGATAAGTCCACCCGAGGCTAGGCACCACCACCCTCAGGGACAACGAAGGTCACTGACAAATCACAGTCAAGGTCCTTGGTCCACACGACTACTCCTAAAGATCTAGGAGAAACACACAACCCACTAGTAGGGGAGCGCCTTCCACATTTCCTGCTAACGTCTCTGGTACATTACAACCAAGGTCTCAGAGACTTACGGTCCCTAAACCTTCGATAGGACAGTACTAGCTTGTTGGAAAGGGGGACCTCACCATCTCACATGTTTCTAGTGATGCCACTGACACAAACCCATCAATGGTTGAAGGAACAACTAGGGACAAAGACTCAGGGGGACTGAAACCACCCGTTGATATGGAACCAACACCCCCCATGGAGTTGCGCATTTTTCGCAAACTGGCCCTAAGGATCAGGCAGACAAATCCCAATTGCTGGATTAGAGGGGTCAGGGAGCGACCACAACCAAGGCAAGTCTTCTTATGAAGAGGAGCCGGTAACCCCTTTTGCAGATTGATTCAATGGAAACTTTTCAGGCAGTTCTTGACTCAGATGATGATATGAGCAAAATCAGTGAGGAGGAAATTTATGAATCTGGAGATGATATGGAGACTGATGCCCAGCTACTGAACATTCACATCAGTCTCCCTCACATCAACAAGAGGAAGAATCTACGTCTCAGGATCCTGGACCTGAGACTTCCTCCCCAGCCAAACTTGCAAAATATGATGACTCCCAGCCTCTCACTAAGAGAAAGCTAATGAAGTTCCTGAACAAGTCCTACAATGTTCTCTACAGAAGGATCACTGATAACGTGTTCGACATGCACACTGAGCAAGTTGTTCACTACTTCGACCTCAAGGAGTTTGTTGAAAGTTTTCAAGACAATACTGTGGAACAACAATCTGCAATCTCCTTCTCACTGACAACTCTGGATAGCCACCTCAGCAAGTTCAATGCCACACTTGGTCAAATTACAAAGAGCGTTGAAACTATTCAAGAGTCTGTCAAAGACGATCCTGAGCTCAACAAGAAGCTACTTCAGGCTGCTCAAACTTACCAACAAAACTCTGCTCAATTCACTGAGCTGGTAAACATCATGAAGTCAGCTAATCTTCAGGGTCTTCAATCATCAGTGGCTTCAATTGGTTCTTCCTTGAGCTTAATGCAGAAGAACTTGGGTGCTTGGGCGAAATCTTCCAACTCTTTGTCCTGGAATCTTGGGCCAAGGATGTCCGCTATTGAGTCTACCCAGGCTTCTCTTGATGCTAAGGTGTCTACGCTAGAAAAGGATACCTCTGACATCAAAACCATGCTTACTGAACTCTATCAGGCCTTCAAGGGTTCCTCAACTCCTACTACTTTGTTGGATCAGCTCCTAGATAGATCTTTGAGCCTTAGGAATCGATAGTATACTAATGTAATCAAAAGCACACTATGTAGAGAATCTCTAGTAAAACTTGTATTCACGCGGAATATGAACACAAGAGTAAAGAAGACAATAAACTAAAACACCTTGATCCTCTATGGATCTATATTAATCACTATAGATTAAATTCTCATTCGTGTACATAATGCATGACCATGAGTTTCTTTTATACTATAAGGAACCCTAAACTCTCTTACAAGAAAACGTGTAAACCAAAACTATAAAAGATATTGTATATCTTGTCTTAAAATACATTAAACATATTCTTCTAATAAACTTCCAATGCTACGGATGCACTATATCCGCAGAATTATATTTTCAGCAGGAACCACTACAGGAACCAGCAGCCAGCAGGAACCTCTCAGCAGAAAGATATGAGCGTATCTACTTCTGTCTTCAATAATTCCTAACATAGGATTTTTATTTTTTATTTTTTATTTTTTTTAAGTTCACGGAATGAACATGAACTACTCAAGTGTTTGACATTGACTGCACACCTTTGCTCTTCAAGAATATCTAGCAGTTGGAGAAGACGATGCATGCACGTTTATTATTATAATAGTTACAACCCAAATTCTTTATCGAATCATTGACTTATTACTTATTATTCTCTTCAAAAAATAATGAAATATGTTTATTGTTGTTTCTTACTTTATTCACACACTTAACTTCTTAATGCATAATTTCTTTAAAAATTTTCGTGATTCCACGGGTCTTATAAGCTAGTTTTATATATATTATATACAATTGACTATTTTCTCTTGTGAATGTAATAAATCTTGTCAAATCTCATTAGGAAAAGTCAAATGATATCGCCTCTATCGTCTAATATCGTGGAATCATGTCATAATATCGCTTTTATCAACTGGTATCATATTGTGATCGATTGGTATCTTATTAGTATCGATTATTATCTTAAATCATCGTTTTCATATCGGGATTCATTGATTAGGCTATAAAGATAGTTTTTTCAAGAAGATCTTGACAGTTTCACGTTCACAACGCATGATATGAAGAGAGAAAAGGTAATCTTAGTATTTTTTATTTCGGAGCATGAAATTAAAGAAGTGCACTTCTAAAGCACTTTGGTGAGAGACGGCATAATGGTAAAATTTTCACGCTTATATTATTATATACCACCTATCTGACCAATCACACACACTTATGTGCCATTGCAAACTCCCAAAAAAAAAAAAAAAAAAAAAAAAAAAAAAAAAAAAAAAAAAAAAAAAAAATTGATAAAATGGAAATGAAAATCCCTATACCATCCAAATCGGCAAAGACCATTGTAAAGTTTTGTATCTCTTAACCCACCAACACAACACATATAATCATACAACTATTGTACAAAGGGGTCTAATCTAGGAAACAAAGATAGATAACATTGATTAGATATCAACATATACAGCACAGCTACTATACTATCCAGCTTCCAATTGTATTGTAATTAAATCAAGATTGTCAAAAACTACAAATTCCTATTTTACCCCTCCCTCTTTTTCATATATGAATATGATCATCAAACCTCATACAACAAACCTGACCCATACGCAACCCTGAACCCGTTTCTTAAACTTCATCGATGCTGTTCCGGTTCTGTACACTTAAAAAACAACTCTTTTCATCTTGGGCTAGAAAGAAGCTTCACTCCAAAAAGGCTTTGAGAGGAGCCCACCATGTTCACTCATACTCCCCTTTGATCTATAAAACAACGGCTTACTCCTAACTGTCCTAAGCGGTCCCGATCTGTTCCCATGAGTAATGGGTAAAGAAACCCCGACCCCACCATCCAAACTCGAAGCTGAAAACGGTCTGTTTTCTAAATCTTCAAGTGGGCCCGAGCTGTAATCCATTGTTATGAACGAAGAAGCTTGACCAAAAGTCAACCTTGGGGTGGCACCACCACCTGCATTCCACCAACTACTGTCTGACGGGGCGTGGTCCCCTTTAAAATCCGAATCAACCACTGAAGAATCTCTTTGAGTTGAGTTGTCACCACATACTTCATCTTTGTCATTGTATATGAGTTTTAATGCTTGCACTACTTCACCCATGAAAGGTCTTTGAGTTACTTCAGGGTGTACACACATGGAAGCTATTGCAGCTACTTTTGCCATGTCATCAAAGTCGTAGGCCCCAGATAAAGTGGGGTCCACTAACTGTTGTAGACCTTCTCTGGTTGTGAGAAGTGGCCGGGCCCAGGTCACAAGATTTTCTTCGCCGGGAGGTTGTGACATGTCTACTGGTTTTCTTCCAGATAGAAGCTCTAACAGCACGACCCCGTAACTGTATACGTCACTTTTGACTAGCAGGTGCCCTGTCATGGCGTATTCAGGGGCGACATAACTGCAAATTAAATATACAGCAAGTAATTTGTAAGAAAACAGATAACTAATGTTAAAGGTTGCAATTTTGACCCATTATTCACTTAAAAATTGGTTCAATCAGGGTTGAGTTAGAAGAGTAGCTAAACAGGAAATGGTTTAATCAGGGTTGAGTTAGAAGAGTAGCTAAACAGGAAATGGGTCAAAGGGGTCAAAAGTCGCCCAAAGTGTTTGACCCAACCTAACGAGATATTTTGGACATAAGTAGCCCAGACAAGCAACCTTTTACCCTGTAACAATTTTTGACCCGTTATCCAACCAACACAACTTGTCACCTATAGAATTTCAACAGTTGCATATTGTTTGACAAAGGTTCCAGTTGGTCATTGCAATATGTTTTTTCACTTGCATTGTGAGACCATTATTATAATTGTGATAATCAATAGCTCCTGTCACTAGTGCACTAAAAATTAAAATTCAGTTGGCATATTTGGCATAGCTTTAAAGCAAACATTACCCGAAAGTTCCCATGACACGAGTAGATATATGACTACTCCCTTCTGTAGCTTCTCTTGCTAGCCCAAAATCTGACACCTTAGGAGTAAAGTCATCTTCTAGCAAAACATTGCTGGCCTTAAAGTCACGATGAATTACACGGGGATTAGAATCTTCATGAAGATACGCCAATCCTCTTGCTGCGCCAAGAGCAATCTTCAATCGAGCATCCCAGTCAAGAGGTCCTTTCTCCTTATCCACATCTGTAGATCCACACATTCACAAAGCTTCTCAACCATCATCTCTTATATCAATTAGCAAACTAAAAGCTACTATCCATTTCATAATCTTACTTTTGTCACACTTTTCCTTTTTTAACCATGCCTAAATTTAGTGCCACCTATGTGGCCCTTAGAAATTATGTAAAGTGGTACATTTTTGCTCATGATATTAATTAAATCACTCATATACCGCCAAAAAAAGGGGGGCAATATAAACCTTGTGTGTAATCAAAACCTAGAGTGTATTTGTAAAAAAAAAAATATAATGCTTAGCAACATGTAAAGAGGTCAAACATGTCAAATGTCTACTGACGTTTTAAATTGCTTAAAACCTCCAAAATCGCTTATATAAAAGTAACATGTTTTTAAAATTAACAATAAAAGTTTATAAGGTCTTATTTAATAAACTACCTATCTATAAATTCTTATCTAACCCGTATAAAAAGTACCAGTTTTGATCCGAAACCACTTTGAGTATTTGACTTATCACCCAACCCACCCATTTTGACACCTTTAACAAATAGTCAAATACGATTGAAAATACGCCACAAAGTCTATTACTAATGTATAAAACCTCCTAAATTTTTGTATTTAGAGATTTAGATTAGCATTTTGACAATATTGTTTTTGTAATCATAATCTTCGGCTTATTACATTGAAATATTGAATAATTAGTTAAAAATTATTCTTTAAAATGGAGAACAAACTAGGTCAACTCAACCTAAGCCCATTTAGACTTTTTTTAGATAAACATACCGTGTAAATGAGACTCAACGCTTCCATTTGGAACAAGCTCATAGACCAAGCAACGTGTACGTCCTTCAATACATATACCAATAAGTTTAACAAGGTTACGATGATGCAACCTGCTTAGCATCTCAACTTCTGCAATAAACTCACGATCCCCATTGTGGTTATTATCTCTATTGAGCAATTTCACAGCAACTTCGGCTCCATCTTCCATGATTCCGTGATAAACGCATCCAAAACCTCCTTCACCCAAGATTTTTCTTGAACTGAACTTTTCAGTGGCCTTGTCAAGCTCAGCTAATGTGAATGATTTCACAGAGAGGAGAGAAGTAGGCATGGCAGATACAACAGAAAATGTGGAGTTTGATGGATCACTTGATAACATTGCTCCAAGCCCTAAAATAAATATATATAAAAAGGTTTGTTTTACAGAAGGGGGGGGGGGGGGGGGGGGGGGGGGGGGGGGGGGGGGAACAATTTGAAAGACTTATATCAACTTGGGTTGCAGTGACGGAATATTATTTACCCCATAATTCAACAATGTCCACAAGAATAACATAAGTCAAAAGTGGCCATACAAAATCAAAAGGATATAAAGGTAGATTTATATCCTATTCTGACCAGTCACCCAACAGCCCATTTCGCCACCAAAGAAGTTTACCGTATGGTTTTCAAATCGATCATAAAATTCAAAGCTAAATAACGTAACTTGAACAATAGAAGTCAAACTATATAGTGAAAACAATTTCTAGTGAATGCAAACACATATACAGACTTACCACGCCTCTTGCTAGTTGGTGCTGTGAATGCAGGTCCAACAGCATTTGATGATCTACCAATCTTCCTATACTTAACAAAAACAGAAATTGCTGCACAGAAAACAACCAAGAGTACTACTGCAGACAAAATAATTACGAAGATAGTTTTAGGGTTCATCTTCTGACTTTTTCCTACAAAGTCTGCAGTGATAGGATATTGTCTATTTCCAGGACTTCCATTTGGTCCACTTTCAGGGTGATCTCCATATGGTGGTGAAGAAGGAAGCCCTAATAGCAATTTTCCATAATTAGAAATCATATAGACAAAAACAAGAAAATATATAGGATATGAGGTTGTGGGTTTTACCTGGATAAGTAATAGATACCATCTCATAATCTCCAAAAAGGGTTCGGTTTAAAGGGAGTTTCTTCCGCCAAAATCTATCATAAGTGAGTAAGGCTGTAGTATTATCAAATTTCTCTCCCAGTGGGACCAAATTGATATCAACTGCTGTTTTTTCCTGATCTTGGCTGTCAGCACTGGCACCAGTTATAACCACTTGACTTTGTGTTAGGTATGTGCCTTCTGCAATCTCAATCTCTAACTCATTCACAACGGGAAATACAGCATAGACAGATACTTGTAAAAGGAGTCTGACTTTCATTGGAAAAACACAACCGCAAGGTGAACCAATGGGAGTTGATGTGAGTGGTTCTGTACAAGTTTGGTCACAACCTGACAGATATTACAATCAGATGCGATTTAGTATCAGTATAAGAATATACAGAAAGTATGTAGGTAATGATGGTCAAAGCTCCATGAAATAAAAAATAAATAAAGAAAATCCTGTTACACTATTGATATTCTTTTTGACAATTTCTTTTCCTGGTAAGATTTTTTTATCTCTCTTTCTCACATATATCTTTTCATGATTAATATTCAATTACCGTTTAAAGCAATGTCATTGTGCCAGGGTGTAGTTTAGTAGCAGTTTGGATAATCTTCGAAGACTTTGCAATAAGCTACAATACTAACATTCTTTTTATCCTACATAAAATGTGGACCTAGTGAGTCACTTTGATCAGAGATTTTTCTCTAAAACAATTATGGTTGCCTATACACTCGTATGTGTTATTTTATGCATGCAATCAGTGTTGGATATTGTTCTTTTCCGTATAAGCACTTATATATATTCCTTCGGTCTCAAGTTCAAAATTTAGACTGTTTCTAATTGTTTACAGTTCCAAATGCTCTCTTACGTCTCCCCGCCTCCACCAAGACGCAGACCGGTTCAAGTTGCTTTCTTGTCTTGCTCGATATATTTACATGTAAATAATGTGTATCATGTGGGTTTTACCACCTTGAGGAACCCTAAAACTGCCAAATATATGAACCTTTAGAAGAAGGAAGCAGTTTGTTAATAGGAATTTCAGTACTATGAAAAAAAGTGGTGTTAAAAGTATTTCACATGAATAAAAAGAGGAATGGAAAT
This sequence comes from Artemisia argyi, assembly GCA_030686995.1. Lineage (NCBI taxonomy): Eukaryota > Viridiplantae > Streptophyta > Magnoliopsida > Asterales > Asteraceae > Artemisia > Artemisia argyi. The sequence continues at coordinate 179,183,528 of CM060681.1, forward strand.
ACGGAAGGAAAGGAAGCTTGATTGCCAATAAAATATTCAAGACTCGTTCACCATGTATAACAGATAATCATGTTGATGTATGAAACGGTCGAAACCAACTCGATGCTCGGAGCATGGCACTATCACTCAAGGTCTCTTGTAGTTGGCACGAAGTTGATTTTGCCAATATCATGTGGTGTACAAAGTTCACTAAGGCACACAAGATACTGTGTCTTTAATATAAACAGCTCTTTTTGGTTTGTTAAATCTTGATAATTCTTCTTGACCATAAAATAAACCAAAATGTACCCTTTCTACCATATGGTGACACCAAATAGCAACTACGTGCCACTGATGAGAACCAGGAGTAATAATGTCATGTTATATGCGTCAAGATGGTCGATTATTATCAATACGATACCAACCAAACATGATCAACGGTCCTAGAAATTTTATTGAAAACTAAACTACTTTTCCTGGAACTTTGTGTTCCCTTTTCTATTCTTCTTTTTCCTATGATTTCAACGCCAACCCTTTCATAATAGTGAATTCCCCATAAAATAGTCATCGTTCTCAGAGGGCCAATATCCAACTTCGCCAATGGTTTGGTTCCGCGCGGCTTAAAAAACCGTCAAGAAAATGAAACAAATAAAGATAAGGAACCCACATGATTGCAATAAAAAACTTAAGAATAAGACAGCATAGCAATCAAAAATTAGTATCCGATCTGATGGTGGTGGATATAGCTAATATAACATATTTAAAAATGTCTAATTGCAATAAGAATTTCCAAATTGTTTTGGAATATGCAATCAAGTACTTTCATATTTAATTCTTCCGATTTTTTTTCTCAAATTGAGAAAACTTTAAATGTCATGGCAGCTACCCTGCACCATAGATAATGTCTGGGTTTACACCACTGCCTGTTTTGCAAGCCATTACTAATACGGTTTTACATGGAATGAGATCATTTTAGGTGGTGATAAACAGACAGAAATTTAAATTGGAGTCCAAAAGAACGAGAAAATTTGATAGTAATAATCTAAAGGATCAAACCTAATCTCGCAAATGTACACAAAAAGAATTCAAAATTATCAAAATAGTCCATTTAGAATACCTGTCTCTTGTAATAGAAACGGGCACTTTAGTCATAAATCTCATGCAAGTAGACTTTGGTCAACGGCTAAATTTTAGCTAAATTCCTCTCTTAATGTTCTTTTTCGCTCAATAATCAAAGTAGATCCATAATTTGTATTTCTGATGGTTGTATTTTTAATGAACCAATATTAGGAGTATGCTTGATCTCCCAATAGAAGGTGTATGTTTCATCTCCCAATGATTCTTACCATATTCACCCGTGGAAACGAACTGGAACACCATTTTTCGCGAACCATTTAATGAACCTTAAGTTCCTCAAGCGCAATGAATGACGATTTGGAACACTAGTTTCAAGAACCCAAATGTACTTTTGGATCGCCTGATCAGGCATGTAGATCATATGGGTTTAGAAATCTGGTGACGATTTTATGTGTCTATCTATATGCACACAGAGATACACACATGTGTGTATTCAAAGTTCTAGGTGGATGTTCTCCTAATTTCTATAGCTAACAATGTGATATGATAATATTGACTGGCAAGACTGCCCTCTTCCTAGTTCCTACCATGCCAAGACTTTCCGCATCTCACATGGCCTGTTATCATATATAGATTTGTCTACTGGAACATGCATACACTTATGTGCAACTCCTATATTTGCAATGCATTGTTGGAAATATATTGCATGAAGCCTCTCCCTTGTCTTCATTCAGATGATTCCAAGGCACACACTAATACATCTATGATGTATGATTCGTAATGACGTAATGTTTACCAAATGAATTTCAATCGAAGTTATGGTTCAATCCACTCGTAAAAATTGGCTTGCCTGATTGACTATTGGCTATCAGTTAACATAAAATTAAACTCTGTATTATTAATAGATGTCAAATACATATACTTATAAAGGCAATGATATAAACCCTGTTTGTGGATCGGAATCTAGTTTATATTGCCATAGTATTAGATAATTGCCTTCTGATAGAATTATATTATTTGATTCTATAGGCTTTTACCCTAGATTTCACCATATTTTGTTCTTCATGTGGAAAAGTGATACAAGTACTGTGCTACTTAATAATTTATATGTTTTATAGAGCTTATTATAGGAAATATGAAATGAGTTAACGATGTAATTTGGTTCAAGATTAATGAGATTGGGGGTAGTGATCCTTGGTTCAATTAACATAATTTTAATGGGGTTTAATTTTCGCCATTGGTGTGGTATTGCAAATAATAATTTACAGTTACAAATGATAAATGCAAAACTGTAGTTGGATATATAGGGTATACCTGGTACAGGGGATGGAGATGGAGGGATTACATGAGTGATCTTCCCATGACGAAGATGATGGCGATGCCGCCGCCTGGCAACAGCAGGACTAGCAACAGGACCTGGACGTTTTATATATATTTTAGTAAATAAATTTAACCACGGGAATTTTAATAGACCCATTTAACTTGTAATTACCTTGAATTGTAGGAGCAGGAGATGGTGCATGTACAGTCGAAGGCTCAATAAAGAGTTCAGGTGGATGTGCATGAGTTATCAATGGAACGACTGATGTCCTCATAGACATGAACCTCACTGAAAACAAAATAAAGGATGGAAATTTGTCAGCAAATGGATTAACAATTTTTAATCCACATTAATTAGAATGTTGATTGAATAGCCAACATGTGGTTAAGAACGATTTTATATGTAAGAAATTACTGGACACCGATGAAACATGCTATCGGATTAGCAGAATCATAGACTGCATATTCCCAAATTTAAACAGACCTTTGACCCATTTTGGAAAAAGAATAAACCCCAAAACATAATCATACAGCCATTCTCTAGTATGCTAGGTCTAATACTGAAATCAAGCATCTACGCAAACTTTGCTTCAAAAAATTTAAAGTTGTTCTCAACTTATACAACTAACAAACGTATTTGTCCAATAATATGTGATTCGGCATGAAAAATATCAATATTAATGATTACCAAATTTTCACATGGGATCTCCATCTTTGACTAAGATATGAAATTGTTACCTTTAAGATGTTGAAATCCATTTTTCCTGACATATATAGGTTGGTGCGGAAGTAGAGATGGAGACAAATTGATATTCGAGAGAGAAATACCTGTAAAGGAAATAGACAAAGTATCGCATCAGAGAATATAATACTATTATTGTGATCAAACTAAAGAATAAAGAATCTCAACCGACTCAAGTGCAAGTAAATAGCCATTTTGGCTTAAAATCCTATTATTTCTAAGTGATGGCACGAAAATTGGAAAAGTAGAAACTAGACAAAGCTGACTAAACTCCGCAGGTACATTTAGTTTCATAAATAACTTTACGCTGAAATTAATTAGCAGTTTGGTATCTGCGGATCCAGTTAAAGATTATAGATCTAGCAGTCCCCAATCCCTCTCGATTTACCTAGTTTGTATAACACACAACAAACATACAAGACCGCAATCACTCCATGTTTCACATGTGCATAGTATTCCTCTATTTCAGTTAAAAGCATGCCAACTTTTAAACATATTAAAAAACTTATACTATTAAGGTAACTAAATTTTATCAGCACGTCAAATGAAGTACTCGTTGAATTGTGGATTTCCGTATGAGGAAAATAACAAGTCAGCAATCAAGCACGCATAAATTAAAGAGCATGCATCTCACGAGTTGTATATCTCGCACCTTTTGGAACATTAAAAATTTTCAAACCCAAAATGAAACGCAATTTACATACCCTTACCCTCCGTAGTACATAGAAAGTGCAATCAGAAGAACCTTCAACATAGAAATATCATTAATATACAATTAGTGCGGTCAATAGCACATAAAGAATCTTCTTAACTCAGCTGTTACCTACCTTACAGCAATATTATACTAGTAGTTAGTGCACTTTGACTTTAAAAATCAAATGAGTTACTGTAGCAGGTTTAGGACCAGTATAAACCTTCATAATACTTATTCAACTAACTAGAAAAACCTAATTCAAGTATCTCAACTGCCATAAAACAATATAACTTCCTACATATTACAAGCATCCAATTTTACATCAGTGCATAAAATTCCATATTAAACACGCTCCAAAATTCATATTAAAGGGTTGTTTGTTTAAGCTTATTTTTTAGCTTATGAGCTTATGTGTTTTTCGGCTTATTTTGGACTTACGCGCTTGCATAAGTTTATTATGTCATAATAAGCCTGGAAAAATGAGCTTATGAAACACAAGCCCAAAAATAAGCTTAAACAAACACCGCCTAACAACACAACTAATCCCCAAATTTCACTACGAAATCATCCAACATTCTTCGGCACACCGAAATCACACTCAATTCTTCATAACTTCATTCCGCGCATATTTCCAATTAACCTAACCGCAAAAAAACAACAAATCCCCAATTTTCGCAACAAACTTATCACACGCCTAATTCATAACTTCCTAAAACACAAACTTAGCTTCATTTCCTACTATTTACCTAACCTTTAAAAAAAAAAAAAAAAAAAAAAAAAAAAAAAAAAAAAAAAAAAAAAAAAAAGCTAAATTAACTAATTACCGTAACAAACAGTAGGCGAACCGAAACCAGCAACAGTAAAAACAAACAACCACAACAACATCAAATTAACTCTACACATTAACACCACCATTGTCACAAAAACCTAGGGTTTCCAATTTTCACTATTCTCCACCGACAAAACCCTAATTCACGCCACGTCATCACTTTTTCCACTTAAACTAAGCTTAATTCACACAATGTAGATCCATAAGTTACGCCTCTTATCACTACGTATCTCTACTATGTGTGTGGTTTCACTGTGTGAGAGAGAAAATGATAAAATTAAAAAGATCTAGTGACTTCTTAGATCTTGAAGAAACTGTGTGTTTTTTCAGTGTGTTTTTAGTGTGTGTGAATTAAGTGGGTTTTTATGAGTGTGTGTGTGTGTGTGTGTGAATGAGTGTGTTTTGTGAATGAGTGTGGGAGTTCAGCTGGGAGATGGGGGTAGGGGTGAGAGTGAAGTGGGGTAGGTAATTATTACACGCTCCAGGGGTGACAGTGTAAGAAGGGTGTGGTTTGGTGTACGCGAGTGGTGAGGCGCGTGTTGTGGAGTGTGTTGACTGAAATTTGGATTATGGAAGGGTCTTTATTTTGTTTTGTAATGGCGATAATAATAAGTTGTTGGTTGAGTTTTTTTTTAGTGATTTTGTTTGACTTGTTTTTGTTTTTGTGCTAACAATTATTATTAGGGAAATCTACTTTATGTGTATCATAATTATGTTTTTTTAGTTGGGAAATGATTGGTATAAATCATATAATTCACAATATGGTTGGTCTTATACCTAAATATATACATGCTAGTAGTATTTTAATTATTGTAATTTTGTTTTTTAGTTGGGAAATGATTGATATAAATTGACAATTTGGTTGGTCTTATTATACCTAAATATATATATGTTAGTAGTATTTTATTTGTTGCCTACTAGATGCAATAAAAAAACAATACACCGACCAAAACCTAACCAAACGATTACTACTAAAACCAAACGATTATGAAACCTAGAGACAAAGACAAAGTTGTTGTGAGAAAAAGAGAATGAGTGTGAACGAATAATGAAACCCTTTATCTTATCTTTTTTTCAATTAAAACCGACATTTTCACTTTAGCGCCTATGAAATAGAAACATGTAAAACCAACACTAAAACATTATAGCTTTTACTAGAGGTGAACAAAGCCCGAGCCAGGATGGGCTTGGACCGGGCCGAAAACAACCTGATTTTTTGTAGTTCAAAAAGCCGGGGTCGGGTTAAGCTTAACCCGGGCCCTAACCAAAATATTTGGCCTATTTCGGCCCAAATGGTCTCGCCCGAGCCAAATCGGGCTTAGCCCGGCCCAGACCCCGGCTTTTCGAGCTTTTTTATATATTTTTTGTAATAATAATATAGTTATTATATATGAAAATATTTTATCAGCATTTATAAATACATCACTAAAAACAACAAAACAAAGTTACAAATTACAAAAAAGCACATTAATTGCATAATAAAAGCTCTCTAACAACAAAACCCGGGTCTTTGAGTTTTTTCGGGCTTTTTGGCGGGCTTTAGAAGTACATTAATTGTACAATAAAAGATCTCTAACAACAAAATCCTGGGCCTTTCGAGCTTTTTGGTGAGCTTTTATGGGCTTTTTGCGGGCTTTTTTGGGCGCTTTTGCGGGCTTTTCAAAAGCCCGGGCTTCCGGCCTTTCGGCAGGCTTTTTCGGGCTTTGGGCATAGTTCGGGCCAGACCTGGCTTTGGTGAAAAATATAAGGACCATTTAGGCCTGTTGGGTTAGACTGGACTTCGAGCCGAACTTTTTTGGGCCGGGCTTTTTCGGGCTTTTAAGAGCCGGGTCTAATTTGTGCACCTCTAGTCATTACCATGTACTTTCTAGTTTCTATTAATAGAATAAGTTTGCCATTCTCAATATAGATCATAGCAAACATCGGTTGTTAACATTAAATGACGTCGCTAGACCAACTAATGCACATACATGAATATGAGAGATCACGTCATACGTAAGAAACATTTGTCTTTATCTAACAAGCTTTCACTTCTTATGTTTGATAGATTACTCATGATCGTGCATTTTAAAACTTGCACGTAGGGGAAGCTTTTAGCCTTCTATATACAAGTAACATATATATTTAGTTTTTGTTGGAGTATTATTTTCTTGGAGCTTAAAGTCACATGACCATAAGATATACGTTCTCACACGACCAAAATAACATAACTATTTCACGTCTACGGTTAGGAAGAAGGTTTTGATGTGTAACTTTTCTTTACAGGGTGAAGGATCCATGCCTGGACAAGATCGCTAACTCGAGTAGTCATAGATTCCGACCTTTACAGGGAGAGGCTCCTTCGTTCATGCCTGATAGGTGTGGCATATTGATTGAGACGTAGGCTATGTTAAGCTAATTCTCTTGGGACGCCCGCCATGTCTGCTAGTGTCCATGAGAAAATATCTAGACTATTCGCAAGTAATCGAACGAGTTGATTTTTTGTCTGGGACGGGAGGTGTTTACCTATAGTGACCGGTTGATCTATGTATTCGTCGTTGATCACCACCTTTTCCTCCCCATCATTATTTCCATGCACTACCTTCCACTTGATCTCTTTAATTAACCGTTGTGTTGTCCACTGCTGCTAATAGTTCCGCATCTTCCCCGAAATGTTGAGATTAGAATGAGATACGAGTAAGTTATTTAAATTGCGTCAAATAGAACTAATAAACCCATAAAAATGACATCTCATAACATGAAACAAGGCAAAAGGAAAAAAGTAATCATATTTGGATTATGTTTAGATTTCGTTAAGTGTAGTTAGCTGTTAGTGAAATATCAATTGGATCTAAAGATATCGAGTGAGTCATAACATATGCTCTTTTCAATACTTGATCAATTAAAATATACAAATACGTTTAAATGTAAACATCTCATTTACTGTTGTTGTTATTTTAACACTGGCATGTCAAGATTTGTATTTATTGACGACAGTGGGTTTAATATTAAATGCACTGTATATACTTTTGTAGTTTTTAATTTTTTATAATAAACTTAACAAAACAATAGACAGCTTTTTAAAACAGCAAATCTGAATATAATATCATTGTTTTTTCGGAGCTTAATGACGGAATAAGACCTACATTTATCATTTTTCGGAGCCTGCTGTAGTACCTCGTAATTTTCCCAACGGTTAGTAAACACTTGCACTATTTAATTTCCCATTATTACGTATGACAAAATTTTTTTTATATATATGACTTATTGTGTGAATCACAAACGGAATGTCGTGATATATTATTTGCCTAGAGACATCGCTTGCACACAAACCTAGATAGTCTAAATTATCGCGAATATATTTTAACGCTTGTAATTATAATTATTAAACGTTTATAATTATAATTATATATTATACGACACCTTTTACGTACTATACTTATATATTCCGAATCCTACGAAAATTCTCGAGACCACTCACTATTATATCTCGAACTTATCCCGACTCCCTAAAAACCTCTATGTGGACCCCACACGTAAATGGGCCTTAAACCCAACTAACAAACCAAACGGACCATGTTATACTTTTGTTTTTCCTTTTTCTTGCTGGACCGAGATCAAATCAAAGCCCAAAGGGCTCAAAGCCCAAGCACACCTTATAATTTTTTTTCTTTTCTTTTGTTTCCAGCCACGATCGAGCCAAGGAACACCCCTAATTTCTTCATTTTTCGACACATAACACACACATATTTTTACATAACTTAAATTACGAGCTAGCAAAGATTTGAGAATGATAAAGTTTACCATATACCTCGCTCGTTTGCTACCTAAATTCTGCCCAAAGTAAAACGCAAAAACCATGGACATGGTGAAGCCAAAAACGTGTCATTTATATTCTAACACCTCTCATGACTCCCAATAGCTTCTAAAACCAAACACAAGGGTACAGTAGAATGTCAGGAGGAACAGAGATCTTATGATACATTCCTTTTGTTGCCAAGTTTCGATTGGATGAAGGAAAGGTGCCACCCTCTTATGCCGAGACAACACACACCACTCTTGGCTTCTATCCTTTGTCTTAAACCTTTCACAAGCTCCTATAACTTCCTTGTACATTCTCAGCTAGTATCTCACACGCAAACATACCAAAAGTTATTATAACGTGAAGTATTGACATCGAATTGGGACAAGAAGTAGAAGAGGGGTACGAAGCGTACAAGTGATCCTAAGGAGCCAAGTTTACTCCTTTTGAACCTTTGCCAAGACGTGAAGTGAACCACGATCCTCTTTGTTCCATACTCGAACCATTCGAACCTATTAATCCACCTTTGAAAGGTGAGGTGAGCTACTCGTACACAATAACTACTCTATCTATTCTCGTTAATACGTTTTACTTTTACCTCATTTCTCACAAAAATCAAACGTACCATATACTTTTTATTCGTCATTCTCGTTTTTGACCACGTTAGGATTCGTGTTTAGTAAAACTTTCGAACCAATAATAACATGCAAACGTAAAAACTCATACATTCCTAATGGTACTTGAACTAGTCGAAAACACTTAGAAACTTTCTAAGTGTTGAAACTAATTACATGTCAAGTCTTACTCGTTTACTTTAGCCCCGTCATTTGTAAAATAGACACACAACATATATATTTTATTACTCGACCTCACTAACGACCTAGTAAACAATTAGATAACACCTTTCATTCGACCTAACTAGCTCATATAACTACTTTACTCGACCCATTTTGTCTCGACAAAAATCAGATTTTACAAAAACTTTTATAAGCTACGTGGGCCTAAAAGCCCAAAAAGCACTTTTTAGCTTATTGTAATAAGCTGAGGGTATAAACTGATTTGAAACGTTTTAGTAACTTAAAATGATGAATCTCTATGAACCTAGTGTTCCCCCTAACCTCGTGGATCGTTAAACCTTAACGGGCCCTTATTTTTTTTGGCTCGTTAAGCCCAAGAAACAAAATAAGCTTAGAATAAGCTAATAAGCTATCAAACTAAACTTTTCTAAATATTTTGAGCTTAATGAACTAATAAAAATGATAAGTTTTGAAATTGGTAAAACTTGGACCATTTTTGCAAATGTACGAGAAGTAGGGACTGGAATTGCCAAAATTGTAAACTTAGGTGAAAAGTATAAAAACTATTTTTCTAAAGGGTATAAACTGTAAATACTGAAACTTGGAGTCATAAAAGGTAAATATTGTTATATATTAGACCAAAAATGTAAAATATGTATATTGGACTAACGGTGAAAATGTTATTACCGTCAGGGTCAAATTTGTAAAACTTGTGAAACTTGAAGGACTTTACTGAAATAAATATTTCTTATTATATTTATAAAGTTTTATATAAATATTATGATAATTAATATAAAACTTTGAAATTTTTAATTATATATACGTTATATATATAATCCTCGTCGAAATAAATTAAAGTTAACTATACGATATGATTATTAACTTTTATCATGACTTACCATTTCATACTTCGATATATATTGAAAACATGACAAACATTCGCGATAAAACCAGATTTAGACTATCAACTGAAACTTGCATTATCTTTTAGGTTGTGTTGTGTGAAGCCGTTTCCTTGCTTTGTTGAGACTACGATACCACTGTACTACTAAGGTGATTTCATAGCCCACTCTTTAACTATTTTCCCGTGGGGAGATACATGCTTAAAACTCGATCACAAGTCTTTTATACCGGGTATTGAAATACCGTCAGGCCAATGTTATTTGCTTAAGTTACTATTGTCAGAAGTCCCTCTATCATGAACCTTAATCACCTGAAGGGTGAACGTAAATAATTGTGGATAGTACTATTAGTGATTAACAATCCTCGTTTGGTTGTTGGAGAAAACACCAGGCGCACTTTATTGTTCTTATAAATAGGTTATTGACAAATACCTATCTTTGGGGGCCTATTACTTACCATCATAATTCATATTTATGATTGGCTGTTAATCGTTGAGTATCATGAGCTTAAGGCAATAACAGGAACACTGATTTTTTTAACATATTGATTGTATGTGATTACAATACATTCGTAACTTGTGATTAAACTCTTAAACTCAAACCTATGAATATCACTCAACTTTATGTTGACTTTAGCATGTTTATCTCAGGTAACTAAACAAGACGGATCTGGATGGCACGGAGTGGGCAGAAGCAAGACAAGAACTATAATAAACTACTTATTTTCCTTCAGAATAAAACACGTTCTTAACTAAATAATGTTTTGTATTTCTGATATTTGGTATTTTGAAATAAAATAAATCTTTAATACCTCACTATGTGATATCTACTATGATTGTGACAAAGATCCTCGAAGTAATACCCCGAAAGTTTCCGCTGACATATTAAGTCTTCCGCTATTATTAAAACAACTTTTGGGGGTGTTACAGATTGGTATCAGAGCCACGGTTATAGAGAACCAGATGTTTTTAAACATTGGACTATAACTACACTTTAACTGGACCATTTTTACAAAATACCACTTCATGCCCTCCGTGCCTACAATCCAACATCTGGTAAAAAAAAAAAAAAAATTACTTCTCATTATTTCTTACTTATATAACTTGATATATGCTTACATGTTATGATTATGCTAATAACTATGTTTACTAACCGGGATTATTACAGTACCATGTCTTCCAAACCCAACTTCATTGTGTTATTATCGGATTCGGAAACTGAGAGCTCTACACCTATGGTACCAACTCTTGCTCCAATGACTGTGTCACCTACAACAGATAAGAATAAGGAAAGTCAGCAATCCTCTACTTCACCTCAAGCATCATCTGGTCCAATCAGACGCAGTAAGCAAACTTCTCCATTCCAGCCTTATGAACCAGCCACAGCTGGAAAAGCTCTTTCATATGCTGAAGAAAAAGACATCTGGGATGATACTAAATGGAAAAAGGAAGTTGCTCCAACTGCAGAACCAGTGATACTACCTAGTATATTTTATCAGCAGACTACTACTGTACCAGTGACAATCAACAGTTCACCACCTGTGAAAACTTCCAGTGCTCCTCTACCTTATCAACCAAGGAATTACCAGATTCGTCCTACCTCCTCAGATCCTTACTATTATGCAAGAACCAACCATAAGGCTCGTAAGCGGGTCAATGCTCGCAAATGGTCATTTCTACTACCAATCCTTAAGTATTGGAGATCTCAAGAAGGTACTCCCACCAACAGAGAACTTGGTGAAAGATCATCATTTGCTGCATCCAAGGTCCTTCCAGTCACTGGAGAACCCATTCACCATACCATACCACTCTTGGCAGCTAGGTTAGTAAGACATGAAGACAGGTTAGACGCCATAGCCACCTTGGTGAACAACATCCCTAATGAACAAATAGAAGTCATGTCAGCTGAGATCGAACAACTTGTGATGGGACACCTAGAGACGGGAACCATAATTGAACAACTAAGTACCCAATTCGGTGAAGCTATGGAATTCATCGGATTACTTTGCTCTGCTAACACCGTAAACAGGGACATCATGTGTGACATCGATCAAGCCCTCGACACCACAAGAGCCCAAGTCATGTCTCTGCGACGTGCACAACAAGAAACACAAGCTAGGGAGAGAGACCGAGACCAAATTATAGAAACCATGGCCGCCAAAATTCAGGAACTAGAACGTCGTCTTGATGATAACCAAGGAAAACCCTAGAATGCCATAGATTGTCGATGTAGCCTCACCCACATCACAGTAATAACTTGTATTTGAATGTCCTAGAAGATATGTCAACAAGAATGAATAAGTGATGTAAAACGACGATCTAATCAATGATGTTATGTTTGCTTTATTTTCATAAGTGTTATGATATCGTATATTGCATCGTGATATATGTGACACTATTATAACTTTGAACCTATTGATGTTACTAAATAGTCTAACACAAGATGGTTATTATGAAAATTCTGAAAATATATTCTCATTTTTAGGAATATGGCACCTAAGAGAACCACGACCACTACCTCAGCAGCAACCATGACCCCGGAAGAGATCCAACAAGCAATCACCAATGGAATCAATGCAGCCTTAGCCGAACAAGCAAATGCTAATGCACAACCGGCAAGAAATGTTGCTCCCGCACCTCGCCAATGTACCTATAAAGACTTTATGGCTTGTCAGCCAACTTACTTCATGGGTACTGAAGGGATAACTAAACTCGCCCATTGGTTCGAGAGATGCGAAACAGTATTCCAAAGGAGTGGATGCTCAGAAAACAACAGGGTCACATTTGCCACCGGAACCTTAATGGATGACGCCTTGTCATGGTGGACCGCTACAACTCAAACTTTAGGTACAGAAGCGGCATACCAACTCTCCTGGACGGAATTCAAAGCCAAGATCCTAAAGAAGTATTGTCCTCGATCCGAAATAAGAAAACTGGAAGACGAATTCCACGTCCTTGCAGTCAAAGGAATCGATCTTAGGGCTTACAACAGGAGATTCCACGAGCTAATGGCATTATGTCCTTCTATCGTACCAGATTTAGAGAAAACTCTGGAGAAGTATATTGAAGGTCTTCCCCGGAATATCGAAGGAAACGTCACAGCATCCAACCCACCATCACTAGAAGTCGCAATGGAGTTAGCACAAAAACTCCTAGACCGCGAAATCAAGTGCAACGAACTCAAAAGAAAACTCGATGACAGGAGAACCACCCACCACCAAAACCACAATCACTACCACAACGGCCATCGCAACAACAACCATCACCACAACAACAACAACAACTACAACAGGATCAACCAACAACAACACCAGAACAAGAACCCACATCGTCAACAACAGAACCAACGACAAGAACCTCCTAAGATATTTACGGCAACCAATGGCAATGGATATCAAGGTATTAAGCCACAGTGCAACCGATGCAAGCTTCATCACAATGGTGCTTGTACAGTAAAATGCCATAAATGCCAAAGGATAGGTCATGCCACAAAAGATTGTAGAACCCCTGCTACCGGCAGCAACCTACAACCAATAGCACCAACATGTTACTCATGCGGAGAAACCGGACACTTCAAGAACCGCTGTCCAAAGGGAAATGGTCAGAACACTGCACGAGCAAGAGCATACGTGATGGGAAATGAAAATGAACCACAAAACCCCGACGTTGTCACGGGTACGTTCTTATTAAATCATCATAATGCTAGAGTATTATTTGATTCTGGAGCAGATAAGAGCTTCGTGTCAGATACGTTTGCCCCTTTCATTAACTCTAACCCTTCTAAGCTAAACACCACATACGAGATAGAAATGGCCAATGGGAACTTAATTAGCACCAACTCGGTTTTAAAAGATTGTACCATAACCCTCGTAGGAGAATCCTTTCCTATTGACCTGATGCCTGTCCAACTCGGTAGTTTTGATGCTATCATCGGAATGGATTGGTTATCCAAACATCAAGCTAGGATTCATTGTGACGAGAAAGCCATACACATTCCTTTTAAGAATGAAACCCTCGTTATCCATGGCGACAAGAATAAAAACCGATACGGAATCATCTCATGCCTCAGAATGATAAAATACATGAACGAAGGATGTCATGTATTCATGGTTCAGGTGACGGAAAGTAAGTTAACCAAGAAACAACTTAAAGACGTACCTATTGTTAAGGAATTCCCCGAAGTATTTCCTGAAGATCTACCCGGTCTTCCACCGACTCGTCAAGTAGAGTTTCAAATTGAACTAGTGCCTGGAGCGGCACCAGTAGCAAAAGCACCTTACAGGTTGGCACCTTCCGAAATGGAGGAACTATCGGAACAACTAAAGGAATTATCCGATAAAGGTTTCATTAGACCAAGTTCATCACCCTGGGGAGCCCCAGTATTGTTTGTTAAAAAGAAAGACGGATCATTTCGGATGTGCATAGATTACCGAGAGTTAAACAAACTCACTATAAAGAACCGATATCCTTTACCTAGAATAGACGATTTGTTTGATCAATTACAAGGATCGAGTGTATACTCGAAGATTGATCTAAGGTCGGGATACCATCAAATGAGAGTTCGGGAAGAGGATATTCCCAAGACAGCCTTCAGAACCCGTTATGGACACTATGAATTTCAGGTAATGCCATTTGGTCTAACAAACGCACCCGCTGTGTTTATGGACCTAATGAACCGAGTATGCAAGCCATATTTGGACAAATTCGTGATAGTGTTCATTGACGACATTCTGATCTACTCTCGTAACAAAGAGGAACATGCCAATCATTTGAGAACAATCCTAGAGTTACTTAGGAAGGAAAAGTTGTACGCAAAATTCTCAAAATGTGACTTTTGGATTTCCACGGTACAATTTTTGGGACACGTAATCAATAGTCAAGGAATACACGTGGATCCTGCAAAAATAGAGGCAGTTAAAGAATGGTCATCACCTACAACTCCCACAGAAGTACGTCAATTTTTAGGTCTTGCAGGTTACTACCGGAGATTTATTGAAGGTTTCTCTAAAATCTCAAAACCATTGACCAAGTTGACCCAAAAGAACGAAAAGTACGTTTGGGGACAAGAAGCAGAATCAGCCTTCCAACTGTTAAAACAAAAGCTTTGTGAAGCTCCAATACTAGCATTGCCCGAAGGAAACAAAGATTTCGTGCTATATTGTGACGCTTCGTACCATGGTTTAGGTGCAGTTTTGATACAACGAGATAAGGTAATAGCTTATGCCTCACGTCAACTGAAGAAACATGAGGAAAATTACACAACCCATGATCTAGAACTAGGAGCAATAGTATTCGCTCTTAAGTTATGGAGACACTATCTATACGGCACTAAATGTATCGTGTTTACAGATCACAAAAGTCTCCAACACATCCTAGATCAAAAGGATTTAAACATGAGACAACGCCGTTGGTTAGAATTGCTTAGTGATTATGATTGTGAAATCCGTTATCACCCAGGAAAGGCTAATGTAGTAGCAGATGCACTAAGCCGGAAAGAAAGACTAAAACCTCTCAGGGTTAGATCGTTAGGCATGACTATTTGTTCACCCCTTCCAACACAAATCATTATCGCCCAGAGCGAAGCTCTCAAGAAAGAAAATCGACCAATTGAAAAGATTTTTGGTATGCCGGAAAATGAAAACGGATTTGTGAAAAGATCAGATGGAATGCTTTGTTTCAAGGAAAGAAGCTGGATTCCTCTCTTCGGAGGTATTCGTGACCTTATCATGCATGAGTCTCACAAGTCAAAATACTCCATTCACCCAGGTTCCGACAAGATGTACCGAGATCTTAAGAAACTATATTGGTGGCCGAACATGAAAGCCGACATCGCTGAGTACGTCAGTAAATGTCTAACATGTTCAAGAGTAAAAGCAGAATACCAGAAACCCTCCGGATTACTCACCCAACCCGAACTCCCCATGTGGAAATGGGAACGTATTACAATGGACTTCATCACCAAACTTCCCAAAACCTCTACTGGCTACGATACGATATGGGTTATCGTTGATCGTCTCACCAAGTCAGCTCATTTCCTACCAATCAAAGAAACTGATGAAATGAACACGCTTGCTCAGGTATATCTGAAGGAAATTGTGTCACGACATGGAGTGCCAATTTCCATTATATCAGATCGTGACAGTCGTTTCACGTCTCATTTTTGGAAATCATTACAAAAAGCTTTAGGAACAAAGCTGGATATGAGCACAGCCTATCACCCACAAACCGATGGTCAAAGTGAGAGAACAATACAAACCTTAGAAGATATGCTACGCGCTTGTGTTATAGACTTCGGAAAAGGTTGGGACAAACACTTACCGTTGGCAGAATTCTCATATAACAACAGTTATCATACCAGTATCAAGGCAGCACCATTCGAAGCACTTTACGGTAGAAAGTGTAGATCACCCGTTTGCTGGGCAGAAGTCGGAGAAATACAACTCACAGGACCGGATCTAGTTCATGAGACAACCGAGAAAATCATCAAAATCAAACAACGTTTACAAACCGCCAGAGACCGACAGAAAAGTTACGCTGACCTAAAAAGAAAACCCATGGAATTTCAGATTGGAGATAAAGTTATGTTAAAAGTATCACCATGGAAAGGAATGATACGATTCGGAAAGAGGGGAAAGTTAAACCCAAGATACATCGGTCCATTCAAAATCTTAGAAAGAATTGGACCCATGGCATATAAACTTGAACTACCCGAGGAACTTAGTAGAATTCACGACACTTTCCATGTGTCAAATCTCAAGAAGTGTTTATCCGATGAATCTTTGGTCATTCCATTGAAAGAATTACAACTTGATGACAAACTCGTTTTTACTGAGGAACCAGTAGAAATCATGGATAGAGAAGTCAAACAACTGAAACAAAACCGTATCCCTATCATAAAAGTTCGATGGGACTCTAAACGAGGACCAGAGTATACTTGGGAACGCGAGGACCAGTTTCGCACCAAGTACCCACACCTTTTCTCTTAGACACCCTTGGCAACCCTCCTAAACTCGAATTCCGGGACGGAATTCACTGTAAGATGTATGTACTGTAGTACCTCGTAATTTTCCCAACGGTTAGTAAACACTTGCACTATTTAATTTCCCATTATTACGTATGACAAAATTTTTTTTATATATATGACTTATTGTGTGAATCACAAACGGAATGTCGTGATATATTATTTGCCTAGAGACATCGCTTGCACACAAACCTAGATAGTCTAAATTATCGCGAATATATTTTAACGCTTGTAATTATAATTATTAAACGTTTATAATTATAATTATATATTATACGACACCTTTTACGTACTATACTTATATATTCCGAATCCTACGAAAATTCTCGAGACCACTCACTATTATATCTCGAACTTATCCCGACTCCCTAAAAACCTCTATGTGGACCCCACACGTAAATGGGCCTTAAACCCAACTAACAAACCAAACGGACCATGTTATACTTTTGTTTTTCCTTTTTCTTGCTGGACCGAGATCAAATCAAAGCCCAAAGGGCTCAAAGCCCAAGCACACCTTATAATTTTTTTTCTTTTCTTTTGTTTCCAGCCACGATCGAGCCAAGGAACACCCCTAATTTCTTCATTTTTCGACACATAACACACACATATTTTTACATAACTTAAATTACGAGCTAGCAAAGATTTGAGAATGATAAAGTTTACCATATACCTCGCTCGTTTGCTACCTAAATTCTGCCCAAAGTAAAACGCAAAAACCATGGACATGGTGAAGCCAAAAACGTGTCATTTATATTCTAACACCTCTCATGACTCCCAATAGCTTCTAAAACCAAACACAAGGGTACAGTAGAATGTCAGGAGGAACAGAGATCTTATGATACATTCCTTTTGTTGCCAAGTTTCGATTGGATGAAGGAAAGGTGCCACCCTCTTATGCCGAGACAACACACACCACTCTTGGCTTCTATCCTTTGTCTTAAACCTTTCACAAGCTCCTATAACTTCCTTGTACATTCTCAGCTAGTATCTCACACGCAAACATACCAAAAGTTATTATAACGTGAAGTATTGACATCGAATTGGGACAAGAAGTAGAAGAGGGGTACGAAGCGTACAAGTGATCCTAAGGAGCCAAGTTTACTCCTTTTGAACCTTTGCCAAGACGTGAAGTGAACCACGATCCTCTTTGTTCCATACTCGAACCATTCGAACCTATTAATCCACCTTTGAAAGGTGAGGTGAGCTACTCGTACACAATAACTACTCTATCTATTCTCGTTAATACGTTTTACTTTTACCTCATTTCTCACAAAAATCAAACGTACCATATACTTTTTATTCGTCATTCTCGTTTTTGACCACGTTAGGATTCGTGTTTAGTAAAACTTTCGAACCAATAATAACATGCAAACGTAAAAACTCATACATTCCTAATGGTACTTGAACTAGTCGAAAACACTTAGAAACTTTCTAAGTGTTGAAACTAATTACATGTCAAGTCTTACTCGTTTACTTTAGCCCCGTCATTTGTAAAATAGACACACAACATATATATTTTATTACTCGACCTCACTAACGACCTAGTAAACAATTAGATAACACCTTTCATTCGACCTAACTAGCTCATATAACTACTTTACTCGACCCATTTTGTCTCGACAAAAATCAGATTTTACAAAAACTTTTATAAGCTACGTGGGCCTAAAAGCCCAAAAAGCACTTTTTAGCTTATTGTAATAAGCTGAGGGTATAAACTGATTTGAAACGTTTTAGTAACTTAAAATGATGAATCTCTATGAACCTAGTGTTCCCCCTAACCTCGTGGATCGTTAAACCTTAACGGGCCCTTATTTTTTTTGGCTCGTTAAGCCCAAGAAACAAAATAAGCTTAGAATAAGCTAATAAGCTATCAAACTAAACTTTTCTAAATATTTTGAGCTTAATGAACTAATAAAAATGATAAGTTTTGAAATTGGTAAAACTTGGACCATTTTTGCAAATGTACGAGAAGTAGGGACTGGAATTGCCAAAATTGTAAACTTAGGTGAAAAGTATAAAAACTATTTTTCTAAAGGGTATAAACTGTAAATACTGAAACTTGGAGTCATAAAAGGTAAATATTGTTATATATTAGACCAAAAATGTAAAATATGTATATTGGACTAACGGTGAAAATGTTATTACCGTCAGGGTCAAATTTGTAAAACTTGTGAAACTTGAAGGACTTTACTGAAATAAATATTTCTTATTATATTTATAAAGTTTTATATAAATATTATGATAATTAATATAAAACTTTGAAATTTTTAATTATATATACGTTATATATATAATCCTCGTCGAAATAAATTAAAGTTAACTATACGATATGATTATTAACTTTTATCATGACTTACCATTTCATACTTCGATATATATTGAAAACATGACAAACATTCGCGATAAAACCAGATTTAGACTATCAACTGAAACTTGCATTATCTTTTAGGTTGTGTTGTGTGAAGCCGTTTCCTTGCTTTGTTGAGACTACGATACCACTGTACTACTAAGGTGATTTCATAGCCCACTCTTTAACTATTTTCCCGTGGGGAGATACATGCTTAAAACTCGATCACAAGTCTTTTATACCGGGTATTGAAATACCGTCAGGCCAATGTTATTTGCTTAAGTTACTATTGTCAGAAGTCCCTCTATCATGAACCTTAATCACCTGAAGGGTGAACGTAAATAATTGTGGATAGTACTATTAGTGATTAACAATCCTCGTTTGGTTGTTGGAGAAAACACCAGGCGCACTTTATTGTTCTTATAAATAGGTTATTGACAAATACCTATCTTTGGGGGCCTATTACTTACCATCATAATTCATATTTATGATTGGCTGTTAATCGTTGAGTATCATGAGCTTAAGGCAATAACAGGAACACTGATTTTTTTAACATATTGATTGTATGTGATTACAATACATTCGTAACTTGTGATTAAACTCTTAAACTCAAACCTATGAATATCACTCAACTTTATGTTGACTTTAGCATGTTTATCTCAGGTAACTAAACAAGACGGATCTGGATGGCACGGAGTGGGCAGAAGCAAGACAAGAACTATAATAAACTACTTATTTTCCTTCAGAATAAAACACGTTCTTAACTAAATAATGTTTTGTATTTCTGATATTTGGTATTTTGAAATAAAATAAATCTTTAATACCTCACTATGTGATATCTACTATGATTGTGACAAAGATCCTCGAAGTAATACCCCGAAAGTTTCCGCTGACATATTAAGTCTTCCGCTATTATTAAAACAACTTTTGGGGGTGTTACACCTGCTGACCAAATAAGGCGTACAATATAATTATGAAAAATACTAGATCCACTCAATCTTTACAAAATTTCTCCCACACGCTGATGTGGCAGAGAGATGATTGGTTGGTTTTCTGTGGCCCACAGAAAACCAACCAATCATCTCTCTGCCACATCAGCGTGTGGGAGAAATTTTGTAAAGATTGAGTGGGTGTAGCACACCTCATTAATTATAGATTTGGTGTGTTTTTCAAATGGATTTTTAACGTAGTGGGACAGGATCATAAATAAAATGCTTATGTTTGGACAATGACATTGTGAAAGTGTTTAATGATTTTTTTTTTTTTTTTTTTTTTTGAACAGTAAAATTTATAAAAAACTAGCAAGAAGCTAGAAAAGACATTACAAGGAAATTAAATTAGGATTTTTCAACCAAGTCTCCCAAGAAAAAAAACCTTTATACTTATTAACACACCATAAAAAAGAACGAGAAACAATGTCATAAAAAATCACGGACCATCTCGGAGGATATGCGTAAAAAATAAGACGATTCCTAAAATTCCACAAGTGCCACCAAGCAACATAAAAAACTCCTTCCAACATGAGCTTGATCTTGGACGAAAGGCGAAAAGTGTTTAATGATTGCTGTATAATATTTGAGTTAACAACGTTTAGTATTTTGAGTAAAAACTAAAAATACATTGTATACTATTTTTAAAACTTATTATCTTTTTTCATTTAAACAAACTCATCATCTTTAACATAGTGTTAGATAAATTGTTATTAGAGTATAAGGTGTGGTAATACAGAGTTAAGACATAACACAGTGTTACGTCAGCGCCATATCAGCTTTAACATTTCAACTTTACCTCTAAAAAAAACATCCGTTATCATAACTCAAGAATAACACCACATTTTGTGCCCCATTTTTATCATAACTCAACCAAGTTTTAATTTAACACAGGCCACGGTGTGGTTACTTATCCATAACTCAACCAAGTTATAACTTAACACCACGTTATGGTTAACTCACACCTTAACGCAGCCCCTTAACTCATCAAGACAGTGTGGTAACTCACCCTTAACGCAGTCAAAGTTAAGCTATAACTCATGTGCAAAGTCACCATACCGCATGCTCTTATATTTGACAAACTTTACACTTTTCTTATGAATGGACGCAAGCGTGTTTTTCATTTTTGTCATCTGTAATTATATTTATTGTTCGTATTTACATTATTTCTTTTCTTTTCCTCTCTAAAAGAATCTCGAGAACAAATTTTTTTTCTTTCTCTTTTATATTATTTTAAGAACACGATAAATTTGTTTTAATAAACGAGATGTTTATAACTTTATATATATATATATATATATATATATATATATATATATATATATATATATATATATATATATATATATATATTTAAAAAAAATAAACTTAATAGTTAGGGTATGTTTGGCATTAGTAGGAGCTGGAGCTGGTTGCTAGAGCATATTGCTGGAGCTTTTTTTTACATACTCCTTCAACTAGCATTTCATTTAGTAGTTTATTTTTTTTTACATGCTCTTTCAAACTATGTCAGCAAACGAGACTTACTTTTAATGGTAGCTTATTTTTCTAATAAAAATAAGTTCATGCTATGATGTAAAAATGGTAACAAAACTACTAACACAACCGATTAATCACCCAACCAACCACCCCTTGGTGATCTTTTCTTTTATTATAACTATAAACACTGAAGACTTGTCCCCAAACGGATGCAAGCCAATACAATACAAGAAAGAAATATAAGATTGTCCTCCTAATGAGTGCAATCTTGATACAATGAACTCACACACTATCACCAAACTAAACCAAACCTAAACAACCTGTAGATCAAGATGATCTACAAAACAATCACTGAAAGAAACCCAGAAACTATAACAATACAACTTTGAGAGAGATGTTTGACTGCGTGTTTTGATTGTGAGAGATAAAGCTTGATAATGAAACCCTAGCTCCGGATAAGAGCTTATAAACACACATATTACACTTAACACCCTGCACAAACACAAACAATACAAACACAACTCAAAGTAATATTAGTTATAAAAATGTTACCAAACAACCCCTGAAGTTTCATAAGTTTGAAAGAGTATTCATTTTAACACCCCCCCCCCCCTCAAACTGATGAAGCAAACAGATTTACCATACCAAGTTTTTTAACTAAAAAACTATGTTGCACAGAGCCAAGAGCTTTAGTCAAAATATTAGCAGTCTGTTCTTTTGACTCAATATTCACAGTTTTAATAAGCCCAGATGCAACTTTTTCTCTAACCAAATGCACATCTATATCAAAATGTTTGGTTTTTTCATGCATAACAGGATTAGCTACAATTTGAATAGCAGACCTATTATCACAAAACAATTCAACTGGTATTAATCCAGTTTCACCCAAATCAGTTAAAACTTTCAAAATCCACATGATTTCACAAGTAGCAGAAGCCATGCATCTGTACTCAGCCTCAGCAGATGACTTGGACAGAGTAGCTTGTTTTTTACTCTTCCAAGACACCAAATTATTATTAACAAACACACAATATCCAGAAACAGACTTTCTAGTAATAGGACATTTAGCCCAATCAGAATCAGAGAAAGCAGTCACTTTAAACCCATTCTGAACCTTGTTAAACCCAATACCATAACCAGGAGCAAGTTTCAAATATCTAAGAACTCTTAAACCAATATCATAATGAGATTGCAAAGGAGCATGCATATGTTGGCTAAGACAATGAACAACATAAGAAATATCTGGTCTAGTCAAAGTAAGGTAAATCAATTTACCAACTAACTTCTGATAAGCAACAATGTTTTTAAGATACTTATCATTATCAGTTTCTTTATGAGCTAGAACAATATTCTCAGGTAATGGTGTAGAAACAGGCCTACATGCAAGTAAACCAAACTCATGTAATAGCTCAATGCAATACTTCCTTTGATTTAAACAAAGACCAGTTTTAGTTTTTAAGACTTCAATTCCAAGAAAGTATTTTAACTCTCCTAAATCTTTAATCTTAAACTTATTCTTCAAAAAAACTTTAAACTGATCAAGTTCCTTTTCACAATTACCAGTGATAACAAGATCATCAACATAAACAAGTAAAAACAACACAGTATCATTCTTTTTTCTAATGAACAAAGAATGATCATTCTTAGATTGCTCAAACCCAGCTGCAAACAAGGCTTCAGACAATTTTTGGTTCCATTGTCTAGGAGCCTGTTTAAGACCATAAAGAGATTTTTTCAACTTACAAACTCTGTTATCACCTTCTTCAAGGTAACCTGGAGGAGGAATCATATACACTTCTTCCTTAAGGTCCCCATACAAGAAGGCATTATTAACATCCATTTGAAAATTTTTCCAATCTTTTTGAACTGCAAGACTTATCAAGCATCTTACAGTCCCCATTTTTACAACAGGACTAAAGGTTTCCTCATAATCTATTCCTTCTTTTTGACTATAACCTTTAGCCACAACTCTAGCTTTATTCCTTTCTATTTCACCAGTTGACTTATACTTAATTTTCCAGACCCATTTACTACCAATAGCATTTCTACCAATAGGTAACTCAACAACCTCCCAAGTATCATTTTCAAGTAAAGCATACATTTCTTCATTCATAGCACCTTTCCAATAAACACTTTTACTAGCTTCCTTATAGGAAGAAGGTTCAGCAGTTTTATTTAAATTTGACACAAAACAACAATTTTCAGCACTTAACAAACAATGATTAGCATACTTATTAAGACCATATCTAACCTTAGAATCAAGCACATAGTCATTTAACTTGGCAAGCAACTTAGAAGGTCTACTAGACCTTCTATGACTTCCTTCTCCAACCTCATTTTCAGAAACATTTTGAAAAATAGGAACCTCTAAATCTGGATCCGAATTTCCCTCAGAATAATAACTATCATCTAAAGGAGTTGCAGAAGTGACATCATGTCCAGGTGGCTGATTACTATTACTAGGTATTGGATATTGTATCTGTTCAAGATTATCTAGATCCAAAGAATCAGCCTCATCTGGTTGATGTATTCTACCTTCTCTACCAACAGATGTATTTCCTTCATGAATATCATCATTGGGAGAGGGACCAGGAGTTTCAGGTGAAGTTTTAGACTCACTATCAATAGACTCAAAAAAGTTTAATGTTGTTACTTCTTTTTCAGACCCAGTTTCAGACTCAGAAGGTAAATTTTGACTCATTTTAAAAAGAAAAACAGTTTCATAAAACTTAACATCTCTAGAATATAGAATAGACCTGTTTTCAAGACTTAACAACTTATATGCCTTTTTTCCACTGGCATACCCAATCAAGACAAATTTTTCAGACTTAGAAGAAAACTTATCAGACCCTTTTAAAATGACTGCAAAACACAAACACCCAAAACTCCTTAAATGGGACAAATTTGGTTCCTTATTATAGACCAATGAAAAAGGTGACTTACCATTTAAAACAGAGGAAGGAAGCCTGTTAATCAAATAAGTAGCAGTTAACACACATTCAGACCAAAAAACAAGAGGTATCCCTCCCTGAAACATAAGACTTCTAGCAACATTCAAAAGATGTCTATGTTTCCTTTCTGTTATACCATTCTGCTGTGATGTATATGCACAAGTTGTTTCATGTATGATTCCCATAGCATTAATAAAATCAGACATCTTATTATTTACAAATTCAGTACCATTGTCAGACCTTATGATCTTAATTTTTTTCTCAAACTGAGTTAAAACAAGATTGTAAAACTTAACAAACATTCCAAAAACTTCATCTTTGGTTTTTAACATATACACCCACACAGATCTGCTATAGTCATCAACAATGGTCAAAAAATACCTAAAACCCTCCCTGCCAATCACTTTATAAGGCCCCCACACATCAAGATGTATAAGTTGCCCAAAAACAGTGGATTTATTTTCACTTAAAGGAAAAGAGTCTCTGGTTTGTTTAGCCTTATGGCAAACTTCACAAGGTCCTTCATGATTAACATTAGTCAGATTTAAAGAACCCTTTAATAATTTCAAAACCTGATTAGCATGATGACCCAATCTGTTATGCCAGACCTCTTTAGACACATGATACACACAAAACTCACTCTGATTAGTCATAGCAAGACAAGAAGACTCCTTATCAAATATGTACAACCCACCAAACTCACTACCAGTCCCCAGAACACTCTGCTTTTTCAAATCCTGAATATAACATGTAGTTTCATCAAAACCAACAGTAAGTTTACTATCCTTAATCATTTTATGAACAGATAATAGACTCACAGAATACTCAAGAACAACAAGCACATCAAACAAAACCACATTATTATTCAATCTTAAGTTTCCAACATGTGTTATTTTAGCCAAAGTACCATTAGGGTGTCCAACTGTAAGTTTTAAATCAGATATATCAACAACACCAAACATCTTTTCTGTACTATTGGTCATATGTTGATACCATGTAAAAATGGTAACAAAACTACTAACACAACCGATTAATCACCCAACCAACCACCCCTTGGTGATCTTTTCTTTTATTATAACTATAAACATTGAAGACTTGTCCCCAAACGGATGCAAGCCAATACAATACAAGAAAGAAATATAAGATTGTCCTCCTAATGAGTGCAATCTTGATACAATGAACTCACACACTATCACCAAACTAAACCAAACCTAAACAACCTGTAGATCAAGATGATCTACAAAACAATCACTGAAAGAAACCCAGAAACTATAACAATACAACTTTGAGAGAGATGTTTGACTGCGTGTTTTGATTGTGAGAGATAAAGCTTGATAATGAAACCCTAGCTCCGGATAAGAGCTTATAAACACACATATTACACTTAACACCCTGCACAAACACAAACAATACAAATACAACTCAAAGTAATATTAGTTATAAAAATGTTACCAAACAACCCCTGAAGTTTCATAAGTTTGAAAGAGTATTCATTTTAACATATGATAAGCTCTGATTAGTTTGTGCACCAAACATGTCCTTAGATGGGCATGAATACGTCATCCAAAAATTTGTTAATGAGTAATATTTATTTACGAGTTAAACTAATACATTATTCGCCTGCCTTATTTCATAAATAAAACTGATTATTGATATAAAAATCCACGTACAATATGCCTATAACACTACG
This sequence comes from Artemisia argyi, assembly GCA_030686995.1. Taxonomy (NCBI): domain Eukaryota; kingdom Viridiplantae; phylum Streptophyta; class Magnoliopsida; order Asterales; family Asteraceae; genus Artemisia; species Artemisia argyi. The sequence goes on from CM060681.1 coordinate 179,210,125, forward strand.
ATATCAAAGCTAATGAAATAAGCAACTTGCTTTCTAGGCTAGCCGTATACGAGATTACGAGTATATAATATATGCTTTCGATTTACGAATATTAAAATTACTCAAAAGTAATAAAGTATCATTACTTTGTACGTAATCATTTGTTTACTCGTATTTCAGTGGGATTTGCTCATGTACTACATGTTAAAGTGTTAAACTAAAACTAAATAAAAGATTAGCGGGCCCTTCCTTTCTTTGTCTCCATTCTTGACCTTGTAGGCTCGGATTTGTTTTGACCTTATTCATAGACTCTTTATTCACAATCTCATACGACACAATTTTTTATTAAAATATTATTTTCTCATTTATCTACATACAAGTAGTATACAACAATACGTATAGCCAATTTCAATTTTTTTACTATGTATCAACAAACCAACCCAACCCAACCAACATACATGGTATTATATATCACTAAATATGTATCATTGTATTAAGAGCTAGCCAACCATATTGTGAGTTGTGACATGTGTCAGATTGGGTGAAAAAATTGAAAGTCACCAAGTGACCGGTTCGTGCACTTCTCTTTCTTTCTTTGATGTACTTTTAGTTATAATATTAATTGGTTGTGTCCTTTATACCTCAAACCGATTGGATTGTATCACCAATAAACATAGTCTTACGTTTTGTATATGATTTCATTCCAATTAGACGAGTGTTTTTAGCCGAATTAGTTAATGATAATTTATTTTCAGAAAAAAAGTTAATGATGATTTAAAGTTACCATACATGCTAACTATTACTAAAAATGCCACTCTTGTTACCCCTTTACCCTAACAGAAGAATTATAAATTGATGTGATGACAAAACAACAGTTCGATAACTATAACTGACAATGAGGTTCCATTTGCTCACTTTCATCACACTTATTTCGATTTCTATGGTTTATGGCTCGAATGTCTTTTCGACGAGAAAATTTCTTTTGGATTTGCACGTAGCACCATCGACTACTAATGGCTCGACCCAACATACATTGTACGACCCTATAAAAAGGTTGGCTCATGCTGCTCCGAAACCACCAACGACACCTAGTGACCCTCATCCAAGTCCATGGTTTGACACAATCAAAACGGCCGTTCCTTCCGGCCCAGACCCATTACACCATCACGATACTCCGGTATATCCCAACTCATCGTTCCCCTCCAGTGAGATAAAGCTAGGGATGCGCTAGCAAACATTTGGTTGTCGTTTATGATTATGAACTTGTGTCGTTTGATATGTTTAATTTTGGCTATATTGTTTAATTTTCTGTAACTGTTAGTGAAAGTATTTTACTATGGATTCATAACTCTTTCACAAAAAATCTCATTCCATTTACCCAATAATATCTTTTCTGTAATCGAACACTTAGAAATTATGGTTTGAGTGTTTGAGATGATGATTTACAATTATAATAACAATTTTCTAGATCAATCCATCCATCCAACTGTGTGAGTTAAGACAACTTTTTAATAAACATTGTTTATTTAATTAGGTTGAAACGAATAAAGATGGTGAACATGTAATATGACCAAATACAAACATATTGATTTTTACTCAAACAAGATGACCATGAATAAATAGGATTAAGGAGTTATTATGTCATAACGATTAACGAAGCAAAGGAAGAGTCAAATTTAAACTTACACATGAGGCTAGATCCAACTTTGTATGCAATACATTTTTCTTAGAAAAAGTAACATACATAGTATGTTTTATAATTGAAAGCTCGAATCTTGATTAAAGTACAATCATTATTTAGTTGGTTTCGGAAATGAAGACATTTGTGTGTCATCTACGTTTAATCCGTAACCGAGCAAATGAGGAACCTAAATTTGAATAAGAGATTTTATAAATCGTGCTATGATGACAAAAGATGAGAAGTGTTTAACGAATGTATTTGTTTCATTAAATATAATTTTTTCAAAAAGATCATTTTTTTTTGGTAAATATTAAAAATTAATGAAAGATCACATTCAAATATGACAATTGAATTGATTTACTATTTCTAACTTTTTAGCACCATAATACAAGTTAAAAAAAAAAAAAAAAAAAAAAAAAAAAAAAAAAAAAAAAAACTTTGAATTGATATATACTAATTAACTTCTAACTAGTTATAATACCCACACATGTGGTATTTCCAGAAAAATTTAATTATATAGTATTATCGTTTAAAAATAGAAAATCTTATGTATATTTTAAAAAATTAGAGCATCAACATGTGCGAAAGTAAGAAAAATAGTTAGCAGAAATTGTAAATATAACAATGTCATCGACCTTATATTGAATTCTTGAACGTGTTTTTTTATAATGTTATTGGGCCAAAGGTTCTTTGATCACATGGTTTACACATAAATCAAATTTATTTTAAAATTTTTGTTTACTATATGCATATATGAGAATTTACCTGTGAAAATTATGATATAAGTACAACTAATAAGTATGCATGAGTTTTTCATTATGTATTAATATCAATTAATATTTTGTAAAAATTTTATTGGATGAAAGATTTAACTTTATTTAGCTGACATAGATGTTAAAATTTTTGTTTACTATATGCATATATAAGAATTTACCTGTGAAAATTATGATATAAGTACAACTAATAAGTATGCATGAGTTTTTCATTATGTATTAATATCAATTAATATTTTGTAAAAATTTTATTGGATGAAAGATTTAACTTTATTTAGCTGACATAGATGTTAATGTTGAGGTTGATGTTGTTGTTTAACTTTAATTATTGATATCTTGTTGTACAAAATGCGCGAGTTTGGTAGCACGTAATGAGCGTTGATGAAGTTTTTAAAAAATGTTTTTCCGGATATCCGTATATAAACTTTAAATAATAATTACATGAGTCGTTATAAGTACAATCGCGTATATTTATTTTCATATCACAGCAACAGCAACTCGTACTGATATTTATATTATCATTAATAATAATTTAACTGTATTGATTAAACTTTTAAATAGGATAACATGAGTCCTTATTTATATCTAACGTACATAGTAAAAAGATATTTTAATTAATGAAAGTTTGAAACTAATATTTATTTTAAAAGTATTTAACGTATATTAAAACTAATTCGTACATTTATAAAATTTTGTAAGTTTAATGGATGAAAGTCTCAAACCGATACTAATACTTATGTAATTGTAAACAACGTTCATATTATAAAGTGCAATGGGTATAAAGTGTAATGGGTAATTTGTTTATTATCTAAAGTTATCAAAAAAATGGAGATTTATAATTTTACACTTAACTCCACGTAATATATTTAAAATTCAACAACTAAAGTTTTATTAATTACCTCATCTTTTCTTAAGTTTTTATTTTCATAAATCTGACACTTATATTTTTATGTGTTTTTTTCTCAATTAAATTCTCCACCAAATTTATTAAAGTTTGAATAAAATCAATTCAATTTTAACTTTTTATTTGCCAATCATATTGCTCGATTTCGCCTATGTGTCAAAATCGAGCATTACTATTGATCAATTTTTTTTCCACTAAGATTGTTTTGTAAAAAAAAACTCTGAAATGATGTAATTCCTTTATTATAAAAAACATGTGACAACTTAAATGAATGATGACCCGTTTAGATGGTTGAAAAATTGACATCAACGAACAATTGGGTCTGTTTGGATAGAGATTTTTAAGCTTTTCAGAGATGTAAGCTAAAAAAAACCGTTTAGATGGCTGAAAAATTGACATCAACGAACAATTAGGTCTGTTTGGGTAGAGATTTTTAAGCTTTTTAAAGATGTAAGCTAAAAAAAAAAAAAAAAAAAAAAAAAAAAAAAAAAAAAAAAAAAGCTCTTCCATGTTAATATGCTTCGTCAAGTTTTTATTTTAATAATGTAGCTGCTAAACAAAAAGGTAATAAATGAAGATTTTTAAGTTTTCTATAGTTGTTTAAAGGATTAAGATTGAAATCCTCTAAAGTTCAATATCAACATGATAGGTCATGTTGATTTTTTTGTGAGAAGGAAAAATACGTGAGCCTTTTAATGTGTCACTTTTGTTTTAATTAAATTCAAATTTCACTTACAATAACATTAACATTACCTATCATGTTCTATCATGTTTAAATAGAACTTTAGAGGATCTCAATCCGTCATCTATTAACTTTGTTGATTTCAAGACTTATTTTAATTTTGTTATTAGAGAATATGCATTTGATTATAATAATTTTGGTTTTATCTTTTATATAGACAAAGATTACTCTTTAGTAAAAAATGCGTTTAGTGTAAGTAACTGTGATAGTTAAAAATTAATAAATAGTTAGATATGAGGTTAATATGTAAATGAGATTGTTACGTCAAAATGAAACACATAATGTCAATAATTTATTACTAGCGTATTAAGTGATTTTAACTTTGTTGTTTTTGTGAGAAGGAAAAATATGTGGGCCCTTTAATGTGTCACTTTTTTTTTTTCTTTTTATTGGAAAGCTTCACTTTTGTTTTACTTAAACTCAAATTTCACTTACAATAACACTAACAATGCCTATCATGTTTAAATAGAACTTTAAAGGATCTCAATCCGTCATCTATTAACTTTGTTGATTTCAAGACTTATTTTAATTATGTTATTAGAGAATATGCATTTGATTATAATAAATTTGGTTTTATCTTTTATATAGACAAAGATTACTCTTTAGTGAAAAATGTGTTTAGTGTAAGCAACTGTGACAAATAAAAATTAATAAATAGTTAGATATGAGGTTGCTATGTAAATATGTAAATGAGAAACACATAATGTCAATAATTTATTACTCGTGTGTTAAGTAATTTTAAGTTTTTTTATTTGTTTCTAATTATGAATGTTACACCCGTTTCTCGGGTACTTTGACCCCACCCTAGATGGAATTGACTAAGGACTTAACGTGATTGGTTAGTCAACAAATGTTGCATAATGGTCAAACCCGATAGTCAAAGTGATAGTCAAAGAATGTGTTATATGGTTATGGAAAGTATTATGTGGTACAACTAGAAAAAAATAGACTAAAAGGGCTATTGTCGCAAGTGTTAAGTGGGTTATAAGTATTATGTGGCCAAAGTGGAAGAAAAGGGACTTAAGGGGCTTAATGTGCCAATGGACCAAACTTGTGCTAGTAACTAGATAAATATCTAGTATCCATAAGTTTCTAGTGAATTCCATCATTTTCAAGAGGGTGTTTGTTTGTCCGGATTTACAAGAAAAAAAGGGAGGGAACAAGTTAGAGAATCAAGTATGTGATGAAAGATTTGTGTTCTACATCAAGAAGGTAGAGCCCTAGCTATGATCCTACACAAGTAAGTAATCTCATTTAAGTAGTTAGTTATTGGATTGATCATCATATAATCAAGATATAATTATATGATGATTAGAGATGTTTAGAGGTAAGATAATGGTTGTAGAGACCATTGGTAAGGTTATTTGGTCACGTGGTTAAAGTGTTTGTGTTTATGCCTAAGGGTGATGATGAAGGATGGTGATGATGACGAAGAAGATGCTTATGTTCTTGTTAAACTTAGCTTTGAAAGTTAAGGTAAGTAAACCGGATATGATTTGATATTATAATTATTTTTTACATTTTGTGTTATATGATTGTTATGATGAGATGTTTTATAGTGTTTGAATGATGATGTGATGAAGAAGTAGATGTAAGGCTAGTTTGGCATAACTAGCAAAAGAGATTGAGAATTTAGTTGGATTAGTGTAAGTGTGTAGGAAAGGTAGAGATGTGAAGATTAGGCTTGAAGTGGCTAAGGTATGTGTTATGTTAGTATTGTGATGAAATAAGTGGATTATGATGCTTAATGTGTGAATGAGTTATGATGTTTTATTATGATCGTTTTACTTACTAAGCCTTTGTGCTTACGGTTTAGTTGTCTAACCGTTTTGTAGGTTGGCACGTTTTTATGGATGGCTTGGATATATGAATTAAGGCTTGGTTATGCGAGATTAGAAGGTTTGGGTAAGAAAGTAGGAGCTTAAGTAGATACCGAGCTCTATGTTAATGTTGTACCCCTGTGAGTCAAGTAACATTTTGTAAAGTATAGTCAAGTGTCAAATGTATGAATGGGTATGTTATAGTATGGTTAAAGTGTGTTTTAAGTATTTATGGTAAAGGTTAAAGGGTGTTTGGCATAAGCGTGAATATACCCATTTTGGGTTGTAAACAGGTTGAACGGTTATGGAAACAATGTATTATGTTATGGTAAAGATTTCTGGAAAGTTTCATTAATTTTTGAGTCTCGGAAGTTGGTTTTCCGGAAATAAAGCAAGTATATTTTTATGTAAATTTTCTGCAGTGAGTATATGACCATATGTATATTTCAGCATATGGCTATATGGTTGTTTTAGGGATTTTGTAAAGGGGCATATGGCCAGCATATGACCATATCGTATTTCAGCATATGGCCATATGCTCTCATCAGAAAATAAATAAAAGAATTTCAGCTTTTGGTCATTTTTGGAATTTCATATCTTTTAAACCGTAAGTCATCACGAGTCGTGCCACCCGTTGTTTCGAAAGTAATTGAGTCTAGTTTCATTTAAAAATGGCTTCAAGGTTTGAAATGTTATATATTTTTGTTAATGGTTAAAAGATTAATGAAGGGTCCGTTAAAATGAAGTCGTTTCCGCATTAAAGTTTTGATTTTTGGTCTAAGCAGGCACGAGGTGTAACAAATTGGTATCAGAGCTTCGGTTTAAGTGAATTAGGTTCCCACTATAGGTTGCCTAGTCTTAAACCACTCGTAGAAGCGTTGAATGTAAGTGTTAGTGATGCGGAAAGTAATTGTTAAGTGTGAGACGGATTTTGTTTTATGCTAGTTGAGCTTTAAGATGATAAGTGATGGATGTATGATATAGTGTTGATATGTATGAGATGTAAGTCCGTGGAGGACTTGAAATGCTTAAATGATTAGTTGGCCGAGCACCTCGGTTGGTGCTGGTGTTTGTATTGCAATTATGTGAATGTTTGATAGAGTTATGGTAATGGAATGCGAGTAGAAATGTTGAGTGGTATTAGAGATGGGCTAGTAAGCGAATTAAAGTGTCATGATGCCTTAGTTATAAGGTAGGATAGTGCTTGTAGATAGTTAGAATGTTGATGCTTAGACATAGTTTGATTGTGCGATGTGATATATGAGCCATAGACTATATGTATTGATTATGGTTATGAATGTTTTAACACTCGTTGGATAAGTGTTAAGTGTTATTGTTTATGCGAGGCTAAGTCTATGGTAATAGCTGTTGTATGTCTAAGATTTATGTGATGTAAGTCCACGGCGGACTCAATGTGTTAAGTGTTGATATCACTGTACACCTTAGATAGTATCGGTGGATATTATGAGAACGTGTGCCGTAGTAACGGAAAGGAACGTGAATAGATGTAATAACGATTAGATGCTTGAGGCATGATTTCTTACACGCTTAATTAAAATGAGAATAGTAAAAGTGTATGGTTATGATGTGATGAGGTCATGTTATCTATAAGACATGATAAGTTAAATGTGTTAGTAAGTAAATGGTTAAGCATGATGAATGAGATGTAGAATTGCGCCAGAAGTCATAAGGGGTATGAAGTTCGCTAGAAAGAATTGTAAAACATGAATATAATCATGTTAATATATATTGGAATAAGTATGATGAGATTAATGAGAATGTTATAGAATAAGCCTATGTAAGGTTTATATGCGTAAAGTTGAATAGACTAAATGATGTGATAGTATAAGTTGAGAATATGGTCAAGAAGGGGTTGACGTGTCATAATTGTGTGCGTTGTAAGAACGCATAGAGGATACGTGAATTGTAAATGGACAAGTATCATATAGAACTTGTCTAAAATAAGGATGACATATAGTGAATGTAAGAGTCAACTTGGGGTTGACGAATGAATGATAAGTTGCATTGTGAAAATGCAAATATAATAAATTGACAAGTGTTATATAGAAACTTGTCTAGATGAAAGTAAACATGGTAACGAATGTTAATATTGCTTAAGGCAATGTGAATTGAGAAAATGATAGTGTGTACTTATCGAAAAAAGTACATGAAAGTTAAAATGAGTAAAGATGATAAGGTAGATATAGCTTGGATCCAATGCTCTAGTTTTGGCATCCTTCAGAATGGCCTAGCTTGCCTTTTAGGCATAGTTGTTAGCTTGCCTTCACCGGCATGGTTTGCCTATATCCTTGGCATGTATGGAAGTATCCTTCGGGATAGCTTAGCTTGCCTTCATAGCATGGTTGTTAGCTTGCCTTCATGGCATGTGTTTTGGCATCATTTGAGACGGCCTAGCTTGCCTTCATGGCATGGTTGTTAGCTTGCCTTCACGGCATGGTTGTTTAGTTTGCCTCCACGGCATGGATGATAGCTTGCCTTATGGCATGGTTGTTAGCTTGCCTTCACGGCATGGTTGTTTAGCTTGCCTCCACGGCATGGATGATAGCTTGCCTTATGGCATGTTGTTTAGCTTGCCTTCATGGCATGGATGAAAGTTAGTGAGATTGGATCCAAGGCTAGAGAATATGGAAAGTAAAGTAAGTATGATTGTTATATCGGAAGTACGTGAGTAGGATGATTTATAATCTCCTTATTTAAATGGATTGGGACGCCTCTTCATTTAAATAAAGAAATTGTAAATCGCCGAACCATAAGTTTATAATTCCTTACTTACATAGACTGGGAAGCCTTTTTATGTAAATAAAGAATTATAAATGAGTGGGCTTATATGTAGCCGATATGACATGAGTACGGATAGTGATACTAGAAAGTGAAAACTAAAACAAGTTAGACGTTATAAGGAAGAGATTTATATGAATAAAGATTATAGTGGCATTGAGGTTATGTGTAAACCTTAAGATAGATGCCCATAATGATTTTGCACCATAAGTTGATAATATGAACGGGTAGGTAATTCTCGAAGTGTATAAGAAAGTTGTTTAAGTAATGCGAAGGAAATATTTTGAAAGTGCCGATTAGATGGTACTTTATATAGAGTTGAAGTAAGTTATTGATTTTGAAGTAAATATGAGTGGTATGTTAAGTAGAATGCCATATCAACAAGTTTATGAGTTAAGGTCATGTTATTGCATTTGTGAATGAAGTAATGATTGTGTTGAAGTTTGACTTATATAAAGTCAAAACAGTAAATTTTCCATTTGACTAGTCGTTGATTTTGGGAAATTTTAGATAAGCTTGTAATGAGAAGCGTTGTTGATAGTTGATTATGAATAATGATTATGTTATAATGGCTTGGAATTGCAAGATCATCTAGATTGTTGCAATGAGATGGTTAAGGATTTGAAAGTATGAGAACGGGTGTATGTTATGATTTAATTTTGGATAGCATTAGACGAGAGATTTCAGGGACGAAATCTAAATACGGGGTATGAGATTGTTACACCCGTTTCCCGGGTACTTTGACCCCACCCTAGATGGAATTGACTAAGGACTTAACGTGATTGGTTAGTCAACAAATGTTGCATAATGGTCAAACCCGATAGTCAAAGTGATAGTCAAAGAATGTGTTATATGGTTATGGAAAGTATTACATGGTACAACTAGAAAGAAAATAGACTAAAAGGGCTATTGTTGCAAAGTGTTAAGTGGGTTATAAGTATTATGTGGCCAAAGTGGAAGAAAAGGGACTTAAGGGGCTTAATGTGCCAATGGACCAAACTTGTGCTAGTAACTAGATAAATATCTAGTATCCATAAGTTTCTAGTGAATTCCATCATTTTCAAGAGGGTGTTTGTTTGTCCGGATTTACAAGAAAAAAAGGGAGGAAACAAGTTAGAGAATCAAGTATGTGATGAAGGATTTGTGTTCTAGATCAAGAAGGTAGAGCCCTAGCTACGATCCTACACAAGTAAGTAATCTCATTTAAGTAGTTAGTTATTGGATTGATCATCATATAATCAAGATATAATTATATGATGATTAGAGATGTTTAGAGGTAAGATAATAGTTGTAGAGACCATTGGAAAGGTTATTTGGTCATGTGGTTAAAGTGTTTGTGTTTATGCCTAAGGGTGATGATGAAGGATGGTGATGATGATGAAGAAGATGCTTATGTTCTTGTTAAACTTAGCTTTGAAAGCTAAGGTAAGTAAACCAGTTATGATTTGATATTATAATGATTTCTTACATTTTGTGTTATATGATTGTTATGATGAGATGTTTTATAGTGTTTGAATGATGATGTGATGAAGAAGTAGATGTAAGGCTAGTTTGGCATAACTAGTAAAAGAGATTGAGCATTTAGTTGGATTAGTGTAAGTGTGTAGGAAAGGTAGAGATGTGAAGATTAGGCTTGAAGTGGCTAAGGTATGTGTTATGTTAGTATTGTGATGAAATAAGTGGATTATGATGCTTAATGTGTGAATGAGTTATGATGTTTTATTATGATCGTTTTACTTACTAAGCCTTTGTGCTTACGGTTTAGTTGTCTAACCATTTGTAGGTTGGCACGTTTTTATGGATGGCTTGGATATATGGATTAAGGCTTGGTTATGTGAGATTAGAAGGTTTGGGTAAGAAAGTAGGAGCTTAGGTAGATACCGAGCTCTATGTTAATGTTGTACCCCCGTGAGTCAAGTAACATTTTGTAAAGTATAGTCAAGTGTCAAATGTATGAATGGGTATGTTATAGTATGGTTAGAGTGTGTTTTAAGTATTTATGGTAAAGGTTAAAGGGGTGTTTGGCATAAGCGTGAATATACCCATTTTGGGTTGTAAACAGGTTGAGCGGTTATGGAAACAATTTATTATGTTATGGTAAAGATTTCTGGAAAGTTTCATTAATTTTTTAGTCTCAGAAGTTGGTTTTCCAGAAATAAAGCAAGTATATTTTTATGTAAATTTTCTGCAGTGGGTATATGACCATATGTATATTTCAGCATATGGCCATATGGTTGTTTCAGGGATTTTGTAAAGGGGCATATGGCCAGCATATGACCATATCGTATTTCAGCATATGGCCATATGCTCTCATCAGAAAATAAATAAAAGAATTTCAGCTTTTGGTCATTTTTGGAATTTCATATCTTTTAAACCGTAAGTCATCACGGGTCGTGCTACCTGTCGTTTCGAAAGTAATCGAGTCTAGTTTCATTTAAAAATGGCTTCAAGGTTTGAAATGTTATATATTTTTGTTAATGGTTAAAAGAGTAATGAAGGGTCCGTTAAAATGAAGTCTTTTCCGCATTAAAGTTTTGATTTTTGGTCTAAGCAGGCACGGGGTGTAGCAATGCATATGTCTTTTGACTTAGGATTAAATTAGAAGAAAACTTAAAATAAAAATCATAAAAAATAACTATAACTACACATTAGAGATGTATCGATTTAAATTAGATGCATCCCTAATCTCTTAGATGCAACTTAATATATTTCTAGTAAAAAATTAGATGCATATACATATAGATTCATTTCATTAAGTTTTATGAATCTAACGTATTTTTCGTCCCATAAGAGTCAAATTTGCTGTTAGTACTACTTAGCATCGTTTTCACTTCAAATTTTATTTCGAAATTAATTGGGATGCATTTAACTGTATAGAGATGCATCTAATTCAATGCATGTCAAAAATGTGGTTGTAGTTATTTCTCATCATTATCATTTTAAGTTTTCTTCTTAATAGATCCCTACCCCTATGTCTTTTAACATTTTATAGTTTTAGCTACACTATTTTGCCTAATATTTTGTTAAAACAATTCGTCGCAGCTTGTAGCAATATTTAACAATTATCAACTTAGAGCAAACGGTATCACGACTAGAAGCCTCACCGAATCCGACGTGGAGTGTCATTCGACGCCGCCGAATGGTAGCCATGACATAGGAGGTGCTCGCCAATCGCGTGTTCGCCAGTTCCTTGGCAATTAAAAAAAAAAAAAAAAAAAAAAAAAACCTCTATGGTTTTTTTCCTTATTATTTTTTTGTGTTAAGATTGCTTTGTTGGTGTTCAATTGTGACAAAGAAGCAAAGAACAATATGAGTAAAGGATTTGGTTTAAGTGTGGGGTTCTAAGTAAGATGAGAGAAGGAAGCGATGGTATGGATACATCTTTTGGCCGTAAGTAATTATGTTAACTAGTATTGAGTAATGATCAAATAAGAAATAAAATGAAAATAAAAAAGATGAGAAATATAACACGGTCGCACATTCAAAATGTGTTGCCGAAAACATTTATCATTTTTCTTAGATACATTCGTATTACTTCGTATATATTAGTTACATTAAGAGCTTTAGGTTATTGCTTAGTGGGCCAAAGTGTGGGTTAGTTTTTTTAGTTGGGTTGTTTGACCAAAGAAAGTTTACAAGTTTATTATTATTTTTTTAATAAAAATGTTATTCGTATATTTATTTGAATGAATAAATATTTAGTTTTTCTGGAAAAAAAGCAAAAAAAAAATAAAAAATTTGGGGTGAGTGAGGCCGGAATGGCTGATTTGTGTTTAGTTGTAATTTTATTTATTTATTTATTTATTTTTTATTATATTTTTTTTTAAACAATAACTTGTAACTTTTTATAATATCCAATTGAAAGTGGAAAGCTAATGTGTCAGCCGGCACACCTTTTGCTCTTACCGTTAGTTAAGGCAAAGGTACCCAAAATACGATAAGCTGTTTAAGTTTTGACAAAAAGCTGATCCATACACTTTTCTAGCAAGTGCAATAGTTAGCAGGTCACTATCAAAGAGTCAAACTGAAAGTTATCCAAATAAAGAAAATCTGATAACAACAGTACAACATAATCGAAAGGTTATAAACTCATTAATAAACCACCCCTTGACACTCAAAACTAATCTCAGTCGACATAATCATTTCCCCCAAATCACAATTTCACATCCAAATTAATCAAACCCCTTACACTCACTGTGAGTCACTTCAATTTCATCTTTTTTAAATTGATCCATTAATTCCTTGTTTTTAATTATTTGTTTTGAATTGATCTGATTGTTTTGTTAATTGATTGATTAATAATTGTGTTAATTGAATGATTCTTTTTTTTTTCTTTTTTTTATTTTTTTTTATTTTATTTTATTTTTTTTTTTTGAATTTGAGGTATTTAACTTATTTATTTCGTAATTTAGCTTATCGAAGTTAAACTTTGTGCAATGTATGGTTTTTTTTTTTTTTTTTTTTTTTTTTTTTGAAAGAGGTTTGGGCCGTTTAGTTGGTGAAATTTTTTTCTGTTTTTCCATTTCTAAATTTCTAGATAATGAAAAAAGTGACAAGAATAGAATGGGCTTTTCAAACCTTTAGTTAAATTTAGAGAATGAGAATTTCACATTTTTTGAAAATTGTTTGGAAAAAAATTTAACTAAACGGATTTTCAATTTTTCTCTTTTAAATGGCCAACTAGCTTTTAAATGGCCAAATACAATGATATATCATTATATCACATTATTTAACATTTCAGCGTCTTCCAAAAAGTCGAAATAACCTTACATTGCACAAAGTTTTGACTTCGATACCTTAAACTGAAAAAAAAAAAAAAAACTAAAGTAGGACACCTTAAATTTAAATTGGCCTAAGGAGTTAACACCGGATGGCTTGGATTAAATGGAAATGATAAAAAAGGAACCCGCTGCTTACATTGATAAATTTGAAGTTAGTAAGTCTTGTTTTTAGATTTTGAGAAAATTGTTAAAAGTTACGGTGACTAAGAATTCAAATCTTGACAATGTAGGGTATGAGTAGTTTTCTCAAGAGATTACTCAGTAGTACATAGAGAGTTTTTTTTACGAACTTAAACAAACTTTCGAAAATTTTGTTGTGCCCCTAGCGAGAAAAATTGCTTAGAAGTCACAAGGTCATGTTTGGTATATTTGGCTACGTTTCTCGGCAGTTGTTCCCTTTTTTTAATGACACTATTGAATTTTGAATGTTATAAAATATCGTACAACTTGCAGGTATAGAATTTCATTAGTGTTTCTTAATGAACTTAAAGTTTACTCCGATTTTGATTTATGTTTCTGCAGTTTTTAGAATCATAATGACAATGGATTTGCTACTTGTTTTGATAAACGGATAGTGTAAGATATGAGAAACTTGGAGCATAGAAAGAACTTGTTTAATTATGGAGAATTTGCCGACAATGATTGGGTCCAAAGGATTAATAAAACGACATGAATTTGTAAGGATCCTTATTCAGTGTCTCTACTCGTTAGGATATGAAAAATCCGCAGCTTGCTTGGAATCAGAGTCCGGGATTTCATGCAAATCGTCAGAATTTAAGTTGCTTGAATCATTGGTCCTTGATGCTGATTGGGAGGGCTGTATCAATAACATATACGGGATTACGGAATTGACGGATGAACAAAGGGACGCTGCTTTGTTTCTTGTTTGCCAACAGTTTTTGGTGGAGTGTTTGGGCCGAGGGGACGATTCATTAGCTTTGTCGGTTCTGCGTAAACAAATCTCGAAGTTGCAAGTGGGAAAAGAGAAAGTGCATAAGCTTGCGTTTAGTTTGTTTTCGCTTGGTGAGTTGGGTTTGGATAAACTTCATGACGGCGTTGATGTTTTTCAAGAGTTGAGGAAAAAGTTAATAAATGAATTGGAAAAATTGCTTCCGCCACCAATTACGTTGCCTGATAGAAGATTGGAATATTTGGTTGATACGGTGGTTGGTTCCCAACTTGATTCATGCATCTACCACAATTTGGCTGATCCCGTATCAATCTTTAAGGACCACCGGTGTGGCCGGGATCAAATCCCTACAGAAACTGTTCAGGTGCGTAAATTCAGAATTTAAAGCCATGTGTTAAATTAATGTTTTTTGACTGGCCCCCGCATCATAGGGTAGAAACGTAAGTTCCAAATATCTCGTACTTTTGCCGTGTGGATATTTGTTATATTAAGTTGTACATGCAAATTAATGTATTCAATGTCATTTATAAATTGGTCAACTACTGAACTGTGAATGATTGTTTTTGATGTTCTTTTAATGGACTGATGAGTGTAATGGATTGTGTGACCTATTTAGAAATTTTGCAGATTTTGTCGGCCCACAAGAATGAAGTTTGGTTTGTTCAGTTCTCTAACAATGGGGATTATCTAGCATCTTCGTCAAGTGATTGTACAGCCATTATATGGAAGGTAAATATTATGTCTGTCTTAAATAAAATTGATTTATGGAGATTCTACTCGCGCAACATGTAGGAAATTTGCTAACATAGGGGTTACTTTGGGAAGTAATAAAAAGCAGAACTTTCATAGTTGCTCATCATAAGTTTGTTTTCGAATGATCAGAGAATATCATAGATGTGGTTTTAGTTGATATCATAAAAAAAACCAATTATCCTTTCTTGGTACTTGTTTGGTTATAGTATTATATCTTATACGGGACAACAGTCGCTCTCACGTGCTACATGTGTAGTTGTGAATAATGATAGCTTTAAAGTACCTAATTACTATATGTGTTTACTTATATTGCTTATACGTTATCTTGACATGTTGGCCGGGCTTAAATAGAATCTGTAATGGTATTTGCATATTATTTAGTTTTGGTATTCTTTGTGACTGGTTTTTTATATTAGATTGGAAAGGTATGAAATGGAGTTCATGGTCGAATCCAGTTTTTCGCGTTACAATTGAGAACTATGAATTTCCTATTTCACACTACCTGTAGAAGTCAGAAATGAAACACGTTTACTCTTAGAAATAACACTTGCCTCTCATTTTATTAACTCTAAATTTTACTTGACGAACTCATATGAAAATTTATTTAAACTCAAATGCTAATTGTCTTTCATGAAGACATCAACGCTTACGTTCCTTTTAATTTCAAACAGGCTACTGTTATGATGGTAAGTTTACATTCCCGTCAAATATTCCGTGGAACTCAAAACGCACGTCACTGACTTGAATAATAAATGTGTCAATAAATAAGTCACTGATTTGAACAATAAATGCGCTTCTATCTTTTCCCACATAACGCTTCTGTCTCACAAGGATTCAAGGAGTTACACGAACAGCTTCACTTGGGTACCTCTATGATTCTATTAACAAATTAGTGTGAGGACAGGATAGCGTATATCAATAATGTTATCAACAAATTTGGGTTTGGGCAAAACAGGGTCAAAACAAGTACATGGACTTCGTCTTTAACCTGTACAATTGTATCATTTATGGTAAAATTGTTGTAGAATTCATAAGTCATAACAGTAACAAATCAATCTTTTAAAAGTATGAAGTTCGATTACTGATATAGATAATTAACTTAACAGATGGTACATCAGTTATTCCTGTAAGGTTTGTGGCCACATGACCAATGGCGCAGCTACATAGGGGGGGGGGGGGGGGGGGGGGGGCGCCCGACCCCCCGAAATTTTTTTTGCGATGTAGGGGGTATATAGTTTTCGTGTAGAAAAATTTCGGTATATTCGGTTTCGACCCCCCATTTTAATCGTGAATTTTTTTTTATACATTAAGCAATAAAAAATTTTAGATCCCGACCCCCCACTGAAAAATTTCTAGCTTCGCCACTGCACATGACATATTTAAACTGTTACTTGATCTTTTTAATAAGTGCTAATTATTTTACCTAAGTGATGCTAAGTCTCCAAAACAGTAGCCCTTGTATTATTGTTGCATGTGGACACTAAGCTGTGTACAAAACTACAAACTATAAAGCAGTGAAATAAAATGTTCGGATATAAGATATGAATGCATAATATATTTTTTTATATTATATTATGTCATGCACTGGCATTAGGAAACTGATTGTATTCCGTTCACTTGTCTGTTCAGTTGTTCAGGAAAGTTAAACTCCTTAACTATGCACAACAGGGGAGTTGGGCACTTAATCTCATAGTGGCTTGAGTGCCTCCAACTGCCAATTCAGGTGAGACATATGTTCAGTTTCACAGTTCAGACCAATCTGACAGAGTTAAAAATTGTTAATTTTTTTGCTATTTTTTAACCATCTGCAACCAATGCGACGAACCTTCTGTGTTATGACCTAAAAAGCCTTTAGGAGGAGAACTCATTTTCTCACACTGAAACTGTGGTCTATGATGTTCAAAACATGGACAGCTTATTGATTTCATTATAAAAACTTGCATTCATATTTTTTTTGAATCTTGGCTCTAGTTCTTTTCCCTTAACCTTCCTTGCATTTGACTATATTAAAGACGGCCCACGTTTGCTATGCACCGGTTATCTATATATGTCGTGTTCGCTTATACATATGTGTAGTCAACTTATTTTCTCTTTTGTGATTTCATGTTGAAAATCTTGAAATGTATGTATTTTAGGAAGTACATAAGCTTGTTTTCTGAATCCTATTTTTGAAAGTGTTGCTGCAGGTACGAGAAGATTGCAAGTTAGCTCTAAAACATATACTGAGCAATCACCAAAATCCAGTCTCTTTTGTTGCCTGGAGCCCTGATGACACTATGCTACTGACATGTGGCAGCTCAGAAGTCCTTAGGCTTTGGGATGTGGAAACAGGTACATGTAAGCACACTTTTGGTGATAGTGGCTTCCTTGTTAGCTCATGTGCTTGGTTTCCCGACTCAAAGCGACTCGTATGTGGCAGTTCTGACCCCAAGAAAGGCATATGCATGTGGGATTGTGAAGGCAATATAATCAAAGCATGGAGAGGAGGGAGGATGCCTAAAGTGACGGATATTGCTGTTACACCAAATGGAGAAAAGTTAATCAGTGTTTTCTCAGATAGGGATATTCGGATACTGAATGTGGACACAAATACTGAGCGAGTCATATCTGAAGAGCACCCAATCACCTCTCTTTCTGTTTCGGATGATAACAAGTATTTGATTGTTAATCTCAACAGCCAAGAGATCCATATGTGGGATGTTGAAGGGTCTTGGGAAAAGCCGTTGAGGTACAAGGGCCATAGACAAGAGAAGTATGTGATACGTTCTTGCTTTGGTGGGGTCAATGGCACATTTATTGCCAGTGGCAGCGAGAATTTTCAGGTATATACTGCATTCATACTTAAGTCTGATTTGAGGGGGTGTTTGGCTTATTGTTCATTTGTTTGGGTAAATTGATTCTGATCATCATTATTTAGTCGGTTTAACTCTATCTAACTTGACCAGTACTAAAAATTACCCGTGTCCGTTTTGACCCTTTATATACCCGCCCATCTTGCCATCTTTAACATTCTCTGAGGAGATCACATGGACAGCTTCTAGCAATTGCATCAATCATCCTCCTTTGTCCAAGCAGGTGTATATTTGGAATCGACGCAGTTCTGATCCAATAGAGGTGCTTTCTGGCCATAAAAAGACTGTAAACTGTGTGAGCTGGAATCCCAAGAGACACCAAATGCTAGCATCTGCCAGTGACGATCAAACCATTCGTATATGGGGACCAAATCGATCAGAGAAAGATGCATGCTAAGAAGCTCATATGAAATATGTGAACATAACTTATTGTTAGTCAAAACATCTTTTTTGTTTTCTTGATGCTTTCTTTTGATACATAGTATTTTGTGCATCCATCGTTTTTGACTTGCAGCAGTTTGTTTTTTCCTGTATTATGTGTAAAGTAGCCATTTCTGCTACAAGTTTCTAGTTTGCTGCATATTTCTGTTTCTTTTGTAGTTAAGAAATGGTTGTATGATTCTGTAAAGCTTGGTGAACTACTTGCTTCAAAATCATACATCCAGTTAATTAAAAATTAAATAAATTATGTCAAAGTTCAAACAAGTAGCCGGAAAGAAGGAAATTGCGGACTTCAGAAAATTAGAAGGAAACATCTTTTGTATTAAAGGTGTCTATGAAATCATATACTATCTCGGTTTTGCTGAACCAGTCGTCTCTCGAGGAGTTTGTTATCGAGAGAGGCGTTAGACATGGTGAGCCATTGTTACCTTTCCTATTTAAACATGTTGGGTTACTTCACTTTTCTCAAATGTTTATGGGATTATCATATGCAAGTTTTGTAGCTTTTATATTTGGATTTTTCTAACTTGTGCCATAAGGCAACAAGTTAAGCACACCAAAAGGACTTAGAGGCCCATAAAAAAGGACTCATGGACTTAAAAACTCATGGACTTAAAAAAATACACTTTTTTCTGTACTTTTGTGTTGGTCCCTAAATCCATTTTCATGGGTCTCTGAGTTTTTTGGTATATTTAACTTGTACCATTTATATTTTACTGTTAATATAATGGTGGGTCATAGTGTAGTTTGGTGTCTATAAATTCATTTTGAAGGTATGTGGCCTTGTGTGAAGTTTGTGTAGTTGGTTTGACTTTGGTAGTATGTGGTCATAGTGTTGTCATAGTGTGAGGTTTTGGATCAGAGAAAATTATTTATTTACCCCAATAGTACACATGTGTGTACTCTATATGCAAAAAAAAAAAATCAACTTTCTCAAATACCTCATAGGCGACTCTCTCATAAGAATTCTTAGGCAACTTTCACAGAATTGTGACAAGTGTCCATTTGGTAGGTGGGGTTTTTTTTTTTTTTTTTTTTTTTTTTTTTTTTTTTTTTTTATTTTGTATATAGTAAATTACTAATACACCCTTTACACCAAAACCCTATAAAAGAATAGTTATAACTTATAACCCTTAACTCTTTCTTCTCTCACTAGCCGCCACCACCACCTACACCATCACCGGCCGCCCCACCGAACACCACCACCGCCCACTGTGACACCACACCGCCACCACCAAAGCCTCCATCGTGACCTCCTTTGCTATTTTAACCACCACAAGCGCCCAAGAAACCATCACCACCACCACAAGCACCACGTTCGACCGGATCCGGTCAAGATCCGGCCAGATCCATGGCTAGTGGTTGTTGCGGCGTTGGTGTATCTCATTGATGGTGGCTTCAAGATCCGGCGTTTGTGACGACTTTTGTTTCATACGATCTTTAAAGATCCATATCTTGGTGACGACTTTAAAGATCCGGCGTTGGTGATGACCGGATCCGGTCAAGATCCGGCCAGATCCATGGCTAGTAGTTTGTTGTTAGTTGATTTTTTTTATTGAGTTCAATGATTTTGGTGATGATGGTGGACCTGCTGCATAGGAAGATTTGGGTTCAAATAAACCACAAATGTTATTGCAACATGCAAGTGTAAGATGATATATCCGGTCTACAAGAATGGTATATTCAAATAAGCCACAAATGTTATTGCAACATGCAAGTGTAAGATGATATATCCGGTCTACAAGAATGGGTGTAGACAGTGGAATATGTAATATTGAAACCTTGAACAATATTTTATTTACATGGATCATTTTGCTAGCCTTGGGTATTTTGTTATCCATTTTGAATACACTTATAATTGTTTTGCTAGTTCATCGTTCAAATCTAAGTTCACATTGTATTTTTCTGGGTGGTATCGTATGTTATAAAGGATGAGTTTAATGATTTATGCTTCTATTGCCGAGAATAGAGTACGATATTTTGTTATAAAGAATGAGTTTAATGATCTTATGTTATAAAGTGATATATTTTTGTTGTTTTCAAGTTGCGTATTTGAAAATAATTAACGATTTCAATCTTTAAAAATTTTCTTGCACCATGGCTAACTGTTGGTGGTGGTGGCCGGAATAATTGGGTGGTGGCCGGAATAATTGGGTGTCGCCGAAATAATTAGATAGATCATAAAGTTAGATGGATCATAAAGTTTTGAAAAAACTTAGATAGATCATAAAGTTGGTGTTTTGAAAAAAAATGTTGGCCGGAATAATTGGGTGTCGCCGGAATATAAGGTGGTGGTGGTGGTGGTCGGAGTTGTTGGTGGTGGCCGAAATAAGTGGTAGTGGTTGGAGTGGGTACAATAATCAAAATGTACAAGTTTTAAAGCTATAAGTACAAAAGAAAGTGTGATGTTATATATGTAATTTACACTAATATAAAAAATATGAGACCTAGTTGCCCAAGAATTTACAAAAGTAGGACTCAGTCGCCCATCAAATGTGTACTATTAAATAATATAAAAAAAAAACTACTTTTTAACTAAAAGACAAAAAGCTTAAGTCGCCCAAGAAAGTAGGTCCCAGTTGCCTAAGAAATTAGGGGGGTTAGTTGTACTTTGCAAGTACAAAGTGGGACAACCAAGGGGACACGTGTCAAAATTCTGAAAGGGTTGCCCAAGATTTCTTATGAGAGAGTCGCTTTTGGGGTATTTGGAGAAGTTGGAAATTTTTTAGGTATATAGGGTATGCACATGTGTACTATTGGGGCAAATAAAGAATTTTCTCTTTGGATTATTCTTTACTTTTGGGTTTCAATCATTTGATAAACTGTTTGTCCTTTTTGAAAAAATAACAGGAAAGTTACAAATATATGTTCACACCACCATACCTGACAAAAAGACTGCGACATGTAGCAAGATAAAATGTGATTTTAAAGTGTGAAAATGTGTTATGTGCGAGTCAAAATGTCAAGTTGTATTGGTTGATTAAGCACATGACTTGGGACCTTCCAGTCATTTTCACACAAACAATGCTTAAACCTCATAAGTGAACAATGGCATTATAGCAATGTCATACCCGGTGCCAGTTTCGTGTAGATAGTAGCCGTATATTCATTCATAGTTTGTTGATCATCACCACATCGGCTTTGTTCCATCTTTGTTTTATGATTTTGGGAGAATGATGCACATGTGTAATGTGTTGTACTACATGTTTTTACTGTAAAATAGATAAAATGGTCATGTTGCCTAATTTCGGCATCAAATGAGCACTTTCATACTTGTATAAAAATGGTAGTTTATGCATAACTCAGCCTAAGAATCTACACCGGAAATGGAAGGCACATTAACATGACTGGAGGAATCGTTACATTTTGTGAATATGCAAGTAATAAGGATGACTCAAAAGGCATCATTACCTCTTTTAAACAATAATTTGCTAGTGGTAAAATGATGATTTTAGGATACTGTGAGCACTAAACACATTTTGAGTAGCTTATAATTTATAAATCTGGAACTCTTATATTTTTGGTAAGTTTTGAAACTTTTGGATTGGAGCCATAGCAATGATACGTTATAAACGTAATCTAAACGGATATAATTTCAGAAAATATGGATTGAAATTGCTAATTTTGGAAGAAATTCTAAGTGATCAATTTGATACTAATTGTGCTGATCTAGTGGTATTTACATAGAAAGTTTGTTGGTTTTAGACTTTTAAAACACATTTCCTAAAGCGTTTTTTAGCACATAGTTTTGCACAAATAGTTACATTAGTTATATAAGTCCTCCACTTGGTTTAGAATATGTGGTCACCTATTTCCAAACTTCCAAAGTTAGATAGATATATTAAAATATGGACAACAACCATTAAGTAACATATTCAATCCAAGACCATTCGTAAACGTTGATTCTTTTGGTTCAAATTAAGTTAAACACCTTTAACTGATGTTGACAAATATGGTATCTCTAATCTACCTAAAGTTTTAAAGAATAAACATCTAGTTCTATTATTCTTAGTTACTAGTACGAGAAATAGACAAATGTCGAATTTGGAACATAAGACTTCTTCTTTTGTGATATCACACGTTTGACTAGTTATGTAAAGCATATGTCCACTTTAATATTTCTTCGTTGCAAAACAATAAGTTAAAGATATATAAATGTTTTGAGTGATGAAATATTAAATAAAAGAAAAGTCGTGTGACATTATAGGTGGTGCGTGGGAATCGCAACAGGCTTTACCTCTCAAGGGATCTCGAGAAGCTTACAACCCCCACCAGTCAGTGTACCTGATCGTTGTAGTATAGTATAGTGACAAGTACCGGGGGATTGATCGTTCAGCTTAGGAATAGTGTCGCTAGGATTAGAAAGCCTAAATACTAGTTCTAAGGGTGAGGGATGATTATTTTTGTATTTTTATATTTTTATAAAAGCAATTAAAATCTCGGGGTTTGAAGGATTTGGGCGGAATTAGTTGCTAATCAACTAACCCAATACTAAGATGCAATCAAAATAAAATACTAGAAATGAAAATAAACTAAATTACACTAAAGTTGTGAGCAGTAATTGGAGAAAATGTGTTTACTTAGATTTCACTACTCCCTAGACATCTTTTACACGTTAATTACTTGTTATAATTGCATGGATGACGGATTGTATTCCTTAATACCATTCATGGGGTGGCACACATAACTCCCCAATTCTATGAGCTCTTATCTCCTCCTACACCATGCCCAGCACAACTATAGGGATTGTAAACAGTGGCTCATGCATTAAATACAACCAATAAAGACCTAGTGCGCCTCGGTTCATGTTTCTTAAGACGTTCAAGCATGTTACCAAGTGGAGATCTGCCAGTTTTCTTAAGCCTAACATATAAATCATTCATCCAAGACAAGAATAAACAAGTAATCAACACATAATTAACATCTAAGTTTCATTAGATCTAAGCAAACACAAGATAGATCTAGCCTAGCATAATGGAATTGAGACAAGAACAAGATATAGACAATCAACACATAGACATATTGATTGAATTAAAGGAACACTTATCTCAATTACAATGCAAGGTATCAAGGGTTTGGAACCCTTGAAAAACCTGTAAAAGTTACACCAAAATCGTACTTAGGGTTTCTCCTAAAACTTCTCTCTTTAATGTGTGAAAATTGGAAAACTATATATAGAAATATAGGTCTGACGGCGTCAAGACAAACATTGTGACGCCGTCACCTCGCCGCCAAAACTCTTCTCGGACTTAAATGACCCCCTAAAAACGGATCATTTTTCGCCTCATCATATACCCTTACACTTGAGATTTGCTTGTTCTCAAGCAAATGCGCTTTTATTCTACTCAAAAGACAAGTTAGGGGTCATTTAACACTAATATAAAAGTAATTACAACAAATAATCGTTCCACTAAAGACCAATAGACAAGCACGGAGGTCATACACAAGCACCTCACAAATAGTGTTTAGATACTCACATCTCTCGGGTGTAATAAAGTATAAATTACAATATGGAAACGGAAGATATCTCTCACTACCTGTCATAGCAAAATAGATTACCGTAGGCTTGGGAAAGGATCAAACCTCCACCACATGGCGTAAGCACCTAGGATAAACTATCAAAGAGGTCTTTTAAAAGGTTTGAAACGTTAGGTGTAGGGATATGAAATACACGGTTTTGTTGGATAAAGGAAGTTTTACTGGTGACGAGTTAACAATCTTAGTTAATTACATGTACAATGTGGCGTTGCTAAGCCAAGACTAGACTCGACTTAAGCTAATAAATGAAAAATAACAAATACATAAAATGAACATAGAATAAAAAGAGATGGTAGTCCGTATGTTTTTCTCTTTTTTTTTTTTTTTTTTTTTTTTTTTTTTTTTTTTTTTTTTTTTTGCATACACTCTTACCCTACCATCCAAAATAATACATCATAGGGAATGAACGTTCCCCTTACACTTGAATCTTTACATACTTTACATTTAACTAAACTAATGACTCGAATTAAGAAAATCAAAACACTTGGAGCACTTTTAAGATTAACGTACATATGGGGGTAATAAATGATGTTCTTCCCCATTACTCCATAAAATAAGTACTTACCCATGAGTCCCAATCGTCCCAAAACAATATGTACAAGGATACGACTCGACTTAGCAACCATGTAATCAATTAGATAGTTAACTTAGGGTTTAACAAATAACAATAATGCACTAAAAATGAGCGCATACACGGAAGGCTAAGGCGATTTGGTTGTACATTTAAGTGGGGTGTAACAAATTCTTCCTTTAAGTAAGATGCTTAAAGTTAGAAACGAAAAGATAGGCTCGGAGGGGTGTACTAGGGGTTTCGTGTACTAAAAATGAGTACAACGCTAAGGGTGTGGGAAAAATTAGTTAACTTAACTAGCCAAGTAATATGACTTAAATGGTCAAGTAATTATAATACGGGTTTAACACAAGGGTAATCCTAATGCCTCTTATCATGTAGTAAATCCTACCACACGAATGTAGTCTCACTAGCGGTCTCGGGATGCATCACTAACGCAAGTTCTAGAATCTAAATGCTACCGGTACACTCATGAGCACTAATAGTAAATGCTTTTCCTATCAAATCTAAAGGCGAACCTCACATATTTGGGTGGAAAATTTTTCTGAATATACGGTTATGTGCTAGTCATACAATCTCCTATCCATGAGACGCTTGCTATGGCTAAAGTTTCACTCCTAAATATTGTAAAAAATTTTAAATTTGGCGCTAAAATTGCACTAACAAGTATTTCTCATAGTTTTATTACACATCTACCATTAAACAAAACAAACTCAAGCGAAAGTGCATATGTAAGGTATCATCTTTTTACCCTCCCCTTACACCTAAGATGAAGATTGTCCCCAATGTTCAAGTAAAGAATGTAAAAGTGAAAAAGTAAAGAGAATGAAATCAAATACTCCCCTAATTCGCTCGGTATGGATAATAAGGTGGCCAGGTTAAATCTTCCTCCAAGAAAATGAACAATCAAAGCTTCCCTTCCAGAATATAAATCATCTTCTTGTCATACATAATCTGTAAAACCTGATAAAATAGACAAGACAACCTCGCGTAAAATCGGCGGCATTCTATATAAGTTACTAAATCCTAGAAAACAAGATAAGATATAATGCTTGTGGAATGAAGTTTGCAGATCTCCTGGAGATTATAAAACTTAATAATTCAGAAAAACCATAAGACTCCGTTAGAAAAACAAAACCGGTAAAATTTCCAGATTTTTACTCCTGACGCCGTTAAGAGTAAACTCCTGACGCCGTCAGAATTGACCTGCAGAAATTCTTATGTTAAGTTTCCGGAAAATTTATGGAAAAACTTGGTCCTACTTCCTGGAAAATCCTGCAAAACTTCATTATGACTCAATACAAGCATTTGACTCTAACAAATACGAATATACATGTTCATTTAATATTGTGGAGAATCATGATCGGTTTGTTTCTTAAAAACATATTTGGGGTTTCCCCTTACACTTATCTTTTGCAAAAATACTTTTAGGTGGAGTTAAGACTAGGCCAAACAACAAAGTAAATTATTTCCACATTTAGTTTAGAAACATGATCTACCAACAATAAAAATAAAGCATGCATACGGAAACAAATAACAAACAAACAAAAATAAAATCACACAAAACATGGGTTGCCTCCCAAGAAGCGCTTTTCTTTATTTACGAGTCTTGTAGCTAGACTCAAGGTCATGGGTTACTACGTGACTTCATCATTGGTTCCACTCTCTAGGTCGTCTTCTAAACCAGTTTTGTATTCCGGACCTAGTTGCAAGCACTCTTTGTAGAAACCAAGCATCCTATTTCTCACATACTCTACTCCTCTACGTCTATCCTCCTCATTCCTATAATAAGCCGCTTGCTTGTGTTCCTTTTCGAAATTAGAGAGAAGGCGGTATTGCTCAATCTTGTAGGGCATTTGAGAAGCAACCTCATCATTCCCTTCCTTGAATCTAACTATCCCTAAAGTCGGATCATAACTCATCTTAGTGGCCTCAACAAATGGTTTTCCAAATATTATTTGGCTTAGGCAAGCATCTATCACCGGACGAGTGTCCTCAACTATCATAAAATCGATCTCATAGGTGAGATTCCCTATAATCACATGCAATCCTTTCACTCTTCTCGCAAAATTACTTATCAGATTCTTATTAGGCATCATCCTAAAATCAAGTTGCTTCTTCATCACCCAATTGTAATAAGTCCTAGTCATGATGTTCACGGGGGATCTAGGGTCGATGTAAGCTTTCCATATATGCATGTGCCCGATATTGCATGGGATGTTAATGTTAGAGGGGTCTCCCATTTTGATAAGGGGGTCGCCAAAGATATATGTTCTCTCGGGGCTATCGAATAAATCCTTATGGTATTCCCGTTCTTCCTTGGTTGGAAACTTATCAAAGTATTCTTCTATAGGTTCTACCTCCTCTAATTCCTCTCTATTATCAACCTCAACTTCCCTATTCTCATCCTTAGTCTCGGCTTCTATCCTAACTTCATTCTTGTCACTCTCTTCTATCTCCTTATCTATTGGCTTAATGGTGACAACATTGACAAAGTGGACATGTTTGGATGATGAGGGGTCCTTAATTTGGCTTCCACTATTGGTGTCCCTAGTGTCCTTCCTAGGTGTCATTAATGCTTGGTTGTTGAGGGCTTTCAACAAGTTGTCAATCTTGTTGGTCATCTCCGTTTGTTGTTGGTTGAATTCGGTTTCGAACCTAGCTATGCGGGCTTCTTGAGATGCCATAAACTTTGACATCAATCCTTCAAGATTGTTGGTACTACCATAGTTGTTATAAGGATTGTTGTTGAAAGTACGGTTGGATGGTGGACCGGTTGGTTGGTAACGGTTAGGCGGATTGGAAGGATTGGGTTGATTTTGTTTCCACCTAAGGTTTGGATGATTTTTCCATGAGGGGTTGTATGAATCACCGTATGTGTTTGGCTCGGGCTTGAAAGTGTACCACTTTTCTCCCGCTTCGTCGGTACGCGTGGATGCGTAGTCCGCAAAAGCTGTTCCGGGGAGTTCCACACAATCACGAGTGTCGTGGGGACCACTACATAATTTACATGTGGAAGTGATTCTGCTTACATGGCTTAAGGATTTTGAAGCTTCGTAAGATTTCATGAGAGACTTGACTCGACCTTCAAGTTCCATGATCCTACGGTCGGGAGTGCTAGAATTGTTCGAAGGCAAAGATATTGCCTTGACCGTTTGTTCAAGTCACGGGGGTCATTCCAACTTTCGTTGTCATAGAGAGCAAGATCTTCTATGAGTTCCCATGATTGTTCCGCACTAAGATCACGTAGCTTACCACCGCCCGATTGGTCAATGGCTCGCCTCGTGGAGATGTTGATATGGTCATAAAAGATTTGGACTTGGAGCCAAAGATCTATGCCATGATGAGGGACTTTTTGGAGTAAGTCCTTGAAACGAGTCCATGCTTCATAGAGAGATTCATTTTGACGTTGTTGGAACATCAAGATGTCATTTCTAAGCTTAGTAGTTCTCCCCGGTGGGAAAAATTGAGCAAGGAAACGAGTGGTGAGATCATCCCATGTGGTGATGGATCCCGCGGGTAAACGCTCAAGCCATTGACTAGCTTGATCCCGTAGAGAGAATTGGAATAGGCGTAATCGGGTTGTCTTTCTAGTTTCAACACCTAGGTCTATGGAATCTACGATTTTTAGGAAGTCCTTAAGATGTTGGTTTGGATCTTCGGAACGAAGTCCATGGAATGCACATCCGCTTTGCACCAACCGGATGGTGTCGGATCGCAAGGGGGTCACATTGGCTCCGGTGAGCTCAATGGTGTTTCGGTAGCCTTGGTGGCTAGGTTGGGAATACTCTCCTAAGGTTCGGGGCCTAAGGGGTTCTAATGGTGGGTTTTGTTGTGGTGGGATGACGGGTTCAAAGATGTTCCCGTTATCCATGATGTCGGGTGGTTACGAACAAAGGCACAAAGAAATAGATAGACTAAAGAAACCTAAAAAATAAAAATAAAATCTTACTAGAAAGAAATCTAGCAAGTAGACCTAATAAAAAGAAATTCTAACCTAGACAATAACTATTTCCCCGGCAACGGCGCCAAAAACTTGGTGCGTGGGAATCGCAACAGGCTTTACCTCTCAAGGGATCTCCAGAAGCTTACAACCCCCACCAGGCAGTGTACCTGATCGTTGTAGTATAGTATAGTGACAAGTACCGGGGGATTGATCGTTCAGCTTAGGAATAGTGTCGCTAGGATTAGAAAGCCTAAATACTAGTTCTAAGGGTGAGGGATGATTATTTTTGTATTTTTGTATTTTTATAAAAGCAATTAAAATCTCGGGGTTTGAAGGATTTGGGCGGAATTAGTTGCTAATCAACTAACCCAATACTAAGATGCAATCAAAATAAAATACTAGAAATGAAAATAAACTAAATTACACTAAAGTTGTGAGCAGTAATTGGAGAAAATGTGTTTACTTAGATTTCACTACTCCCTAGACATCTTTTACACGTTAATTACTTGTTATAATTGCATGGATGACGGATCGTATTCCTTAATACCATTCATGGGGTGGCACACATAACTCCCCAATTCTATGAGCTCTTATCTCCTCCTACACCATGCCCAGCACAACTATAGGGATTGTAAACAGTGGCTCATGCATTAAATACAACCAATAAAGACCTAGTGCGCCTCGGTTCATGTTTCTTAAGACGTTCAAGCATGTTACCAAGTGGAGATCTGCCAGTTTTCTTAAGCCTAACATATAAATCATTCATCCAAGACAAGAATAAACAAGTAATCAACATATAATTAACATCTAGGTTTCATTAGATCTAAGCAAACACAAGATAGATCTAGCCTAGCATAATGGAATTGAGATAAGAACAAGATATAGACAACCAACACATAGACATATTGATTGAATTAAAGGAACACTTATCTCAATTACAATGCAAGGTATCAAGGGTTTGAAACCCTTGAAAAACCTGTAAAAGTTACACCAAAATCGTACTTAGGGTTTCTCCCAAAACTTCTCTCTTTAAAGTTTTAAATTCATTTACTCAGGAAAGGTTTATGAACAAAACACACAATCTCAAAACAAACTTTGAAAATCAATCACTATAATACATCCACCTTTAGGAGTTTGTAATTTGATGACCTATAACTTGGGGAAAATCTTAGTAATGGAGACTAAGCACCGTAGGTGGAGAAAGACTCAATTCCTGAAATCCTGCGGAGGATCCCAACCTTATCCTAATCTATTATTTTCAACAACACCCTTTTACGGATTTAACCCTGTAAGTCTTTCAAAACAAGATTCATGATACCCATTTCAATTATTCCTAATAAAGGAATTTAATTCACCTCAACTCCTAGCGATTTCATTAAGATCTCTTTGGAACCACACCACCTATCATTTGTAGACCAATGGTCAGAATTAGAGAACGATTCAAACATAGGGAGATATGCTCAGAGCATGAGTGATTGACTCTAGAAATGGTTGGACTAACCATTTTCCATAAATCAGATTCCTTTATAACCATAGTTACCACACGAGCCTAGAGACTGCACCATTTGAAGCACTCTATGGTCGAAGTGCCAACATCCATTGGCGGATCGAAATTTGGAAAAAGCCTAACTCACTAGTCCAGTAAGCATTCATGAAATAACCAGAAATTTCCTACAAGTCAAGAATCAATTACAAATTCTATAAGTTGTAAACCATTAAAACTTCAAGTTAGTAGCCAGATCATGTTGAAAGTTCTGCCTAGGAAAGGCATGATATCATTCAGAAAACTGGGAAAGTTGAACCCGATATACACTGGACCACGTAATATTTCAGACAGAGTAGGCCTGGTGACCGTCAGACTTGAGCCTTGTTAGAGAACAACCGGATTACACAACCATGCTTCACCTATTCAAATCTCAGGAAATGACTTTCAGATTAGTCACTCATAATCCCATTTGGAAAGGAATCCAACCCAAAGACAAACGTAAACTTGGTGAGAACCAATAGAAATCATGGACTGTTAGGTCAAACGGTTGAAGCGGAGTCGAATTCCTATCGTGGAGGTTCGCTGGAATTCTCAATTATTATCATCTTTTCACCAATATATTTCAGAGACCAACCAAAACTGAACTTCGGGACGAAGTTCCTGTTAGAAGGGAAGACTGTCACAACTCGTAATTTCCGGTCATTTTCCAAACCTCGACAATTTACTATTCATCAGTTACTATTCACCGATTACTATTCATCATTGTACTATTCATCGTTTTTGAGGTCAATTTGATATTCCGAGAAGCGTTCAAAAATTTTACTATTCACTTGACACTATTCATTTCCGGAAGAATTTTCACTATTCACGTGCATTACTCATTTCATCGTAAATTTAGTTTACGAGTATTCAAATTCGCGTAACCGTATTGGTTCAAGTGTGAATTCATGCATTATCCTTTGGGACATCTCATACAGACTAGAAATAGTCTACGTATCATCATTGTGTCACTTGCATACTATTCCACTCGTAGGATAATTAAATTTATACTTTTGGTATAATTAACGATTTACGTATGTTTACTTTAAATAAACACTAATACGCGAACTATAAATGTGTCTAACATGTCCGACACTCCCGACTATGATCCCAATATATTTTTATATTCATTTTAATAATATAAAAATTATAATATTAATTTAACCGGTGTTTTCAAACCAATGGCTACATTCTACGGTCGGAGCTTATCACTCCGTCGGTTTGCGTTATTTCAACACAATAATTATTTTAACACCCAATTCTTTCAAAGAATAATATTTTACAACTTTTACAACTTCGTCGTATTTTATTTCACCTCGGTAACATTTATTTTTTTAGTTAACTCGGTACCCGATAACACCTAATACACAAAAGATCTAACTAATGCATACTAGGGAGACATAAGCTTTAATTAGCCACAAACTTTCCCCCATTTCTCTCCTAAAAACCGGCCACATGCCCCCTAGGACCAAGACTTCAAGATTTTTTTTTAGACCAAATATATCTATTTCAATCTTTCATTTTTCTTACATTTCAAAACAAACTAGAAAACATTTTCTCTCTTTCTCTCTTGGTGGGTGGATCGGCTCAAACAAAAACAACAAGAAGAAACATCAATTTTTCCAAGATCAAGTGATAATCAAGGTTATTTAGTACTTCTTGTTAGGGTTTGGAAGTTTAAACACAAGGTTTTGCAAGTTTTTCATCTCCACTAATCCACTAATCCTTCAAGTAAGTTTTCAAACTCATTTTCATGATTTCCTCAAGTATCTTTCAATGATCATACACTTTTATTCAAGATATATATGCATATGTTGATTTATACCACTCTATATACACTTTTTATAACTTACAAGCCTTAGGTATATTATATAGGTGAATCCTTGGTAGATTGTTGTGATGGATGATATTTAGGAACCCATGACACCCTAAGAAGGTGTATGGTAGGATTAGACTAGTTTTGTGGTGATTGAAAGTGGTTTGGTTGAAGTTGGAACAAGTTTGAAACTAGGAAAATGATTTTTGAAAATATACATATACCTACTGTTACTATTTTAAAAACGTGGGAAACTCAGGAACTCAAGGTTAATTTTTGACCAAAGATTTAGAAAATACTCTCCGATACGAAACTATAGCCGAAAACGGGGATAAAAACAAGTTAATAACGAAGGAGATATGATTTTTGTAAATTTAACGACGAAAACTATTTTCTGAAAAACTGCATGCTGTTTGACAGTTTTCGACGGGCAAATATAGGCATTAAACGTAACCTAGAGGAGCCGAGTTATCAAAAATATATTAGTACTTACTAAAACGAATCCGTGGGCATAAAGAACGAGGAAAATGAACTTAAAACGACCAAGTTATACGCGTTTTAACACCGTCAAAACTATATATATATATATAGTCACTACTAGAAAATAATAACTTATGCACTAAATGGTATATTTTCTAGAAATGCTACTAAGGACTATATTCTTAACAAATGAAATACGTATGACCTAAGAGAATATTTATACGACTTAACGACGTTATTTCAAGGTTTTCGATACAAGGAATTTAACCCTAACATTTTTATACGATATATATTACGACAAGTTTTTATAACTCCAATTGGACTTATTTTTCCTAGGTATGGAAAGTATTTTACTATGACAATAACTAGTATTTCCAAGTTACGAGTGGTATAGGCATCATGTGCACGTACATTCATTTCATCACGTCATGATCTAAAGTAGATCGTTATTACTCATATTAGGTTGCGGTTAGAGATCGTGCCTCATTTCAGTGTATCCACTTTTGTCGTCGTAGCTATCGCACCAGGTGAGTCATAGCCCCTACTTTTTCAATTGTTTTGGTAAACTCTTTGGGGGAGAATACATGCTCGTTTTACTTAAAACGCATTACTTGTTTTACCTGGTTGATTTCTCAAATATTCCCAGCTTTATCTAAATATATATTTGATCACCTGCACTTCATTGGTATGCTTGACTACCGGTATTTCTTTGGTATATTTAATCACCTGCATTCATTTGTATGTTTGATTTCCTGTATTTCATGGGATTGATTATCCTTGTTTATATGACCTCATAGTCCCCAATTGTTCTTATATGTCCATTGTAATACTGTGGTATTCCCCACTTGGCTGTGATGTCAAACGTAATATTGTGGTATTCCCCACTTGGCTGTGATGTCAAACGTATTGTGGTATTCCCCACTTGGCTGTGATGTCAAACGTAATATTATGGTATTCCCCACTTGGCTGTGATGTCAAACGTAGTATTGCTGTTTCCCTACTTGATTGACCTATATGTCCATTGTAATATTGTGGTATTCCCCACTTGGCTGTGATGTCAAACGTATTGTGGTATTCCCCACTTGGCTGTGATGTCAAACGTAATATTGCTGTTTTCTTACTTGACTGAATTGTGATGCCTTTGCATCAACCTTATTACGGGTTTTCCCGCCTGACTGATTTATCATATGGCCTTATCGACCGAATTATTTATATAGCCGTTTTGCTATATTTATCTGGGAATTTGGATACTAATATTACTTTTGTTCACGTAGACTTTAACACATTTGGCAGTGGGTCGTAAACACACAGGTTACAAATCTCTTATGGCGGGACTTGCAACTGAGTGGATTTACGATGCCTTTGCTGGGTGATCTTTTCTCTATAGGCTTTATTTGTTAAGCAAACTTTATGAACTCACCAACCTCGTGTTGACACTTTAGCATGTATTTTCAGGTTTTAACCTATGGCACGCTACAGGAGGTTTTGGCAGGGCATGGCATGGTCATAGAAGACTCTGATTATTTATATGGGGACCATATCAAACTATTTTAAGGGCCTACTTCCGCACTACTTTAAACAATGTAAATACAATATTTTGACTTAACTATTTTGTTCTAAATGATTGAAATGAAAACCATTTTTGAACTAGTGTTGTAATACCAATTGAGTTACACCCCAGCTACACGTATGCTTCCGCTGGACCCGATTTTGGGGGTGTGACACGCCGTCAGAGAAATACTCTTGACGCCGTCACCATGGAAAATTAAGACTTTGGCGTTTTCTTCACTTTTATGCTCCAAAAACGTCCGAATTGCTTCCTTTTCCAGATTTCTCTCCCAAAGTACCTAATATCACAAAAGGAACGATTTAGGGCAATATTTGATCAAATAAATTCGGATTCGGGCTTAAATGACCCCCTAAAAATGGATCATTTTTCGCCTCATCAATAGGTAACCAAATATAAATTCAGTTAAGCTTTTGTTTATTTCGGCTGCCAAAAAACAATAAAAAGGTAAATTGCAGAAATCGTTTTTAAAAGTTTGATCAAATTGCAAGTTTCATTCTAAATAGTTTGAAAGTGCATAAATCGTCCCTAAAACAAACCATTTAGCAAATTTTGGTCCCTAGCTTAACCAGCGTTAAGTAGATTCTGTTAGAAGTTACACATTAGCCCTTTTGGCTAACAACTGTTGCAGCGTTCATCCTTTAAACTAACGGTTGTTTATAACTAACAATTTTCGGTTTATTTAAAGTTTTTCGCTTTTTTATATACGTTTTTATAAAAACATGTACGTTTTAATATAAGTTTTTATACGCTTTTATATATCTCTTTGTATACATTTTTATACACATTCTTATATACGTTTTTGTATAAATTCTTATACATTTTTATACGGTTTTATGCTTTTATACGTTTTTATATATGTTTTTATATACTTTTTTATACGTTTTTATAATTTTTATATACATTCTTATGTACTTTTTACACGTTCTTATATACTTTTTTGGTTCGTTACCCAACAAAAGTAGAAGGCTCTTAAGAATGGTATCACTCAGATGACCTTGAACCACCACTTCGACCAATGCCAGAACCACACGCATGTAATTGTCAATGTTGCAAAAATACATTTCAGTGTTTAAATAAGAGGCGCGCCACATGTGGACATCAATTAACAACTATATCGTGTAACTCATGATGGAACGAGTCAAATAACCATGAAAGCTTTCCTATTTATCTTTCAAGATATAGTTGTATTAATTTCAGTTTGCTTTGTTGACTTTTAGTTTGCTTTAATTTAAGTTATTATAATGTTTATGTAATATGTTTTTAGAACATCTATGAATTTCAAATATATGTGCTTTCATCTTGTTGTAGATGTAGAAACAATGGGTGATTCGATGTGACTTATTTTTTTAATAAGTTCCCGCCATTTTTTTATCTTGAAATATTGTGATGAGTGCTTGTGGAATTGGTAAAGAATGGAAGAAAATTTATTTGATAATTGTGTTCTTGATGTTACTGTGATCATAATTAGTTCAGTTTGGTTGAAATTAATGGGTGGTGGGATAAAATTATAACAATATTCAAAATAAAATGTCCATGAGTATAAAGAATAGAGTATATGTTCGAGTTTCTGTTTTTTGTCAGATGTTTGGTGAAGACTGAAGACCAAAAGGGATAAAGACGAGGGTAAACTGCAAAAAATGTCCTTGAGTATAAAGACGAAGGTATAATAGTCATTTCGCATGGGTTAGAATAGTAACTAACGATTTTTTTAACGCTCGTTAGGCCGAGGGATACAAATTGCATGGAAACATCTAGAGTAATGGCTAAATTAGCAATTTTAGTTTTTTGGTGGTTAAATTTATAATTTTGACTATACTCATGGACATTTTTTTTAGTTTATCCTATATAATATAAAAGTACCTCATTTAGTATTGGAGTGTAACATCATCGACCCAATGAGTTCTGTTATATTTGCTTTGTGTCTTTACACCATCTACCAGCTCACGGATGGCTACTTCCGCTTAGTCGTTAGCCTGGGAATGGTAGTGTGCGGTTTGTGGAAACGTATAGGGGGGGGGGGGGGGGGTAAATACGTTCCCGTTTAAAAACTTAAATCTTTTGTATCAAATAACCGATCAAGTGTGACGCAATATGAAAAGTGTCAATAATAGTAGTACAACGGTTTTATTGGTTGTATTTAATGCATGAGTAGATGTTGATGATTCTATGATAGGGTACTAAACGTGTCGTCGTAAGAAGAAATAGATATTCATAGAGTTGGGAAGGACGTGCACGCCCCCACGACTGGTATTAAGGAATACAACCCTTCAACTAAACAATTGTGACATTCAACATACAAACAAGAGATAACTAGGGAGTAGTGAAATATAAGTAAACACGTTTATCTCATTATACGAAGTCCACCACTTTTATTTTCTTGTTATTTTATTTTTTGTTTATTTAGTTTAATTTGTAGTTTGGGTTAGTTGGTTAGCAACTAATTCCGCCCTCTCTTCCAAAACTCGAGATTTTAATTGCTTTCATAAAATATAAAATACAAAAAAAAAAAAAAAAAAAAAAAAAAAAAAAAAAAAAAAAATCCCTCACCTTTAGACTTAGTTGACCTACACTTCAATCTTAACGATACTATTCCCCTAGAGAACGATCAATCCCTCGGACGTACCATATACTACACTACAACGATCAGGTACACTGCCTAAAGGATTGCAAAATCTCTCAAGATCCCTTGAGAGGTAAAACCTTTTGCGAGGTTGCAATCCACGTATCAAGTTTTTGGCGCCGCTGCCGGGGAATAGTTATTGTTTAGGTTTATCTTTTTATTTCATTTAGGTCTACTCACTAGATTCCTATCAAGTGATATTTTTATTTTCTTTCTCATATAGTCTATCTTTTTCTTTGTGTCTTTGTTCGTAAAAAATTTTCATTGACTATTTCGTTTGCCACTATGGAAAGAATCCACCCCTTTCACCTGAGGAAGTAATCGTGTTGCGTGACCAAATTGAGAGCGAAATTAGGGAACTTAGGGAGCTTAATAGGCTAATTGATATTGAGCTTGATAGTGCACTCAACGACCTAGCAATCGCCATGTACTCGAACAAAGACTTAGAACCTGATGATTTTGCGGTTGTTGAAGTTATAGAGGAATAGGGAGATGGGGAATTAGATCACGAGTATTTCAATTTATACCCCACTAAGAAGGAAATCGCCTACTATAGCAATATAATTGACAATCCTCGACCGCCCTTTGTTAAAATTGATCCAAAAATAAAGAAGGGTAACCCTCGGAATGTAAGATTGGATACAATGATAACATCAAATAGTTCCGTGATTTAAGTGTTAATTTCCCCTTAATTACTCATCTTTTGTATTAATATGTTAGGATATATACTCTTATTCGTTTATATTCTGTTTTCAGGGCAAAGATGAGCAAAGGAATGAAGAAACGCAGAAATAGAAGGACTAATGAGAAAATATGTGGAGTATGCGGATTCTGCACCAACTACGGCGTAGAGAATCTATCTACCTACGCCGTAGCAACTACTTACGAAGACTACGGCGTAGCTCATCCATGTCTACGACGTAGTAACTTATCATAAGGCTCTACGGAGTAGCTACTCTCCACCTACGGCGTAGACCCCAAAATCAAGCAGTAAAGAACTCACGTGGCCAAAGAAGAAGTTACGGCATAGTTTCCCAATATAACTATGTTGTAGAAGCAACCAATGATGAAACTACGCCCGTAGCACTTGATCAAGCTACGATGTAGATGAAATTAACAAAGGCTACGGCGTAGCAGCTCATACAGCTACGCCGTAGCAAAGTCGGGCCTATAAATACCAGCCCTAATTCCGAGTTTATTCATTTTCACCACACAGAAGCTGGGAGGAATTCAGGGAGCAGGAGGAACGAAGTTCAATCTGCATACAAGTCATTTCCAAGGGAGAATTCACACACCAATCATAAGTTTATTCATTCCTTTGATTTGTATTAGATTCATGTTTACATTTATGATATCAAACACTTGTTTTACTGCATTTATGAATATGAATGGCTAAACACCTCTTAGTGTTAGCCTTGTTATGAAATTGTTATTTTTATGATGTAGTTTTCTCCGCATTTATTATCATTTTGTCTGTATACTTTTTTGCGAGTCTTAGGACACTCTAGTTTTGGTAGTGTTGAGGATTGGTAGTTCCTTGGAGGCTTGGTGAATTAACCCTAGGACCCAAGCCAATGAGGATGTGACTTGGTGATAAAAATATCACCATACATGTGTGAATTAACCCTAGGACCACCTATCAATCCAATATGCTTAAAGAAGTTAGAGGGGGTGTAAGATGCGACCAATACCCTCATCCCGCTAGACTTGTCCACGTTAGTAGAGGTACTTAATGACTCTTGCATCTTCGTAGGTTCACGCCGACCGATGAACTCTTACATTTACAATATGTGAGAATAGGACAAGGTGTAAGATAGATTTAGGTGATTTAACCCTCTGATCCTAAATGTATATAACCCCTAGACGAAATGATAGGATGCACTTGCTAGAAAACTAATCATGATAATAACAAGAGTAGTAATTAGGTTAACACTGCTTCTCTTTACTAATTTCCTTCTATTTATTTACTTGCTTTGTTATTTACTTTTATTAGCATAATATCTTTAATCATAAAAACCCCTTTTAAATGTGATACTAAACTTAGATAGACTCCACACGCATAGCTCTTGGGACTACCAACTAGCTATACCTCACACGACCGGGTACATTGCCCGATAGTGCATTAGGTAGACCTTAGGTACACGAGCAACTTATAAATATTAAAATCTGGTCGGTAAAACCTGCATCATACAAGTACATTGATCAAGCTTACATTGACTGTGAATCCCCAATCAACATGATGTCCTCGAGGGTTTATAATGATATAATGAATGCACAACTTCATGATTTTAGAAGATTTAGCAAGTGTTATAGATTGCCGCTTATCTCATGTTATATTAGGTAAGCTATTTGTCGAAGAGTCCAAGTTAAGGTACGATCGGTTAAAAGGCACGGTTCAGTTTTCTGACGAAATCGATAAAATCACATATAGGATGCCTCATAGGATGAAGGAATTTTGTTACGTGCCTCAATTAGACAAAGATGACATTAGTGCATTTGAGGATATTAACGAAGAGGATAGGAAAAAGGGCATGAATTATGTATGGGAAAAATGAGCCTTTTTTATAAGAACTGTCTAAGCCTTGGTCCTAAATACAAAGTTGATGTGGAATTTGTTAAGAGGATTAGAGAGGCAATTGAGAGAAAGGATAGGAAAACGTAGAGTGTGACTTTGAGTCTAGCTACAAGACTCTTAAATAAAGAAAAACGCTTCTTGGGAGGCAATCCAAGCTTTTTCATTGTTTGTTTGTTTTTATTTGATTCCGTATGTATGCTTTATCTTTTTGTTTATTGTTCATGTTCAAATAAATTGTGAAAATGCTTTATTTTGTCTTTAACCTCCTCTTAATTACATATAAAGGTATTTTGCAAAAAGATAAGTGTAGGGAAGATCATATTTGTTTCTAAGAACAAATTGAACATGAACGATAAAAATTAGAGATTAGCATACACATTAGTATTTGTTAGAGTCAAATACTTGTATCGAGTCACAATAGATGTTTTGTAGGATTCCAAGTATTAAAACTTAGATTTTTCCGGAAATAAAATATATAGAATTCTGTCAGATCACTTCTGATGGCGTCAGGGGTTATAACCTGACGGCGTCAGGTGTTGTTCCTGTAAAATTTTCCAGGTTTTGTTTTTTTGTTGGAATTGTATAGTTTCGTAAAATTTTTAATTTTTAAACTCCAGGAACCTTCAAACATTTATTTTTCAAGCATTATATCTTTAATCGTTTTCTAGGATTTACTTTTATATAGAATTTACCACCGATTTTATACAAGGTTTCGTGTTTGTTTTCTTTGTTGTTTAACAGGTTATATTGGACAAGAAGATGATTATATTTCAGGAGTGAAGCTTTAAAGTTTCATTTTCTTAAAGGAGGATTTAACCGTGTTACCACATTGTCCATACCGAGCGAATCAGGGGAGTACTAGTTTCTTTTATTTTCATTTATCTTTACTTTTACATTTTTTTATTTTGAACATTGGAGACAATGTTTGATTTAAGTGTATGGAGGTTAAATTAGGATACCTTAGAAACTATAACTTCACTTGATTTTTGTTTTGTTTAATAGTAGATGCGTAATAAAACTAAGAGAAATACTTGTTAGGGTAATTTTGGCACCAAATTTAAATTTTTTTGCAACATATAGGAGTAAAACTTTATTTGATGCGTTTTTAGGGGGTCATTTGTAGTAACCCACTAACTTCCCCACTAAGCCTCCCCTGGGTTAGCTATGCCTCACTAACTTAATTTAGGCCCTCACTAAGCACCCTCTAGGATTAGAAATTCCTATATCATTTTCCCGAGTAAAATTTTTGCTTCATTACATCTCTACTACCCATATGACTCCTAGACTTTGTCACGTATCCGCCTATCCACAACACCACTATGTTTACCTCCTGTAAACATCCAGGTATGTCAAGTCTAGGTTATAAACACTAATACACTAAGTAATCTATCATTCTAGGATACTATATATGTTAGAAACCCTAACAAAACCCTAATTGCACCCTATGTGTTTACGGTTATCTTTAAAACCCTAATTGCTTATCTGAACTAGTTTGAAAGTGTTCAAGGCTTAGGTATAAGTTGATATAGTAACTTTAGGATATCTTAGACTCCCTAGACCATAGTACAACTCCCTAGAACTTAGGTACAAGTCCCTTAAGCACAAAACCATAACTAGGGTTTATAAGTCCCAAAACTAGGTCAAACTTTCCCACAAGCTACCACCACTTAGTATAAGCCTCCTAGGACTTAATATTAGTCACTAAGAACTCATAGGACCCTACTCTAGGATCAAAACCTTAGGCTAGACCTTAATCTTTCACTAGATAAAACTAGGTCAAAACTAGCTAAAACTTAACCAAAGCACCTCAAGCTTCTCAACCAAGCACCCTAGTAGCTTAAGCACCTCAAGATAGTACCATAGCACCACCCAAGCTACCACCCAAGGTGGTGGATCACCACCTTACTCCCCACTTGTGCCGCGACCAACCACCATCCTCCACCCTCCCCTAGCAGCCCCCTAGCTAGTTATAGCTGCACTTAGTCACCCATTTAGGCTTCCTTAGTCAGCTAGTAGCTTTGCCTAATCACCTCACCCTTTTCTACCTCCTTGTTCCTTTCCTTGCTTAACAATCCAAACGCACCCTATAAATACCTCCTTTCCTCCTCCATTTCACTTCACACCTTCCTCTCTTCTTTACCTCACATAGTTCGGTAGTACTAAGTCCCTAGAACCCTTAGAAGTCGAGTAGTATAGCCCTAGTCCTTGTCGAGTTCTAGTTTTAGGCCAAAAAGCCCTAATCTTCACGTTAGACCTCCCACGACCTAGGTAAGCCTCAACTTTGATTCTAATAGCCTTAGTATTGATATAGGACACTTAGGATACGCCTTAGAACCTTTAGATAAGCCTTGATCATTTTCATTTAGAAGTTTTCATTTCAAAACCCTAATTTTAAATAAATACATGTTTATATGCTAAATTGTCTTAACTTGTGCTATAATCTGATTTAGGATACTTAGTTAAGTATATATTAGCTAAACATAAGCTAGGAAACTCTTTTGTTACATTAAAATATAGTTTACATAAAGTTAGGACTAGTTTTGCGGTAGTTTTCATGCATAGGGGTATATATGGTAACTTTATGAAAATACTAAGTCTAAGGACTATTTTTTACATAACTTAGAAGTATAAAGTAAGGACCCTTTTTGCAAAGTTCTAGAGCCCTAGGATAGAAAATAAAACAAGTTAGAAACTTATAAGGACTAGTTTTGCAAATACTATTAAGTTAAGGGCATAAAAGGTAAATATATAAAGTTAGTATAGTTTAGGGACTATTT
Organism: Artemisia argyi; assembly: GCA_030686995.1. Classification (NCBI taxonomy): domain Eukaryota; kingdom Viridiplantae; phylum Streptophyta; class Magnoliopsida; order Asterales; family Asteraceae; genus Artemisia; species Artemisia argyi. The sequence goes on from CM060681.1 coordinate 179,251,978, forward strand.
ATGCCATTTCTTTAAAATATACAAGTATAGGGACTAGTTATGATAAGTATAGATAGTTAAATACTTGATATATAAGTTTAGGGTAGAAATTGTAAATATGTAAAACTTAAAGGGTCTAAACGGACTATTTTCATATAAATAATATAAACCTATTTTTACTTAAAAAATAATACAATAGTAGGGAGCTTCATGTGAGGAGTTTCATTTGGGTAATCGTTTTGACGAGTTTGTTGGGTTTACGAATTAAAGTGCCTTGGCTCCTCAAACGTTTACTACATGACTTCTGAATTATGATGGCCCGAATGATATTATGTATACCTAAATGATAATAACAACATAACTCAATAGTAGGGAGCTTTGTGTGAGGAGTTATATACTTCTGAATTATGATGGGCCAAACGGTATCATGCTGGCAGCATAATACAATAGTATGGAGCTTCATGTGAGGAGTTATACTTCTGGATTACAATGTCCCGAACGGTGTTATGTTATAACTAAATCTAGAAACCCTAACTATAATTACTTGAAAACCTAGAAACTAAGCACTTGACATACACACACCAACACTACCCCCAGGATACGTGAGTCAGCCGTCTAAACCCCTATATCACTTGCTTTAGACCCATATGAGTTTTCATAGCCTCACTTTTAAATGCTTTACAAACCCTGTGAGGGGGATACATGCTTTAAAACCGAATACAAGACTTTTTCTTTGGTTGTTGCACGAGTGTTACTTTCTGCCACCATTACATAACTAAATTCATGAGCTGATGCGTGGGAATCGCACCTTGCTTTACCTCTCGAGGGATCTCGCGAGGCTTACAACCCCCACCAGGCAGTGTACCTGATCGTTGTAGTATAGTATAGTGACAAGTACCGGGGGATTGATCGTTCAGCTTAGGAATAGTGTCGCTAGGATTAGAAAACCTAATTAATAGTTCTAGAGATGAAAGATGATTATTTTTGTGTTTTTATATTTTATGAAAGCAATTAAAATCTCGGGTTTTTAGAAGAGTGGGCGGAATTAGTTGTTATTCAACTAACCCAAAAACTACTATATAACTAATTAAACTAATGAAAATGAAATTAAACTAATATTAAACTAAGGTTGTGAGCAGTAATTGGAGAAATTGTGTTTACTTAGACTTCATTACTCCCTAGATATCTTTTACATGTTAATTACTTGTTACACTTGTATGAATGACGGGTTGTATTCCTTAATACCATTCGTGGAGTGGCATACATAACTCCCCAACTCTATGAGCTCTTATCTCCTCCTACACCATGACCCAACACAACTATAGGGATTGTAAACAGTGGCTCATGCATTAAATACAACCAATAAAGACCTAGTACGCCTCGGTTCATGTTTCTTAAGACGTTCAAGCATGTTACCATTTGGAGATCTGCCAGTTTTCTTAAGCCTAACATATAAAATCATTCATTCAAAACAAGAATAGACAAGTAATCAACACATAATCAACATCTAGGTTTCATTAGATCTAAGCAAACACAAGAGAGATCTAGCCTAGCATAGTAGAATTAAGATAAGAACAAAAGATGAACAACCAACACATAGACATATTGATTGAATTAAGAGTATACTTATCTCAATTACAATGCAAGGTCTCAAGGGTTTGGAACCCTTGAAAAACCTGTAAAAGAGGCACCAAAATCGTCTTTAGGGTTTCACCAAAACTTCTCTCTTTTTTTAATGAAAAAACTAGAAAACTATATATAGGAAAATCGTCCTGACGGCGTCAAGAGTTAAATCTGACGCCGTCAACTCGCCGCCATACACTTCCTCGGACGCCCTAGATCCAATCGTGACGGCCTATGTGACGCCGTCACCACCTTCGGTAAATTATTCTTGGCCACTTTGACGCCGTCATAACTCCATCTGACGCCGTCACCAGCTACGGTAAATTAATCTTCATGTCTGACGCCGTCAAGAGAAAACCCTTGACGCCGTCACCTTGTATTTCCAGCTTGGATTTTTGGTACTTTGTCGTTTTCTTCACTTTATGCTCCAAAAACGTCCAAAATAGCCTCTTTTCCAGAATTCACTCTCCAAACACCTAAAATCACAAAAGGAACGATTTAGGGCAATATTTGATCAAATAAATTCGGATTCGGGCTTAAATGACCCCCTAAAAACGGATCATTTTTCGCCTCATCATATACCCTTACACTTGAGATTTGCTTGTCCTCAAGCAAATGAGCTTTTATTCTACTCAAAAGACAAGTTAGGGGTCATTTAACACTAATATAAAAGTAATTACAACAAATAATTGTTCCACTAAAGTCCAATAGACAAGCACAGAGGTCATACACAAGCACCTCACAAATAGTGTTTAGATACTCACATCTCTCGGGTGTAATAAAGTAATATAACATTATGGAAATGGAAGATATCTCTCACTACCTGTCATAGCAAAATAGATTACCATAGGCTTGGGAAAGGATCAAACCTCCACCACATGGCGTAAGCACCTAGGATAAACTATCAAAGAGGTCTTTTAAAGGGTTATATCGTTAGGTGTAGGGATATGAATCACACGGTTTTGTTGGATAAAGGGAATTTTACTGGTGGCGAGTTAACAATCTTAGTAAATTACATGTACAAGATGGCGTTGCTAAGCCAAGACTAGACTCGACTTAAGCTAATAAATGAAAAATAACAAAAACATAAAATGAACATAAAATAAAAACGGGATGGTAGTCCGTATGTTTTTTTTTTCTTCTTCTTTTCTATTTTTTTTTTCTTTTTTTTTTTCGATTTTTTTTTTTTTTTTTTTTTTTTTTTTTTTTTTTTTTTGCATACACTCTTACCCTACCATCCAAAATAATACATCATAGCGGATGAGAATTCCCCTTACACTTGAATCTTTACATACTTTACATTTAATTATTCTAATGACTCGAATTAAGAAAATCAAAACACTTTGAGCACTTTTAAAATTAACGTACATATGGGGGTAATAATATGATGTTCTTCCCCATTACTCCATAAAATAAGTACTTACCCATGAGTCCCAATCGTCCCAAAACAATATGTACAAGGATATGATTCGACTTAGCAACCATGTAATCAATTAGAAAGTTAACTTAGGGTTTAACAAATAACAATAATGCACTAAAAATGAGCGCATACACGGAAGGCTAAGGCGATTTGGTTGTACATTTAAGTGGGGTGTAACAAATTTTTCCTTTAAGTAAAATGCTTAAAGTTAGAAACGAAAAGATAGGCTCGGAGGGGTGTACTAGGGGTATCGTGTACTAAAAATGTGTACAACGCTAAGGGTGTGGGAAAAATTAGTTGACTTAACTAGCCAAGTAATATGACTTAAATGGTCAAGTAATTATAATACGGGTTTAACACAAGGGTGATCCTAATGCCTCTTATCATGTAGTAAATCCTACCACACGAATGTAGTCTCACTAGCGGTCTCGGGATGCATCACTAACGCAAGTTCTAGAATTTAAATGCTACCGGTACACTCATAAGCACTAATAATGAATGCTTTTCCTATCAAATCTAAAGGCGAACCTCACATTTTTGGGTGGAAAATTTTTCTGAATATACGGTTATGTGCTAGTCATACAATCTCCTATCCATGAGACGCTTGCTATGGCTAAAGTTTCACTCCTAAATGTTGTAAAAAATTTTAAATTTGGCGCTAAAATTACACTAACAAGTATTTCTCATAGTTTTATTACACATCTACTATCAAACAAAACAAACTCAAGCGAAAGTGCAAATGTAAGGTATCATCTTTTTACCCTCCCCTTACACTTAAGATGAACATTGTCCCCAATGTTCAAGTAAAGAATGTAAAAGTAAAAAGTAAAGAGAATGAAATCAAATACTCCCCTGATTCGCTCGGTATGGATTTTAGTTGGCCAGGTTAAATCTTCTTCCAAGAAAACGAACAATCAAAGCTTCCCTTCCAGAATATAAATCATCTTCTTGTCACAAATAACCTGTAAATCCTGACAAAAGTAGACAAGGCAACCTCGCGTAAAATCGGCGGCATCCTATATAAGTTACTAAATCCTAGAAAACAAAATAAGATATAATGCTTGTGGAATGAAGTTTGCAGATTTCCTGGAGATTATAAAACTTAATAATTCACAAAAACCATAAGACTCCGTTAGAAAAACAAAACCGGTAAAATTTCCAGATTTTTAACTCCTGACGCCGTCAAGAGCAATTGCCTGACGCCGTCAGAATGAACCTGCAGAAATCCTTATGTTAAGTTTCCGGAAAATTTCTGGAAAAACTTTGTCCTACTTCCTGGAAAATCCTGCAAAACTTCATTATGACTCAATACAAGCATTTGACTCTAACAAATACGAATATACATGTTCATTAAATATTGCGGATAATCATGATCGGTTTGTTTCTTAAAAACATATTTGGGGTTTCCCCTTACACTTATCTTTTGCAAAAATACCTTTAGGTTGGAGTTAAGACTAGGCTAAACAACATAATAAAGTATTTCACATTTTAATTGAGAAACATGATCAACCAACAATAAAAATAAAACATGCATACGGAAGCAAATAACAATCAAACAAATAAAATCACACAAAACATGGGTTGCCTCCCAAGAAGCGCTTTTCTTTATTTACGAGTCTTGTAGCTAGACTCAAAGTCGTGGGTTACTACGTGATTTCATCATTGGTTCCACTACCTAGGTCATCTTCTAAACCAGTTTTGTATTTCGGACCTAGTTACAAGCATTCTTTGTAGAAACCAAGCATCCTATTTCTAACATACTCTACTCCTCTACGTCTATCCTCATCATTCCTATAATAAGCCGCTTGCTTACGTTCCTTTTCGAAATTAGAGAGAAGGCGGTATTGCTCAATCTTGTAGGGCATTTGATAAGCAACCTCATCATTCTCTTCCTTGAATCTAACTATCCCTAACGTCGGATCATAACTCATCCTAGTGGCCTCAACAAATGGTTTCCCAAATATTATTTGACTTAGGCAAGAATCTATCACCGGACGCGTGTCTTCCACTATCATGAAATCAATCTCATAGGTGAGATTCCCAATAATCACATGCACTCCCTTAACTCTTCCTGCAAAATTACTTATCCAACTTTTACCGGGCATTATCCTAAAATTGAGTTGCTTCTTCATCACCCAATTGTAATAAGTCCTAGACATGATGTTCACGGGGGATCTAGGGTCTATGTAAGCTTTCCATACATGCATGTGCCCGATATTGCATGGGATGTTAATGTTAGAGGGGTCTCCCATTTTGATCAGGGGATCGCCAAAGATATATGTTGTCTCGGGACTATCGAATAAATACTTATGGTATTCCCGTTCTTCCTTGGTTGGCAACTTATCAAAATATTCCTCTATAGGTTCTACCTCCTCTAGTTCCTCATCCTTATTAACCTCAACTTCCCTACTCTCATCCTCACTATTGGCTTCTACTCTAACTTCATCTTTGTCACTCTCCTCTATCTCCCTATCTATCGGCTTAATGGTGACAACATTGACAAAGTGGACATGGTTGGATGATGAGGGGTCCTTAGCTTGGATTCCACTATTGGTGTCCCTAGTGTCCTTCCTAGGTGTGGCTAATGTTTGGTTGTTGAGGGCTTTCAACAAGTTGTCGATTTTGTTGGTCATCTCCGTTTGTTGTTGGTTGAATTCGGTTTCAAACCTAGCTATGCGAGCTTCTTGAGATGCCATAAATTTCGACATCAATCCTTCAAGATTGTTGGTACTACCATAGTTGTTAGAAGGATTGTTGTTGAAGGTACGGTTGGATGGTGGACCGTTTGATTGGTAACGATTAGGTGGGTTGGATGAATTGGGTTGATTTTGTTTCCACCTAAGGTTTGGGTGATTTTTCCATGAGGGGTTATATGAATCACCGTATGTGTTCGGCTCGGGCTTGAAAGTGTACCACTTATCTCCCGCTTCGTCGGTACGCGTGGATGCGTAGTCCGCAAAAGCTGTTCCGGGGAGTTCCACACAATCACGAGTGTCATGGGGACCACTACATAATTCGCATGAAGAAGTGATTTTGTTCACTTGGCTTGAATGCTTCGGAGCTTCGTAAGATTTCATGAGAAACTTGACTTGGTCCTCAAGTTCCATGATCCTACGGTCGGGAGTGCTTGAATTATTCGAAGGCAAAGATATTGCCTTGACCGTTTTGTTCAAATCACGGGGATCATTCCAACTTTCGTTGTCATAGAGAGCAAGATCTTCTATGAGTTCCCATGATTGTTCCGCACTAAGATCACGTAGCTTACCACCGGCCGATTGGTCAATGGTTCGCCTCGTGGGGATATCGATATGGTCATAAAAATTTTGGACTTGGAGCCACAAATCTATGCCATGATGAGGGACTTTTTGGAGTAAGTCCTTGAAACGAGTCCATGCTTCATAAAGAGATTCATTTTGACGTTGTTGAAACATCAAGATGTCATTCCTAAGTTTAGTAGTTCTCCCCGGTGGGAAAAATTGAGCAAGGAAACGAGTGGTGAGATCATCCCATGTGGTGATGGATCCCGCGGGTAAACGCTCAAGCCATTGACTAGCTTGATCCCGTAGAGAGAATTGGAATAGGCGTAAACGGGTAGTCTCTCTAGTTTCAACACCTAGGTCTATGGAATCTACGATTTTGAGGAAGTCCTTAAGGTATTGGTTTGGATCTTCGGAACGAAGTCCATGGAATGCACATCCGCTTTGCACCAACCGGATGGTGTCGGATCGCAAGGGGGTCACATTGGCTCCGGTGAGCTCAATGGTGTTTCGGTAGCCTTGGTGGCTAGGTCGGGAATACTCTCCTAAGGTTCGGGGCCTAAGGGGTTCTAATGGTGGGTTTTGTTGTGGTGGGATGATGGGTTCAAAGATGTTACCACCTTCCATGATGTCGGATGGTAAAGAGTTACGAACAAAGGCACGAAGAAACAAGATAGACTAAAGAAGACCTAAAAAATAAAAATAAAAAAAATCTTACTAGAAAGGAATCTAGCAAGTAGACCTAATAAAAAGAAATCTTAACCTAGACAATAACTATTCCCCATGCTGCGGCGCCAAAAACTTGATGCGTGGGAATCGCACCTTGCTTTACCTCTCGAGGGATCTCGCGAGGCTTACAACCCCCACCAGGCAGTGTACCTGATCGTTGTAGTATAGTATAGTGACAAGTACCGGGGGATTGATCGTTCAGCTTAGGAATAGTGTCGCTAGGATTAGAAAACCTAATTAATAGTTCTAGAGATGAAAGATGATTATTTTTGTGTTTTTATATTTTATGAAAGCAATTAAAATCTCGGGTTTTTAGAAGAGTGGGCGGAATTAGTTGTTATTCAACTAACCCAAAAACTACTATATAACTAATTAAACTAATGAAAATGAAATTAAACTAATATTAAACTAAGGTTGTGAGCAGTAATTGGAGAAATTGTGTTTACTTAGACTTCATTACTCCCTAGATATCTTTTACATGTTAATTACTTGTTACACTTGTATGAATGACGGGTTGTATTCCTTAATACCATTCGTGGAGTGGCATACATAACTCCCCAACTCTATGAGCTCTTATCTCCTCCTACACCATGACCCAGCACAACTATAGGGATTGTAAACAGTGGCTCATGCATTAAATACAACCAATAAAGACCTAGTACGCCTCGGTTCATGTTTCTTAAGACGTTCAAGCATGTTACCATTTGGAGATCTGCCAGTTTTCTTAAGCCTAACATATAAAATCATTCATTCAAAACAAGAATAGACAAGTAATCAACACATAATCAACATCTAGGTTTCATTAGATCTAAGCAAACACAAGAGAGATCTAGCCTAGCATAGTAGAATTAAGATAAGAACAAAAGATGAACAACCAACACATAGACATATTGATTGAATTAAGAGTATACTTATCTCAATTACAATGCAAGGTCTCAAGGGTTTGGAACCCTTGAAAAACCTGTAAAAGAGGCACCAAAATCGTCTTTAGGGTTTCACCAAAACTTCTCTCTTTTTTTAATGAAAAAACTAGAAAACTATATATAGGAAAATCGTCCTGACGGCGTCAAGAGTTAAATCTGACGCCGTCAACTCGCCGCCATACACTTCCTCGGACGCCCTAGATCCAATCGTGACGGCCTATGTGACGCCGTCACCACCTTCGGTAAATTATTCTTGGCCACTTTGACGCCGTCATAACTCCATCTGACGCCGTCACCAGCTACGGTAAATTAATCTTCATGTCTGACGCCGTCAAGAGAAAACCCTTGACGCCGTCACCTTGTATTTCCAGCTTGGATTTTTGGTACTTTGTCGTTTTCTTCACTTTATGCTCCAAAAACGTCCAAAATAGCCTCTTTTCCAGAATTCACTCTCCAAACACCTAAAATCACAAAAGGAACGATTTAGGGCAATATTTGATCAAATAAATTTGGATTCGGGCTTAAATGACCCCCTAAAAACGGATCATTTTTCGCCTCATCATGAGCCATAATCACTTGTGAGTGAACGTGAATATAGTTGATAGATCTATTGGAGTTTGACAACTCCCGTTGGTTTGCCCCAGCCGGGCCACCAATAAGTACTATACTTGAAACCCTTAAGGATTAACTTTAGCAAGTTATCCTTCTAGTCCCCTCATGGTTTGATCTGCAGACCCCATGACCCGGACTGTTAACGTGAAGTTTCATGAGCTTAGTGCAACATACCCTTCTTTTACATAACTTTTTCTACTGGGTTTAAGCTGAACCCTGTGGAGCTTGTATTCACTCTATCTCTACTTAAACCTATGACTCTCACTCAACACCTAATGTTGACATTTAAGCATGTTATCCTAGGTATATAAGCCCTTTAGGAACCCATGGCACGGAGCGGCACTAAGCATGAGGACGTCCGTAATAGTTATCATTCACCTACTAATAACATAAAAAAAAAAACGTATCTTAGGGACCTCTCTTTTAGTAAAGTATAACTTTTACTGTAAAACTCTGATAAAATAAATGAATGATAACACCTTTTTCAAAAACGTCTCTTTTCGAGTTGTTTTCTATATCATGTCTTTGTTCCAAAATGTGATACCCCAGATCTATATTCCGCTCTGATCTATCAAAAATGGGGGTGTTACATCATTTAAGTCCTAAGTCGTGAATTTATGATCAAATATTGCTTCAAATCGTTTCTTTTCTCATTTTAGGTACCTGGGACGTGATTTCTAGAATATGGAGCATTTTGGAGCATTTTGAACGTTTTTGGGCTAAAGAATGAAGATAACAAGAAAGCCAATAAAAAGTCAGGATTCACACCTGATGACGTCAGGCTTTGGATGCTGACGCCGTCACTTGAAGATAAAACTGGTGGAATTTAACACGTGACGCCCCAGAAAGAATTTGAAGATTTGCACTTGACGACGTCATGTGTAATTGAAGTGAGGCCGTCTGGCTTTAGGATTACACGAGACGGCCCAGAAGCCATAAAGAGTGATGACGTCAGGATGTTGTTTGGGCGATACGAAACCCTAAAAAACGGCGTTCTGACGGCTTCAGGACCTATAACCTGACGCCGTCAGCTTGTAATCTCTATATATAGTTTAAGTTTTTTCATTCATCAAGTGTGAAACTTTGGTGACAAACCCTAGGGCCGAATTTTATAAGATTTCATGGGTTCTCAAACCCTCTTTTCTCTCATGTTTCATTGAAGATAAGTGACTTTTTAATCATTCAATATGTCTATGTGTTGTTTGATTATCTTTATTGCTTCTCTTCATTTTAACATGCTAGCTTAAGTTATTTAATGCTTGCTTAGATCTAATGAAACCTAGTTATTGATTGTTGGTGAGTTGTTTATTGTTTAGTTGATTGATTCGCGTTAAGCTTAAGAAAACTAGCTAACCTCCTTTGTGTAACAAGCTTGAACGTCTTAAGAAACGTAATCGGATGTGAACTACGGTTTTATTGGTTGTATTTAATGCATGAGTAGATGCTGATGATTCTATGATAGGGTACTAAACGTGTCCTCATAAGAAGAAATAGATATTCATAGAGTTGGGGAAGGACGTGCACGTCCCCGCGACTGGTATTAAGGAATACAACCCTTCAACTAAACAAACGTGTCGTCATTATACGAAGTCCACCACTTTTATTTTCTTGTTATTTTATTTTATGTTTATTTAGTTTAATTTGTAGTTTGGGTTAGTTGGTTAGCAACTAATTCCGCCCTCTTTTCCAAAACCTGAGATTTTAATTGCTTTCATAAAATATAAAATACAAAATGAATCATCACTCACCTTCCAGTTGACCTACACTTCAATCCTAACGACACTATTCCCCTAGAGAACGATAAATCCCCCGGACGTACCATATACTACACTACAACGATCAGGTATACTGCGTGGAGGATTGCAAAATCTCTCAACATCCCTTGTGAGGTAAAACCTTTTGCGAGGTTGCAATCTACGCATCATTGTACAAGGAGAAGCTAGTTCCAAGTGTACCAAAAGTGAGAGGGGTATAAGGGACACACAAGCCAATTACTACAAAACGAAACAAAGTACCTAGGATGCATCCATACGCTGCCTACAAAACAAATCATATATATACACCTGTACAAGACAAGTATATACACATATCATAATGGCCAAGTGATCACATATCATACCATATCAAATGGGGATGCCATAGACTAATCACACCAGCACAGATAATGTCATGCCATTGGTGCCATCAATGACATAACCATGGTACCTCCGTGGCTAGTTAGCTCAGGCAACATAACAGAACAAATCATATTAAATCATATCCATAATCATATCATATCCAAACAGATCATATCAATAGAACGGAATCATATCAAAGCAATGAATATCAAACGAAATATCATGGCAAACGAATAGCTAAATGAATATCAATCAGATGATCATATCAAAGCGAATCATATCAAATGGAATCATATCAAATGGATCATATTATAGCAAATGAATCAAAGTCAAGGATCAAGAGGTCATGAGATCAAAACCCTTACTGAGAAATGGTAGAATAGATGTACCTCAGACAGCAGATGCAAAACACACTGTTGGGAATTATTTGTAAACAGACTTAAGTCTGTTAGTTAAGTCGGGTAGATAGTTAGTTAAGTCTGGCAGACCTAGTTAAGTCTTTTATGTTTTTAGCTAGTTAAGTCCGTCTTGTTCAACAAGAATAGATAAGTTAGGAGATATTCTAGGAAAGGATATGCACACAGTTAGATATCTTAGGAAAAGATATGTATGCATCCTTTCACACGTTTTGTACAGTTAGGGTTTTCCTTATAGTATAAAAGGAACCCTACGGCATTGTGTTCAATGTCAAGTTTTCAAGTTTAATAGAAAATACAAAGTTAGTAATTCTTTGTGTTCTTACTACTTGTGTTAATATTCCGCGTTAACATCAAGTACACATTCTTTAGAGTTCCTCATATAGATAATATTGGATTTATCCAAGGTGTCTATTGTCTTACAAAGGCTGCTTAGATTCAGAACTTTTGGACCTACAAGTGGTATCAGAGCCTATAGAGGGACTCTGAGTAAGAAGAAACACAAAACCACAAACAAACATAAATCAATCACTCACAAATCCTAAAAGATGTCTGTTCCTTGTAATGATGCATTCTCTAGCCAACACAGTGATTCTGAAAAATCAAATCATGAAGATGCTGCCTCGGATAGTGGGAAAACAAAACAACAATAGATCGTACCTGCTACAACCAATATATCCAATATCAAACTCCCAATTCTTAAGAAGGAGGAGTATGATATCTGGGCCATGGAGATGGAGCACTATCTTGAGTACATTGACAATGATGTATGGAAAGTGATTCAGAATGTAAATTCAAAGAAAAGAGTCTCTGTTAGTAAGGATGGTACAGTTAGAGTACTTCCACCACTCACTGCTTCAGAAATTCATGTTGTGGAGAAGGAAAGAAAGGCAAGAACCATCCTTCTGATGGCCATCTAAAGGAACATCTAAGGAGGTTCCATGGGATGGATGATGCAAAGGAGATTTGGGAAGCAATAAGAACCCGATTTGGAGGCAATGCTAACTCAAAGAAGATACAAAAGGGTGTTCTTAAACAGTAGTTTGAAGCTTTCACTGTGTCTAGTTCTGAAGGGCTAGAAAAAGGTTATGACAAGTTCCAACATCTCCTTTCACAATTGGAAGCACATGGTTCAGGTGTACCTGCTGAGGATGTAAATCACAAATTTCTCAGGGCTTTACCAAATGAGTGGTCAACTGTAGCTATGACCATGAGAATGAAGGAAGATGTTGACACTTGGTCAATTGATGATTTGTACAGCAACCTGAAGGTGTTTGAACAAGATAACAAGGGAGTTTCAATGGCATCAACTAGTGCTGCTAATGTTGCTTTTGTGGGACAAAGCAAGAGCAGTACTGCCAAAGTTAATTCTGGTGGTTTTAGTTTTGGCAGCTATGGTACTTCTTCAAGCAAACAGAGAGAAAGGGAGGTCCCTGCAGGATTTGCTGATGAGGTTATGTATTCATTATTTTCAAGAAGGTCAAATGATACAGATCTTATCAATGATGATCTTGAGCAGATAAATGATGATGACATTGAAGAGATGGATATAAACTGGCAACTGACAATGATTGCACTCAAGATGAAAAGGCTATACAAAAGAACTGGTAGAAACTTAAGGTTTGATGAGAAGACACCAGTTGGTTTTGATAAGACAAAGCTTAAGTGTTATAAATGCAACAATACTAGTCACTTTGTCAGGGAATGTCCAGCAAAAGTGACTCCTGATGAGAAGAAAAGAAGGGACTCCATCTATCAAAGCTAGGAAGAGATGCAAAAGAAAGAAAAGAATCAAGTTGGTTTGCTGAAAATGGATGATGGTGTGGTTAACTGGGGAGAGCAACATAAGGAGGAGGATCCAACCAATCATGCTCTTATGGCAATAAGCTCAAATTCTGAGGTATCCCTATGTTCTAAACTATGCATTGATTCATATAATAGTGTTAAAGCTCTTTGCGATGAACAAATGAATCAAATAGAAGATTAGGAAGTAAAAATTCTAGCTTATGAAAATGCTGTTAAAACTTTAGAGACTCAAATTATTAATCTTCAAAATCAGCAAGCAAATTTAAATCAAAAACTTACTTTTCAGGCAAATGCAATCTATGAAAAAGATGAAAAACTGAAAAAGTATAGAAGAATTGGCATGATGGCATTGAGTGATAAAGAATACTTACAAAATAAGATTGACACATGGGAAATTCAAATAAAAACCTGTTTAGGTTAATTGATTTAAGAATGAGTTCAACCAGCAAAGTAGGCTTGGGATATGAGATAAAATCAAACAGTGAGGTCTTAAGTTATGAAGAAGAAATGGAAAACACTGTTTTTAGTTGTAAAGAAGAAGATCTTGTGGGTCAACCTGTATACAAAAGATTTGTAAAATCTGACAACTTTAAAGGAGTTTCGCCTCCTCTAAGTGGAGACAACACTCCTCTACCAAAAAAAGATTTTGATGAGTCATTGTATGTTTATGGTAAAAAGGGACCCCAAGTGCCTGAAACAAATGTCTCAAAAGACAAAACTAGTGAATATTCTACCTGTCAATCTGATGACAGTGAAGGATCCACTGGAAACATCTCTAAACACACTAAATCAGAACCAAAAAGTATCCCAAGTGAAATGTCAAAACCTAAACCTGTTAAAATTAACAAATCTGTTGTGTCTGAAAGTAAGCCAAAACCTGTTGAACCTAGTTGTGAAACTCACATAAAATCTCCTAGGCAGCAAGTAAATAACCAAGAGACACATAAAAGAAATAGGAAAAAGGAAAGAGTGTTAGGAGCAGGTAATTCCTATACTCAGAAAAGTTGCTTTGTGTGTAGTAGTCTTAGCCATTTAATTAGAGATTGTGACTTTCATAAAAAGAGAATGGCTGAAGAAGATGAATTAAAGAAACAAAAAGTGAGTAATATTGGTAATGTAATGTTTAAACCAGTATGGAATAATGCTAACAGGATTAACCATGCAAATAAGTTTATTCTAAGACCAGTATTAATCAATGTTGGTAGGTCACAAGTTAATTCTGTTCAGCCAAATTTTAGTTCTGGTAGGTAAAATTTTAATTCTGCTAAGCCTAATGGTACTTTTGGTTATGCTAATGATAAATCAGTTTAAACCAAACAACAAAAACCTACCAGTGCTTACTATAAAAAACCACAAGTGAACACAAAAAGTCAGAAAAGCAATTCTATTAAATCTCATTCACCAGTGAGGAGAACCTTATCACGGGTGAACCAAATTAATCAAAGAAACAATTTTGCTAAATCACATTCACTTGTGAGAAGGCCCAATGTCAATAATGCATGTGGAAAACTACAAGGGGGTTTGAATAGTTTTATGTCTTTTTAATTTTATAAACACTTTGTTTCAAAAAGGTTGATTCGAGTTTATGTGAAATCTACTCTTGTACAATATAAACAAGTATATATAAACTAAATAGCAAAGTAAGTAAAGAAGTAAATGAGAGATGGAAAGATCGAACCGCGAGACAAGAGATTTATAGTGGTTCGGCTACAAGGACACCTTCCTTGCCCTACTCCACTTCTCGAGCACCTAACTCGAGAGTTTTCTTCACTATGTCAACAAGCTCCCTTATGGAGGAGAAAACCTTACACACCACAACACAACTTCTATACAACTTCTTCACACCTATTTCACAACTTCTTCACACCTATTTCACATCTTCTTCACACCTAGTCAATACTTAATTACACTACTTCTTCTTCACACCTCTATTTCTTTTACACCTAGATTACTTCACAACTTCTCTATCTACATACCTTGCTAACCTAACTTCTTATACTAGCTTCTATCTACTATTCACAACTTATACACAAAATAGATATATATGTGATGATGCACAAACAACTTGGATGTGGAGGTCACAACAAGTTGTAATACTTCTTGTCTTGATGAGTTGAAGTATTCTTCTCTTGCACTAGAAGTGTTGAAGCTTGAATCACTTGCAAACAAAAGCTTATGATTATATGATCAAAGGATTTTAGAGAATAGAAATGGAGATTTAGATCAGAAAGTTTTTAGTGCAAAAGGTGAGGAAAAAGTCCAAGAATAGTCCAGTATTTATAGGGGAGAAAATACTGTGCAGGAGCGTTGCCGGTCCCCTTAATTAGGGGCCGCCTAAAAAAATTAAGGGGGCCGCCCATATGAACGTTTCCCAGAATTATCTTTTTGTCGGGAAGGTTTTTCTAGACCATTTTTGCCATTTTTGGTTGAAAATTTGAATTCATATATTTATAATGATTTAAACATATTCTTTTATTTCCAAAAATGATTTTGTAAAAGATATAAAATGTTTGGTGACATTTTATAAAAAGTCTAGTGTTTAAGAAAAATGTTCATTTGATCATAGAATGCAATAAACACTTTGTTTATTCATACCTTAAGTGATTTGGATGTTAAGTGAATATTTACCACTAAATACTTGTTTACGACATGATTTTTAGTTCAATGGGTTTACGTTTTGTGATTATCAAAACATAGATATATCAATAAATGTTAATAATGTTTTTGGGCATTATTTATATCAATAATGCAGCAAAAGTGTCAAACTCTAATGCTGCAAAGGGTAAAGGGGGTTTTGCTGTTAAGGGCTTAGACTGCTGGAGATGAGATCCATTTAAGAGTGAACTTACCTATAAGTCTCAAAGCAGCATCTGTGGATCTTGTTCATATAATACATACAAGTATGTGGATCCACAAGGGAGACCCAAGCCTGCACAGGCCTGGGTCCTTAAGAGAAACTAATCTCTTAATTTTTTAATGTGCAGGATCATTCACTCAAGAACATAGGAAATAGATGCATATTTGATAGTGGATGCTCTGGGCACATGTCTAGTAACAGGAATCATCTAGAAGACTTTGAAGAAATCAAAGGAGGTTCTATTACCTTTGGAGGTAGTAAAGGCTACATTACTGGTAAAGGTAGAATTGTTGTTGGCAATTTAGAATTTGATAATGTGTCTTTTGTAAAAGAACTTGGGCACTTTAATCTTTTCTCAATATCACAAATTTGTGATAAGCAGCATAAGGTTCTTTTTACTGAAACTGAATGTTTTGTGTTGACTTCGGACTTTAAAATGCCTGATGAAAGTCAGATACTCCTAAAGGTCCCAAGAAAACACAATATGTACAGCTTTGATATGAAGACACCTCATCCTGTAAAAGATTTTGCCTGTTTGATTGCAAAAGCCACTATTGATGAATCTAAATTGTGGCATAGAAGATTGGGTCATATAAACTTTTAAAACCTTAACAAACTTGTGAAGGGAAACCTTGTTAGAGGGCTACCTTCCAAGGTTTTCAAAAATGACCATGCATGTGTGGCTTGTCATAAGGGAAAACAGCATAGGGCTTCTTGTAAAGCCAAATCAGAAAGATTTGTTACTGAGCCCTTACATACTTTGCATATGGATCTCTTTGGGCCTACTTCCGTTAAGAGTATTAACCATGCTCAGTATTGTCTTGTTATTATTGATGATTATACCAGGTTTTGTTGGGTATTCTTTTTGTCTTCTAAGGATGCTACCTCTGGCATCCTTCAAACTTTCATTAAACAAATAGAAAACCAGCTCAACCATATGGTTAAGATTGTTATTTCAGATAATGGTACTGAGTTTAAAAACAGAAGTATGCTTGATTTTTGTGGTAATAAGGGTATAAAACAAGAATACAGCTCTGCTAGAACTCCACAACAAAATGGAGTTGCTGAGAGGATGATTAGGACCCTTATTGAGGTAGCTAGGACTATGCTAGCAGACTCACTCTTACCAACCACCTTTTGGGCTAAAGCAGTCAACACTGCTTGCTACGTTTTTAATAGGGTTAGAGTAACCAAACCTCATAACAAAACTCCTTATGAGCTTATATTCGGCAATAAACCAGAAATTAGTTACATTAGACCTTTTGGGTGCCATGTTACCATTCTGGATACCCTTAGTATGCTTGGAAAGTTTGATGGCAAGTTTGATGAAGGTTTCTTGGTGGGTTATTCACTAACTAGTAAAGCCTATAGGGTATATAACTTAGTGACAAAAAGGGTGGTAGAAACTCTCCATGTTGATTTTTTTGAGAAAAAACCTAATGTGCAGGGAATAGGTTATAAGTGGATGTTTGATATTGATTATCTCACCGATTCTATGAACTATCTTCCTGTCTATTTGGAAAATCAAGCTAACCCTCATACGGGTTCCACAGAAGAAACTAACAATGCAAGTACCCCAAACACTTCCAATGCTAATGAGGAAGAAGATGAAGCTGATGAGCTTCTTATGGTACCTACTGAAATTTAGCATTGTGCACATGGAACAAAGACATCTTTCAAGAAACAAGAGACTATTGCAAAGCCTAAAGAACAAGACATAAAGGCTTCTCCTAAAATTGTTTTAGAAGATATTCAAGCATTTAAAAAGGAAGTGGATGCTCTTGCTCAAAAGCATCTCGGAGAAGTACCTGAAAACAATGCTACAAGTATTAACCCTGTTAATACTGTTAGTGAACCTGAAGAGCTTGATCCATCCCCATATTTTGAGTGTGATGACTCAATCATACCAGAGCCTGATATCTCTGATACACCTGATGAAGGGATCTTTACTATAGCTTCTTATGATCAAGAAGGTGTGATCACAGATTTCAACAACCAACCAACAGAGGTTGATGTAAGTCCTCTTCCTACACTCAGGATTCACAACATTCACCCCAAGAGTCAAATTCTTGGTGATCCTAAGTCCAATGTTCAGACAAGGAGACAAGTACAACAACTAAAGGGAGCTCATGCATTCATAAGTTTTATGCAGAAATAGCAAAGGACAAATCACAAAGATCAACAACATTGTCTGTTTGCTTGTTTTCTTTTTCTAGAGGAGCCAACCAGAAGCCTTAGAAGAAGAAAGTTGGGTAGAGGCTATGCAAGAGGAATTATTGCAATTCAAGTTGCAAAAGGTTTGGGTTTTGGTAGATCTACCTAGTGGAGCTAAAGTCATTGGCACAAAGTGGGTATTCAGAAATAAAAAGGTTGAAAGAGGTGTAGTTGTCAGAAATAAAGCTAGATTGGTAGCTCAAGGTTACAGACAAGAGGAAGATATAAATTATGATGAGGTTTTTACACCTGTAGCTAGGATTGAAGCTATCAGATTATTCTTGGCTTTTGCATCATACATGGGGTTTACTGTCTATCAAATGGATGTTAAAAGTGCCTTTTTGTATGGCACTATTGAAGAAACAATGTATGTTCATCAGCATCCTGGTTTTGTTAATCCTACTCATTCCAACAAGGTCTACAAAGTTATCAAAGCTCTCTATGGGTTACATCAAGATCCCAGGGCTTGGTATGCCACCCTCTCCTCATTTATTGAAGAAAATGGTTACAGAAGAGGAGTCATTGACAAGACCTTGTTTATTAAAAGGGATAAAAAGGATATCATCCTTGTGCAAGTATATGTTGATGACATTATATTTGGCTCAACAAAGGCATC
The DNA here is from genome assembly GCA_030686995.1 of Artemisia argyi. Taxonomy (NCBI): domain Eukaryota; kingdom Viridiplantae; phylum Streptophyta; class Magnoliopsida; order Asterales; family Asteraceae; genus Artemisia; species Artemisia argyi. The sequence continues at coordinate 179,270,547 of CM060681.1, forward strand.
TTGGTGTCAAGACTTTGAAGCTTTGATGCAAAGCAAATTTAAGATGAGTTCTATGTGAGAACTCACATTCTTTCTTGGATTGCAAGTCAAGCAAAAGGTTGATGGACTTTTTATCTCTCAAGATAAATACGTTGCTGATATGTTAAAGAAGTTTGATCTTGCAAATATTAAGTCTGCAGTCACTCCAATGGAGAACAGAGTACCATTGAAAAAGGATGCAGAGGCTGAGGATGTGGATGTTCACTTTTACAGATCCATGATTGGATCTCTCATGTATCTAACAGCCTCTAGGCCTGATATTATGTTTGCAGTGTGTGCTTGTTCTAGATTTCAGGTTAACCCCAAGACTTCACATCTTCATGTTGTGAAGAGGATCATTAGATACCTGAAGGGCAAACCCAATTTGGGCCTTTGGTATCCTAGAGAATCATCCTTTGACCTAGAAGCCTATTCAGATAGTGACTATGCTGGTGTCAGTCTTGATAGGAAATCCACAACAGGTGGATGCCAATTTCTTGGAAGAAGATTGATCTCATGGCAATGCAAGAAGCAGACCATTGTGGCTACATCTACAACTGAAGTAGAGTATGTTGCTGCTGCAAATTGTTGTGGTCAGGTATTATGGATTCAGAATCAAATATTGGATTACGGTTTGAATTTTATGAACACTAGAATCAACATTGATAATGAAAGCACAATTTGCATTGTTAAAAATCCAGTGTATCACTCTGAAACAAAGCACATAGAAATCAGGCGTCACTTCATTAGGGATTGCTTTGATAAGAAGTTAATTAGAGTGGAAAAGATACACACAGACTTTAATGTAGCTGATCTATTGACTAAATCTTTTGATGGACCAAGATTTAACTATCTGGTGGTTAATATTGGTATGGTAAACCCATAGCTACATTTAAAGGGAGGTTAAATGTATAGTTTGTAATAAGTTTGTTCTGGTTTTAAGTTAATTCTGGTAGTATGTAACTTAATTCTGGTATTAGGATTCTATTAGGTCTAGTTGTATTAGTATATATTTGTGTGTTTTCTTGGTTTTAGACTAACTTTTCAGGAATTGCAAGGATTTGAATGGAAGATTTGCTGATCATTTTGGGTTAAAAATGGTTGACCATCAGTTAAGTCTGGTGTGTTACCATTAATACTAGTTGACTTTTATTAAGTATGGTCATGATTAAAAAGCAATTAATTTCTAACCGTTGGTCTGATCCCTCGCTTAATGATTTTTAATTTTCAAATAGTTACGTTACTAATTAATTCGGCGCCAAGAGTTGTATATCAATCATTTTGATTCATTTTTCAACTTCATTTATAATTTTCTTCCACTTTGGCAATATTAGTAAAAAAATCTTTGTTTTTAACCACGGTTACTCTGTTTTTACAAATCGGTACTTTCAAATCATCTTCGCTATGGCTCATCTCTCATATAGTGATAGGCATAATCAAGTTGGTTATTTAAAGAAATCACTCAAAAGCTCAGGCTTTGAGCAAATAGTGGACTTCTTGAATGGTTCTTATATCAGGTATGCCTTAAGTTGCAGCCCCACTATCTATGATTCCTTAGTCAAACAGTTTTGGAAGACTGTTACTTCTGAAACTCTTGCTGATGGGAGCCTACAGTTAATAACAACTATTGACAATGTTGAGTATACAATCACTGAAGCATCTATTTGAAGTTGTCTTCACCTGAATGATGCTTTATGGGATTTTAAGTTGCCACATAAATTGATGTTAGAGGGTATGAATCATATAGGATATCCCACTAATGGCACCCTTACTTTCTTAAAACAAAATCTTTCGCCTCAGTGGAGATTCTTCGCTCACCATTTGCTTCAATGTTTAAGTTCCAAGAGTGGAGGATGGGATCAATTTGATGGCAAAATTGCCTCTGCAATGGTCTGTCTTTCACTTGGAAGAACTTTCAATTTTTCTAAGCTAATCTTTAGTGGAATGGTGGGTAATGTGAAAAGTACACATAAGTTTTTAATGTGCCATCATTTTCTGCAAATGGTTTTGAATATTGCTACAATAAGCAAAATACCTTAGCATATTATGCCCCTTAGAGAAAAGGTTTCTCGCAACATGAAAAGTGGTTTTGAAAGGGGGTTGATATGCCATTATTGGTAGCTATATTGCCTGCTTCCTCTAACATTAATGCACATACATCAGCTTCAACTGAAGCTCAGTTTGCTCCAGTCCATACTCTTGAAATTAGCTCTTCTTCATCACCACCCTTAGATCCTAAAGAGCCTTTCACAATGAGTGTGGATGATCTTCTACAGCTGGTTCCATTACTACTAACAAGAATAAATGGCTTGGAGCAGGAGCTGACCAAGACCAATAAGAAAGTTAAGAAGTTGGAACAAATTGTGAAAAACCTAGGAGTTCATTTAGCTGATTCTGAGGATGATGAGTTAGATAATTCATCCAAACAAGGGGGTATTTGGACCATGCAACAGAAAGCAAATCCTCTGAGAAAAGTAATGTTAGTCCTTCAGAATTAGAAGCAGCATAATTGATTATAAATCTTAGTCAAAGTCACAAGCAAAGGTCAAGGTTAAGAAAGAGATCTACTGCAAAGGAAGTTAAGTCTGCTTCAGTAGTTAAGTCTGCTCATCAAGTTCATTCTGGTACTGGTCAAAGGGAAGGCAAGCAAATTATTCAGGAAACTTCTCAACCACAGAAAACTAAGAAGCAGCTTAGAGAAGAGGATGCTAGTCTGGTTGAGATTGCAAGAATTCAGAATGAAGAAATGGGCAGGACTACACCTTTTAAAAGACACAGAAAGGTTTAAAGTCTCTACTTGGTTGCTATGAATCTTTGGCTATGTTTGAATGAATTTTCAAGGGGTTTGAGAAAGAAGTTATACTTGGTGAAGGTGCTTTGCACTGACACAACAAGTGGTTATCAGTCCACCATGTCTAATCCACAACAAGTGGCTAATCCAAGAGCAAACTACTCTAGGTAAAGATATCTCAAATCCATTTATGGTTGACAATTTGCCAAAAATTGTATGGTATTCAACTCACAATATCTGTGATAGTGAAGAGTTGGCTAGCCCACAAGATTATGGCTTGTGGTAAAGGCTGTGGAAAACCATAACTGGTTATCAATTCATCAAGGTGATGACTGCATTCCACCAAAGAATTGGCTAGTCCAAAAGCAAACGGATTTTGGTAAAGACAAATCAAATCCATTGATAGCTGATGGTTTACTAAAAATCATATGGTTATCAATGTACCATGGTTCCTTAACCAAAACATTTACTACTCTAGAGTTAATGGCTTACTGGTAAAGAGACATCAAATCCATTAAATTTTTCAATGATTCACCTCTCACAGGAGTTAACACACCTGGATGTGATGAGAATAGTATGAAACTTTATGAATTGATGTACAAATGGTCAATGTTGCTGCAAAGATTAGAAGAATAGATGTTGCACACATCAAATACTCAAGAATTTTAAAGTGTTGCAGAATAGATTTAAAGACTTGCAGTTCAAAATAATTCCAAGAAAATAAGGTTCAAAATCCTCAGGAAGCTTTGAAGAAAGGAACTTGAAGTTCATGGGCTATGAAGATCAAGTTAGGGGAGGATTGTTGGGAATTATTAGTAAACAGACTTAAGTCTGTTAGTTAAGTCGGGTAGATAGTTAAGTTTGCCAGTACTAAGTTAAGTCTGGCAGACCTAGTTAAGTATGTTTATGTTTTTAGCTAGTTAAGTCTGTCTTGTTCAACAAGAATAGATAAGTTAGGAGATATTCTAGGAAAGGATATGCACACGGTTAGATATCATAGGAAAGGATATGTATGCATCCTTTCACACGTTTTGTATAGTTAGGGTTAGGGTTTTCCTTATAGTATAAAAGGAACCCTACGGCATTGTGTTCAATGTCAAGTTTTCAAGTTTAATAGAAAATACAAAGTTAGTAATGCTCTGTGTTGTTCTTACTGCTTGTGTTAATATTACGCGTTAACATCAAGTACACATTCTTTAGAGTTTCTCATATAGTTAGTTTGGATTTATCCAAGGTGTCTATTGTCTTACAAAGGCTGCTTAGATCCAGAACTATTGGACCTACACACACCATAAACATAAAGATCAGAAGTTACTCATTCTTCAGCGAATCTACACGAATTAATGATCGTCTTAATATTTAAGAACAATTTCATAAGTTATTACTGATCCAGTACCTATTGTTGTTCAGATTGCCATGTTAAGTTTTCCTGCTATTTATAGCAATTTTTCAAATTTAGTAACCTTCCATATCTAGTAACTTTCCATATTTAGTAACTTTTGGTTACAACTCATAAGCAATCCACTTAGGGTTTCGTTATCGAAATTAGGTTAACATATGACCAATTATATCATAATTATCACTTAAGTACATTTTAGGGTTCACACATATTAAATGGTATTAATAAGTAACCTTATATTTACACCTTACAAAATCATATATTTAAATAATTTAAACTCTATTACACATATTTATTCTTTGAAAGCTTTTACGAAAATGCATAGACAATAGTTTTTGGTCTAGTATAACATTGCTCATCAATATATCATAATACTATAACTTGGACTAGTCTGAGCAAATGAAATTAAATCGAACCGTATCTTATTGGGTTGCTACCCTACAACTCTTCCTAATTAACTAAACGAATGTTGGTCTAGACTTTGCTTTGGTTAACTGTCAAGCTTATTTATGCCATATTTTTAAAACACTAAATATGTTATAAAGACATAACAAATAGGTGGTTTCTTATCTGCTTATGGTGACTAGATAAACAAGTCACCTACATGTAAACTTTATTCCAAATCGTGATTGTTACAGATTTACCAATTGTGAGAATCCTTAACCAACTTGTGATATTCGATTTAAACATACTTATAAAAAAATATTATGTTAAACTATAACGAGATCTTTATGTGCAGTGCATGATCATGTTTTTTTTACGGTCATAAGGTTTCTACTCGTTAATGTCCAAAAACCACAATGTAAATATATTTCTTGATCTATTGTGATAATACATTTCATGCATGCATTAAAAGAAACTTATATTAACTGTTGTGATTCTGTATGATATGTATATCATAATATACTATAACTAGATTTCAAACATATGATTACATGTAGCGTATGAGATTGAGTATGAAAATGATAGTAAAAGATTTATACCTCCTAGTCGATTGAAAGGCTGTTCGAGACTACAAGAAACGAGCAAAAACACCTAAACAAACTCGAACACTATCGTCACTCAAGTCGATGCGTATACGAATGGATGAGCCAAAAGGACCAGCTTCACCACGAGCTATAACGCACCAACGAACCCATACCTTAAACCAGATTACGAGCTGCTCGAACCAAGACCTCACACAAACTGAAGAGGTACTAAATTTACGACCTAAAGTTTTAACCTGCTCACGAACGATAACCCTCCAACGAATGAGACCGAAACGATCTACTAGCCACGAACCAAAGATCACAACGTGAGTACCACATATTCAACGATGTGAGTACCACATATTCAACGAGAGGTAGAATTAAGCCAAAAAAAATCCTAGACATACAATTCGAACCAAAACCAAACACACGATTCACACCAAACTAGAATACCAAACAAGCTTCCACCTTCGTACTTGTGAGCTTGAGGGAAAGAAGTAAATGTCGATTTGTATTATGTTGTTATTAGGGTTTTCTTTATGTGTAATACAATGGAATACTCGGTTAATATAATATGAGAAACGGATGGGAGGATAGGGCATGTGAATTGTCGAGTCTATGGGGAGACTAGGTGACCAAATCTTTTTCAAACTTCAAATGTATTTAGCCATATTTCAAAATGATATTGTTGTGTGCAAGATTAATTGTGTTCGGCCCATATAGGACATATCAAACATGTGATAAAATTTTAGAGCATAGGTTGTGTGCCATATCAAATATATTCAGACCCTTAGTGACATATATGTCGGGTGATATTTACTATAGATGCAAGTTGTTGATTTCTTTTGTAGCTTAGGTTATAGGATTTTCGTCTTAGTAGCTTTTAATCACAACATATAGTCCCACTTTAGGTTATAAATGTATTCAAATGTTCAAAGATCTTATAACATATTCGTTTTAAACGTTCAAATGTTATTCGGATTTTAGGTCGTTATACTCCAAGACCGGGTTTTTAAGTATTATATTACGAGAATGCCTTGAGTAATTTGATTAAGACCTTATATGTATTGAAAGACCAAATATGATTGGTTAGTCAATGTTTTCAGCTGAAAGTCAAGCTTGTTAGTCAAACTATAAGTCAAGATATTATGTAAATGGTTTTAGAAAGTATTGTGTGTCACAAGTGTTAGAGAAAAAAACTTGAGGGACATAAGTTGCCAGAAGCCCAAATTAGTACTAAAGTCAACTTGTTTTAATATTAAAACCAACTTGTTAGAGTACCATAACCAAATTGTTATAGTACCAGAGGGACTATTCTTGTCACGCTTGCAATCTTGATGAATTAAAATGTTCAATTGCAAGAAAGAAATCATTAGTAATAATTCCTATAAATAAGTAACCTTTTATTGATCTAAATTTATGAATTTCGAGTTACGGTTTATGTACCCAAATTGTAGGTTTTGGATAATTATTGTTCTAAAACATAATTGGTTAAGGTCAATTTTTGATTAAGAGTAAATTAGTAAGTGGGAGCTTTCATCATATGATCAAAATATGATCATGTGATGTTAAGAAATGATGAAGGTATGTTAATGGGTTGTATAAACCTTCAGTATGGTATTTCTTGATGTGTTACTATAGGAGTAGGAAGACAAGTTTGGATGATGATGAGGATGTATTGGTAAACTTAACTTTGGAGCTAAGGTAAGTAAATTGGTTACAACATGATATTATAATGATTTATTTATATATTTGCTATGTGGAAGATGATAGTGAAGGTTTAGGAGGCATTTGGCTTATTGCGCTTGGATGGTTAAGTACTTCGTGATCTATGAAAGGTATGTAAGAATTATGTTTTGATTGAATGATATGTGTATTAAGTGTGATGTGCAAGTATGAGTGAAAAGTAGTCTTATGGACTAATGTAACGTGAATGATGCTTATGTGATTAATGATGTCTAATATCATGTTATTATCACTTTTTACTTACCAAGAGTTCACTTACAGTCTAGTTATTAACCGTTTTGTAGGTTCATAAGTGGAGAAAGTAAGGTCTTGACTAAAGGCGTAGGATTTGGAAGCATGGATTGAAAGTGATTGGCTTATGCGTATAATATTAGTGTTAGATGCCGAACTCAAGTCAAGGTTGAACCCCAAGTGTTTTAAAATGGTTTGTAATGTCGTTGTCAAGTTTCAAAGTCCATGTTTTGGTTTGAATAAATGGTTATGTAAGTTGTCTAAGTGTTTTGGCATCAAAGGGTGCTTGAAATGTGTCAAAACGGGTGTTTGGCAAACCTCGTTAAACATGCTTCCAAGGGTCATTTAATCCTAGTATGTTTGTGAAAATGATTTATATGTTGTTTTAAAGTATTCTAGAAGTTGTTATGTTATGTCGGGATGTGGAAGTCGAGTTTTGTTCATTTTAGTTAAGTATAAAAACGGGACAACAAATAGTGCAGAGTGTTGTCTTTGAAGGATCGTAGTGAATTAACCGTTCGTTAGATTAAGTTGAGATCAAAACCAAAATTGTAGTCCTCTGATTCTACTTTCTGATGCAATTGATTACAAGTCCTAATTCCAATTTTAAGCGGGTCAAGTATGCAATTTACAGCAGACTATCCATAAAACAACATGTTGTACAGAAATGGGTCATGTTTGGAAATTCATATAAAATCAATCATAAGTCCGTAGGAGTCGAGACATATCATTTTAAAGGTAATTGAATATACTTTCACTTAAAAACACTTTCAAAAGTTGGGTTGTAACAAAAGTATAAAAGAGTCCTTAATTTTTAATAGAAGGTCTTTCCTGATCATGCCATTTGCGCAAAATTATTGGTCAAATTGAGAAGGGGTGTTCCAATTTTGATTAATTAACTCTTGGGCATATTCTCTAAGGATTGCATACTACTCCCTGAAATTATTTGTCAATTTATCCTGTGCATAAGTCTTTGCTCTAAAAGCTTTCATCCTTGATATTCCAACATCAAATTATTTCTGCATATGATCTTGAATATCCCTCACAGGAATATCCGGATTAGATGAAATTGTTTATATAACATGATCTGCTATAAACTGATGTGTTTCGAAAGCTTTAAATTTATAATACTAAATGTAGAACCATAGAGGGGAGGTGAATACGGTCTTTTCGGCTTCTTCGAAGTTTAATGACTTCAAGCCTCAAAGATCAACAAGTGGTTGTATAACAAATCCAACAACCATAATCACAACCAATGTATATAAAGCATGTAAAGAGACACCACGATATATACTGGTTCGGGATGGGGGGTTTATACCATCCGTACGTCCAGTTGCGAATCCATGACATGATACTATTCACTAAGTATAATCCTTTCGGTGGACTACAAACCGTTACAAGTTCACTCCATTGATATTCCCTAATATCGATGCCTACAAAGAAGGAGTTACTCCCACGGTATTCCGCCCTTGGAAACCACCCAAAAGAATATATATACATACATACATATATATATATATATATATATATATATATATATATATATATATATATATGTGTGTGTGTGTGTGTGTGTGTGTGTGTGTGTGTGTGTGTGTGATTCAACTTAACCTACGGTTACCAAGACCACTACCAAGACTTCCCACCGAAAGTATCAAACCCCAACTAGATCCTCAATAATCTAGGCTTGATCACCAAGACACAAGACTTCCCTTACAAAAAAAATAGAAAGAATAAGTGTTTGTTTAATCAACCAAGCCCTAACCTACCCTAGAGGCTCGATTGTAGTAGAAAGAGTAAAGATAAGAAGACCCTCGACACAATCACAAGATTGGATTAAGTTCTTGTGATTCTTCCTTTGCAAGGATATGTGTTCTTTCAAAAGATGTTAGTGTAAAAGATTAAGAACACAATATAGAATTAGAGGATTAGAGAGAAAGAATATAGAGTGAAAGAATAATGGCAAGGGGTGAGGATACAAGAGGCAAGGTAGGGTATTTATAGGCTAAGACGCGCGGGCAGCGCGCCAGCACTGCTGTAGCATTTTCCCAAATTTGGGTGTTGGGCTTTTAAATACCTAACCTTACAAAACCCCCCGATTGTACTTCACACATTTAAACCTTAACATTAATCATTTTAAGTTTTACCAACTCAAATATCCAATTTGGAAAATGTTTTGTGAAGTGTTTATGATAAACCAATTATCAATGATAGAAAGGTAGAAAGGATAATTGGGTAGGGGTAGAATAGGTATTCCTCACATGGCATAAAAAAGAGAAAGAATATGCCGTGGGATATTCATTAAGCGGGAAGATATTTGAATTTGAAATTCAAATGCTGTGAGAGGGAAAAGAGAGAATGAGGTTGGGTTAGAATGAACCATGGTTGAGTTAGAAGAATAACCATGTTTGGGTGAGAAAGAAGTGTGTTGAGAACAAACCATGGTTGGGTTAAAAAGGAAACCATGGTTGAGTTAAGAAGGGGATATCCAAGGGAACATTCCATTTCTTGGAGAAGAGGGTGAAATGGAAGGTTGAGATGAGTTTGGGTATGATGGATGGTTGAGATGAAAGGGAGCCTATGTTTGGGATTCAAATAGTTCCCCATGTGTTGAAATAGAAAGGAGAAGACAATGTGTGAGTTGGATGTGTAAGAGAAGGATGTGATGGTGATTGGATGGGGAGCCTAAGAGATGAGTTGGCTAGTGTATAAGGAAGAAGGCTTGTGAGTGGAGTGTGTGTATTTTGAAAATATAGTTGTTGGAGTTGTAAGGAAATGAGTTAGATGGATATGATGTGTGTAAGAATGAGTTGGATGTGTAAGAGTGAGATGTGATGGGGAGCCTTTGGCTAGTGTGTGTTGGAGAGGATTTGTGAGTGAAGTGCGTGTATTTTGAATCCAAGAGAGTGTATATGTGAGTGTATGTGAGGAAGGTATATTTGGGTTTAAAATGGATGGTTGAGATGAAGAAGATGGAGTGTGGTGAAATCCTAGTGGTTGAAAGATAATGTAGAGAAGAGAATGTTTTGGAGATATTATGTAGGAATATGGGAGACAAAAAGTACATAGAAGTACTAAATGTGTAAGAGAATATAAAAGAATGTTGGGGATAAGATTTGGAAGGGTTGGAAGATTTGTTTTATGTGAGGAGAAATTAAAGAGTTGATTAAGAAATAATCATATTGTCACTAAGGAAAAAAAGATTTGAAAATAATGATTATGAGTTGAGAAAATAAAAGGTTACTCATAATCTCAAGTAACTCGTGACATTCCACGACTCGACGTACTCAACTAACACCTTGATGAAAACAAGCTAAGTGCTTTGCATTGATGTAAAGCATATCCCAAGCGGGAAAGGATGCGTTTACCAAAAGTGACCTTTGACTTTGTTTAACCAATAAGGGAGTAAACCCGTTACGTGATTAAAGACGTAAGCATGGGTTATGAGCATATGAATGCTTTCACTTGATGTTACATGAAATATATAAGCTCCCTGGGTTTAGAAAAGCCTTGTCTAGAGGCATTTGACAAAATACTTGAGTTGGCATTTTCTCGAAAACAGGTGTTTCAAAAGTTGGATCTCTCTAATTCTAAAACTCGTTTCGAGTGTTCTCAATTAAGCACATAACATATACATACCTGTATTGAAAGATCCACATTTGTCGGATAAGGGGAAAGCCGACTTTCAAAAATCGTCCCGAAGCATACAGTAGCCTGGCGCGTCGGAGCGCCGGCAACGCGTCAGGTTCAGATATGTTTCGGGAGAATTTTGGCTCACGTTTGTTATTTTATGTGTTTCGAAGGTTTATTTGTCATCATTAAAACATAAGGAGATCTCGTCAATGTTGACTCAACACTAGAAATGCCAATCAATCGACTAAAACACACTGGAAAGTATACCCGTTCGAATGTAGTAAAGTCTAGGTAAGTCCAAATCGTCCCAAGAGAAATGTAGTTTTCTCAGAATGTTCGTTAAGGGTGCTAAGGCCAAATTGATTGTCACTTATCAGTCTAACCAAACGTGTATATAAACCAAGATTATAATGAGAGCAATGAAATACAAATATTAAATCAAATGATTAAAAGTATGCTTGTTTAGGTATGGTTGATGAGTGCTCAAACACTCATCGTTTTGTCGTATTTAAACTGCCAAAACATCCGAAAAACGCTCAGAAATGCATCAAAATACTAAAAATATCCCAGGGATTGTATTTTATACGTTTCAGATGCAAAATGAGCAAAAACAATAAAAAAACGAACAAAGTTTACACAATTGGCAGTTTTAGTCCCCCGACTTCCAAAAATTTACAAAACTAGTCCCTAAGCATTTGTTTTGAAAGGAAAAGTCAACCTAAGGCATTTAAAAGTCAAAAATTATCAAATTTAATCCTTAGGTAAAAACTTTGGAAAATTACACTTTTGGTCCCTGCAGTTTGGGAAATTGACGAAATCAGTCCTTGGGAATGTTTAAATGAAAAATAACTTTTGTGACCTTCATCTTATGGGAATGTAACATGTTTGGTCCTTGGATTAACTTGGAAAAGGTGGCAACTTTGGTCCTTTAAAATAGCAAAATTTACAAAATTGGTCCTTGTGATTAAAACAAAACAAACCATATGGACCCTTTGTATTTTTGTATACCAAACCCATCACAAATAACAACCACCCCAGCCCATTGTTATCCCAGCCCACCAACATAACCCCAGCCCACCCACCAAACCTAATAATAAAAATAGACGGGGTCAAAGATAGTCAACCCCATCCCCTTCTTCTCTTCCCCGCCAAAACAAAACAACACAGCCACCAATCCCTGTACCTCCCCAACATCTTTGTCTCCCCCCTCCTTTCTCCAACACACCCTACAACAACCACCTTACAAGTCAACCCCTCAAAACTACCAATCCCACTCACCACTCCATCCAAGCTGGCAATCCTCAACATATATTGGGCGCCAAAACCAAATTGGAGGGCTGAGATGATCTAAAGGAAAATTGATGGCTGGGATTTGCTCCCAAGAAGCACAAAAGGGATCCTAAGCTGTTTTTACTCAGTGGGAAAGCACAAGGAAGAGAAAGGTTGAAGCCCTAGTTTTAGTATAAATAGGTGCCAAATGTAAGCCTCAAAGGCATGTAGTTTTTTCTCTGTAATGTTTTTAGTTTAGTAAAAAAATAGTTTGTAATTCATTTTTAGTATCAATGCAAGTAAAATTTTCAGTTTCAAGCAATTGTCAAATTATTACTTAAATCCTCTGTTGTCTCAAATTGTTTATCTTACTTTGTTTTGTGCTCAATTATGCTCTCAGAAGCTCACATAAGAGCTTAAAAGCCTTTTGAAAGTTTGAATTAAGGAACACTCAGAAAAAGAAAAAAATAGAGATAAAATTACAAAGAAAGAAAAAAATCAGAATAAGATATAAAAATTGTGGAATTTGGCAAGGAGCATGGTGAATAAGGGATGGCCATGGTTTTAGAACTCCAAGGGGAGTATAGGTTGGTGGTGTTAAGCTCTGGTTCATTCATCTCTCTATGCTTGGAAATATTTGTAAGAAATTCCATGTATTTCTTTAGAAATTGCTATGTTGAGTGATTATGCTGTGTTGTCATTTAAATCTGTTAAGTAGAGTTTATTAATGCTTAGTTTATGCTAAATTCTCAGTTTCAATTGTTATAGTTGTCTATTGCTTTGTAAACTTTTGAATTGGTCCATAATAGGGGTGTTTGGTTCAGCTCAGTGTTGTGTGGTGTGGACTGTTTTAGCTTATAACTTTGGTTCACATCACTTACATTAAGTCACAAGGGTTAGTTAAAGTCATTACAAACCAGTGATCTCAAGAAAAAGTCAAAAGGAGGTGTATGTTGGCTTGGTGTTCACAGTAGGGTAATTTAAGATCCCAAATTGTAGGATTAGGTAGAGTAGAGTGTCACATAGCTTAATTAGTTGTAATATCACCATAACTTAACTTGTAGATTCACCTTTGATCACTGGAATCTCATGAAAGTAAACTGAGTGTGTAATTGAAAAAGTCAAAATTGTAACTTAGTGCAGAAATCCAAATGTTCAAGCATTTTTCATGATTTTAGTATTTGATATTATGGTCTGAATTTCTTTGAGGTAAATCTGAGTCAGCTCAACTTTTGAAACCAGTACTTGGTTTAATTTTAACATTTTTTTAGTAGCTTATTAAACAGCCTAAAGTGACTTGCAGGGAGAGTATCTCCCCTGCACAACTTGTCTGTTCCATCAGTCCATTTTCACAAGCCCTCCTAGAGCTTATTAGTGGGTCCCACCCCTTGAGCCCTAGCTTTTTGGAAAGCCTTCCAGCCCCTCTTTCTCTTTCAGCTCTCATTTTGAGCTTATCAGCTTAGTTCATAAGCTTAATTGGCCCAACAAGTTGACTGTTAGGGGTGTTTGGTTGGCAGTGTTGATTGGACTGCTTATTGTGTGTTAGAAGCTTAATCATGTACTCATTTTAAGTGTAATTGCTTGTCTCACTTTAGTCTTAATCTGTTTTATCCTAGTTAATCATAGTGTAGCTTATCTTTAGCTTTTTCAAACATACACTAGTCCAAATAAGCTTAAAGCCTTAACTGCTGTGCTTAATTGCATGCACAGTGCTTAATTTTGAATTTCACAAAAAGTTCCTTTGTAAAATTTGTCTCATTTCAGTGGTAAATTAGTTGTGTAAAAGAAAAATCAAGAAAAAAAATCCCACTTTTCAAAAAGTGATAGCTTCTATTTAAGCTTTTTAGCTTATTTATTAGCTTTTTCAAAAGCACTTTTCATTTTTATAATTTTCTTAGGTCACTGTTAACTTAAGATAATTTTAGGAATTTTTTCAAAATTTTCTTTTATCAATTAGTATTTTTTATAATTTAGTTTAATTTAAATTAATTAAATAAATAGTTTTTTATTAGTAATCATTAATTAAAAGTTAGGAAAAATAGTTTTTCTGTTTTAAACTTAGTTTTATAATATTTTAGATTTTTCTGAATTTAATTTTCATTTTTCTAGTTAAATTTCATAATTATTTGTAATTTAGGGTAATTAAAAAGTAATAAATAATTAGTAATTAATTAGTAGTAATTAGTTAAATAGTGTTAAAAATAATTTTAATTTTCCAAAAATTTTCTTATATCATTAGGATTGTAAAAATATAATTTTTATATTCGTAGGATTTTATTTGCTCCCGTTTCGCGTTTTGTTTCGCGCACTCGCGTTTTATTTAAGTTAACTTTTACGTTTTTAATCCTAGCTTACGTTTTAAGGTTCCCTAAATTCCTATTATGTTTCCCGTAGTATCTTAGGTAGTTTTTAAGGGTTAAATTTCATTTCCATTGTAAATTCACACTTTGGTTACGTATTCGTTCGTTAATTCGTGATTTTCATTAATTTAACGTACCACAATACCAAATAACCTTTCTCAACCAAACATACAAGATTTTAATCTCGATCTTTTCACGAAACTTTCCATTTACACCTCGTTGGGGTACGACTCGGGAAATCACTTCCCGGTCTCACAATTTTAATATCACTTTCACAAGTTTTGCGAGGTAATCGTTTTCCTAAACGGTTTACTCGTATTACTTCACGTCTATTTGTCTCACGATAAATTAGACCTCACGTTTGTTGATATTTTGATAAATTGTTTTTGCACACACCAAAACACAACGAATCACTGATCACTAAGACATGAGTGTGTTGGAACAATGATTACCACTTTATAATTCAAGTTATCACAAGTCACAAATAATGCTAGTCAAAGATGCAACAAGTGTTTATTTCGATTAATAACAACGAATCCTTTTGACTTATAAACATTGTCATAACCAATACATTATAGAAAATGATAGAAAACATATTCAAAAAAAGCCTTTCCACCTATATTCTTATAGCAAATATTCCTTGTTTGTTTACCAATTTTATTACACAATTTTACAAGTGTAAAACCAAATCATTCATCGACTAATGACTTGAAATTAATCACAATCCAATTATCCTTTCGACCTATAATCAAATATGATAAATTAAAGTAGTAAACAAGACAAGTCATAATATGATCAAATATTATGTTTCATCAATTCATATATCAAATGATAACCACTATTCCAAACACACCATATAAAAGATTACATGGCCTAAACAAACATAGGGTTATTTATTTTTGACTTATTGATCCTTTAACTAACAGATCTAGAGGGGCCCACAAACTTTTGGTTGTTTCTTTTTCTTCCTTTTCGCTACATACGTCTAATTGAGGAGAAAAGTAAAAAGGACCCTCTTTCAAACGACGCTCTAACATTTTTCTTTGCCTACTATACCCTTAATTCTTCATTTGTTTTATCTCTTTTATTTTACAAATTAAGACCCAATTATCCAAAACCTCATCCACCAAAACATCATCCACACCAGCAGCCCTCTACTCAGCGACTAGCAACGGGTGACCACCACTGACGTCGGTGACCACCGATCTACTTGAGTACCTCATGTGTCGGCAAACAATTATTTGAGATATTTCTTGGTCTCAAACATTCCCAAATCTATGTAAACTTTTAAAGATAATTGCTTAAAGATAAAAAATACAACATTGATCCTTAGATCTTGTTAAATAATGCAGATAAGTGGATTCTCACCACGGGTTTCGATGTTTTTTTGTTTTTTATGCAAAGGCTTTGACTAGTGAAAATAAACTAAACTTTTCCATGATTATATATAAATTTTAAGTGTTTGTTATGTTTTAATCTTATTTCCAGGTTGTGAAAACTTGCTTATAAATGAGTAGATTTGGGTGTTTTCAATTTTTTGGGAAGAAGGTTACAAATACCATTTAGTCAAAGAAAATAATGTGTATTCAGCGGAAAAAGAAACAACATATTTTCATCTTGATCTTAGGCCATATAGGCGCATTTATCCATAGGGAAACCACATCCAGCCATATAAAAAAAGAAATGCCTCCATAGAGTCACTACTCCATAATCACATAAGCAGTACACATATCAAACTTATAAAATTTAGTAAAAATCATGTTAATAAGGTAATAAGAATTGTACCAAGGTTACAAGATCAAAAATGGCGATTACAAGCATATACCCGAGAATCAACTTGCTATAACCAAAGAGTTTCGACCCCTTTGCTTTCTAAACCCTTCTTGTACTGTCACTACACTTATGTGATTGAGAAACAACAAGCCGCAATCGTCCACGGGCTTTGATCAAGTGATAGATGGTGATCAAGGGTGAATTTGGTGTGAATTGCACCCTTATCAACTTGGAACTTTTTCTCCTAGCAACCTTTTTTTACAAAATAAAGTTGGATTTGTTTTATAGGCTATATGGGTGCCCAAAAACGTGGAGAGGAAGGGTCGTAAGTCATATGATCGGATTACATTGAATACAAGTAGTTAAAAGTGCCATAAATGAAGTTTTTAAGTGCTGTCATAAAAGTGCGCCTTACTTATTGCCAAGTAGAACATACTTGTGTTCTTTTCCAACTTTTGGCACCAATTTAAAGTTGTAGATAATTCTCTTAGCTTTTCGTAGCCGCGAACGGAGGATAAAACGGAGTCCGTATGCTTAAGATACGGCCAAAATAGTGGACAAGTGTCGAGAGATCCTTAACTTGAGTTTATTTCTTCGTTTTAGATTCATTTCTTTGTGTTTTCTTCCATTTCTTCCACGACACCTCATATGAACCTACAATATCATATTTAGTCTATTAAGTATCGAAATTTCATATAATTAATCAATATATAAGCAAAAAAGCACAAATAACGTGTATAGAAATATGTATAATTTGAGCGTTATCAGAAACCTAGAAGTACATGCTTTTATTTCTCTAGATTGAGGACACTTGTGTTCATCCTTTAATGTTCTAACCTCCCATATGCCTTCAACAACATGTGTAACAAGAAGTGTATAAGGACATGGACATTCGTCTTCTTTTTCTTATTCAGTGATCTTTTTACCCTTTCCTTTGACCCGTAGCCCAAAATATTCTACTTCCCACTAATGTTATTCTCTCTAAAGACTGGACCACCTTTGGTTTGTGAAATTACATTGTTACCCATAACACTATCACTGCCAACAAAACTGTCATAATTTGGTATTGTCCCTTTACATCTAACTCTTACCGTTTGGTTATTATTTTCTACAGGAGTTATTTCTCCTATTTCAACTGTTTTTTTTTTTGCTTCACAGTTTCTCTATCAACAAATTATTGGCCTAAGTAGAAGGTAAACTGAAAGTGACCACTAATTTTTTCCTTTCCTAGTCTTCTTAATTTCCTAAGGTGTTCTTTCCTTTGAGGATTAACTCCATCATCTAAGTCACTGCCAAATGAGTCATAATTAATAACATCTAGATCTTGTTCACAAACCTCAACACATTAAGCTAAAGGATCTATTATGTCTGCATTGAAATTGAGATGTTTCATATTTACATGAACTTCTTCAACTACATGTTCATCATTAACAAATCCTTTATCATCATTTGGATCATAATCCAAATCCTCTGAATCTTATGCCTCTCTACCACTTACATCATTTGCTTTTGTCTCACTTTCACCATATTCTTTTTTCTCATTCTCCTTATCACCTTTCAATTCTGTGAAATTGGCCACATCAATATCCATTTTTGTCTCATTTACCATATCACCATTAACAACATCATTGACTGCTGCTTCTACATCAACTATTCTTTCTCTCCCATTGTTTTGCATACTCACTTAGTATATGGTTAAGATCATCAAAGAGATTAATCTTATTTCTAATTCTATCGTTGGTTCTTTACCCTTTTTTGAAGACTCACCTAAAACTGGTCCTTCTAGCACTGGTTAAAGCCTTAGAGTTTCCCTCTTCCCATTATTTTGTCAAATTTCTAGAAAACATATGTATCAAATTTCTATTTACATAAGGACTGATATCACTATCTGGAGGAGGCATTCTTAAATGATTATCAAGTTCTTATATTATAACTCCCCTCTTAGGTTTATCAAATATACTTTCCACCACAGTACTTCCATGTTTTATGTACACTAAAATGATCTTATTATCATTAACATATTTTGGCCAACTCTAACACATTAGCATCACCACTTAAAGGATGTAGGCTATAATCTAAGCTTATTCGTGGTCTCAAGAGATGGTGGAACATTAAATCAGCTAGACCATAACCCAGTTGAACTACTATTTTCATTAAGGTCATGTATACAAAAGTCTTTAATATTAACTACGCCAACATGTGATACCTATCCACCAATACAAAATCTGATAGGTGTTGGTGAAAACATCTCGCCATGGTGGATTTTAAAGGAAAAGATACTTGGGGTGCCCATTTGCAATAAAAAACAACCAAAAAACACAAAATATTAACACTAATTTTAGATACACAAAATATTAACACTATTTTAAACCATCTTCCTTACCGTATCTTGTTACTGGATCATAGTATGCACATTCTTCACGAACTTCCTAAACAACAGTCTGTGAAACCATGGTGAATTCGAGCAAGAAACTAGAATAGGGATTGCATGTGTCATTGAAATGAGAAAATAAATATGAAAAGTGTTATGAGAGTGAAATGAAAAGTGAAACTTATTATTTTATACGTTAGCTTAGACATAAAAGGACGATAATGCCCCTTACGTGACATTCACTTGGCCTGACTTAATGTCTAAAACAAACCCTGTTTGGTCAAAGGACCGGTTCGTGCAAAAGTGACAACTATAGGGACGACTGGTGTAATTTTTAAACTTTTAGGACAAGAGTGGGTAGGGCTGAGCAACAGGTCAAACCTGTCCCGAACTGACCAAACTCGGCCCGACCTAAAAACCAATTAATGGTAAAATGTGAACCGAGAACTGAACCAAGTAAAACGATCAAAATCGAAACCGAACCGAATAAGGTTGGTTCGGTTCGATTCGATTCGGGTCGGTTTAGCTAGTTCGAATCGATTAGTTGTGTTTTGACCCGAACTAAATCGAGTAAAACCAAAATAATTATACAAAACCGAATAAGGTCAGTTCAGTTTGATAGGCCTGGTTCGGCTCGGTTTGCCGAGTTAAGTCAGTTATCAATTGATTTTGCTCAACCCTAAAAGAAGGGGTATATGGTGTAAACCACAGGGACTATATATGTAATTAGGTCTAACAGAAATAAAGAGAGAGACACATATATATAACAAGTGTAGTTAGAAATGATCCCTAGAGATAATACAATACAATAAAATAATATTTGTTACACCTCATTGAGACCAAACAAACAGCCATCATCACAATTATCAATCAAAATCCCTAATTTTCCACCACCTCCATCTTTTATCTATATCTATCTATCTCTCCGTTAGGGTTTCTCCCATTTTTTTTTATAAAAAAATCTCAATCCAACAGAGAAAACCCTAACGTATGAAGATAGTTTAATCAGATCCATCTTTTATATATTTATAATTATAATTTTATATATATGTCTGAATTATAATCTTATTAATGTTATAGTAGTGGTATTGTAATTGAATAAAATTATGAAGACTAATAGTTCAAATCTAGATCATTTTATATCTTCTTCTTCTTCTTCTTCATCGCAGCAGTCACATCACAAGTAAGATTCAATTTTATAAATTTGAGCTAGATCTTTGTATTGGTATGTAATTGTTAGTGATTTTGATTAGGTGATTGATTAATAGATGCTAAATTTTGATTAGGTGATTAATTAAGAAATTTGATGTTTTTTTTTCGTAGAATTAAGAATTCGAGAATTTTGCTTAATTATTTGAAAATTGAGCTAGATCGATATGCAGTCGTTAAGTTTGCTATTATTAGGAATTTTTATGTGATGCGTAAGACATAATAGATTTGATTAATAGATGCTAAATTGGTTTATTTTTGCTAGTTGTTAAGAAATTTGATGTTTTTTCATGGCGCATAAGAGTTAAGAATTCAAGAATTTTGATCGATTGATGCTAAATTAATCAAGGTTGTTAATTAGGTTGTTGGAGTTGATTTGAAAATTGAGCTAGATCGATATGTAGTCGTTAAGTTTGTTATTATTGGGAATTTGTGTGCGACGCGAAAGACATATTAGAGCTGATCAATTTGATAAAGTTTACCTTTTGACACCTTGACATACTCGCCTTTTTTTTTTTTTTTTTTTTTTTTTTTTTTTTTTTTTTTTTTTTTTTTTCGTACGGTCTAATTTTGATTTTTGAATTTATTAATTTTAGGTAGACTACAAATAAAACATTATACTACTAATTACGTCTTTGATTTTTGAGTTTATAAATTTTAGCTAGAACTTTGTGCTGTTATGCAATTGTTTGTGATTTTGATTAGGTGTGATTAATAGATGCTAAATTTTGATGTTTTTTCGTGGCGCATAAGAGTTAAGAATTTGAGAATTTTGATCGATTGATGGTTAGTAAACTTAGGTTGTTAATTAGGTAGTTGGAGTTGATTGAAAATTGAGCTAGATCTTTGTAGCGATATGTAGTTGTTAAGTTTGTTATTATTAGGAATTTTGGTGTGATGCGAAAGACATATTAGAGCTGATCAATTTGATGAAGTTTACCTTTTGAAACCTTGACATACTCGGTTTTTTTGTTGTGTACTGTCTAATTTTGATTTTTGAGTTTATTAGTGAGACGTAATATAGTTAAATAATTTAAAAAAGTATACTTTTTCACATGAAAAGTGAGATTTAATGAACTTGTTTCTCGTGATTATTTGTTTTATCATGTGGATTACAAGTATATTGTGTAATTGATGGTCGATATGGAAATTGTATGTGTTGATACGGTTTGTTGGTCTGATTTACTTAAAATTAGGATTTTTTATAAAACTCGATGAAGTTCAATTCTGCTAGTGACTTGGTGGTGAGAGTTGTTGGATACTAACATGTTAATTTTCTCAGTAGTAGGAATGTTTTCCACATGTTGACTAAGAGAGAGATAGCTCCGAGAATAAAAAAGTATTCGCCAAAAAAGCAAGGGAGTGGAACATCTGATCTTGTCCATCAATCATTTGTTAAGCTCAAGAGTGAAAACGCAAGGGATTCAAGACGTGAACTTCTTTCATGGTACTTATGTACAATTTACATGTTTCATTATCTATTTTATTTGATGCCAATTTTCTAATTTAAATGTTATCGTAGGGTGGAGGCTGAATCATTGAAGTGTTTGTCAGCTATGTATTGTCCATTAACGCCTTCACCGAGATCAACTATTGCAGCAGCATTTAGTTCGGACGGGAAAATTCTTGCTTCTACTCAGTACGTTGTTGGTTGTCTTGGTTTGTTTCTAGCAGCTTTTCCTTTTATTTGTCCATTTATTGAATTGACTTGTTTTGGGATTGACAGCGGTGATCATACTGTGAAAATAATAGACTGCCAAACTGGGAAATGTTTAAAGGTGTTGAGTGGACATCGAAGAACACCTTGGGTGGTAAGTGTCACTGCCAACTTGTTCTCTGAATAGACGTAATTAGTAGTATAATGTTTTATTTGTGGTCTACCTAGGAAGTTACATGTACCCTAAATGAAAACGAGTTGCTATCTGAGAAGTTTGAACTATAATATAGAAACCCATGACATGTTTTTATGATAGATTGGATTTAGCACTTACATGAATGTAAATTGTCTCTTAAAATTCTGTTAAATAGGCTATGTTGCTATCTCCGGCACGTTAGTTTTATATTATATAGCTTATATTCAATCAAAGTATGAGAGTGTACCTATTTGTCACTTATATTTATTGAGAAATCCAGATTAGTGTTTCTGCATGTTATCTTCATCGGGTTAATACATATCTCGGGTGGCCATTCTGTTAATGTGCTGTATTAATTTTACAGGTTAGATTCCATCCATTGCGTCCAGAAATACTTGCAAGTGGAAGTTTGGACCATGAAGTTCGCTTATGGAATGCGAATACATCAGAATGCATAGTATCCCGTGATTTTTGTAATTACTAAACTTTGTCTTTTCTTTCTAAATCAAATGATCTAATTGAAATGGTTAAACGATTTACCATATGCTTATGTATGTATATTTCTTGTGATTATCTTACATCTTCATGCCTGTGTTTATAACAGATCGGCCTATTGCTTCCATTGCATTTCATTCTGAAGGAGAACTGCTTGCAGTTGCTGCAGGCCATAAGGTGTTAATACTAGTCTAACTGTGGTCATGTTTCTTTAGTACTTATTTTATTTTTCGTAAACATACTTACTGTGGAAGTTAGAGCTGACGGCAGTTTCTTAAATTCAGCTATATTTATGGCGGTACGACAGTAGAGGAGAGACCTCTGCACCTGCTATTGTATTGAGGACACGGCGTTCTCTTCGTGCTGTTCATTTCCATCCACATTCAGCTCCACTTCTATTAACTGCAGAGGTAACATTATATTTCTGGGTTTGCAATGGAGATGACAAGGGGGTGTCGGTTGGGTAGTAGGTCATAGGTATTGGTTGAATCGCTGTGGGTCAGGTCGGGTGAACAGCTGACATTATTTTGTCTGTATTCATGAGCTTTTTGTATTAATTGGGAATTGTGTTGATTATGTTTATGGAAGCAATATTGTTTACGATATTGTATGCATTAAAATACAATTACATTTTCGGTTTTCGTGGTTGTAAGCACTAAAGGGACCATTTCTATAGAAAACCTATTCTCTTATTGCTAGTGTGTGTGTGTGTGTGTGTTTTATTTATTTATTTATTTATTATTTTTTTTTTATTATTATTTTTTTTTACCAGTCTTAAATAAAATATAGACCCAAATTGGCCCATTCGAATGTAAAAAGTCAAATTGCCATGTCTGGTTGAGAACTATTGTTAACTTTACCATATTCTGAGTACTGAAGTGCTTTGCAGGTAAACGATCTTGACCCTTCAGATAATACAATGGCAGCTGCAACTTCTCATGGTTATTTGCATTATCCCCCTCCTGCTGTATATATGGGCAATATGCGTCGCGGTGATCGTCTAAATTTAGCAGCGGAATTACCATTGATGCCCTTACCTCTATTCCCGTCTCCTCCCATGACAATAACAGATTCAAGGCAACAACTGCAGAATGGCGGTACATCATTAGAACCTTCTGTTCAACATGTGTTTCGTGCGAATGCAACAGAACAATTCGAGCAGCTGATGCCTTCTTCTATACCCATGTCCAACACCCATAATACTGTAAATGGTAGTTTTGCAAATCAAAATAGTGCTTCAAACATGGATATATCCAGTGCTGAAGATGTTCATGGAACAAGGTTGAATCAGTTAGGGCAAGACCCATTAAGAGATCGAATACGTTGGGAATTACCTTTCATGCAAGGATGGTTAATGGGTCACAGAGCAGGCACACCATCGAGTTTACCTCTTAGGGGTAGTCCACATAAATATTTGGTTAGTAGCGAGAGAGGCTCAACTTCCTTGGCACCTGAGCCGGCAAACACAAATCAAGAATATCCCGAGGTGTCATTGGATATGCCTTTCAACATGAATCCTGTGGAATTTTATTTACAAAATGGTCCAACCAATGAGTCAAACAACATGGGTGACCCAATTCCTATGATTACTCAAATACAGTCTCAACTATCTGCAACCCTGACTGCTACTGCTGCTGCTGAGTTGCCTTGCACTGTAAAGCTAAGAATATGGTCTCATGATCAAAAAAATCCATGTGCTCTGCTCAAGGTTGACCGGTGCCGTATAACGATACCACATGCCGTCCTTTGCAGGTAAAGTTGAAAAATAGATTAACAGCCAGATTCATGAGTGCCAGAAACTGTGTGTGTGTGTGTGTGTGTTTTTTTTATTTTTTATTTTTTATTTTTATAAATTTTAGATAACCATCTTTTTTGCCTAGGATAAAACACAAAATTCCAAAGTATTTGATAAGAGTATTATAACTTTCAAAAGTTTTGGTTAGATATCTGACGCGGTGTGGATGTGACCTTTTCTTGACGCTGAATCACTGACATGCCTTGGAAACTTGTTACCAGCTGACAAGGTTAATTCACATAAGCTTAACATTTTGAGGGGTTTCTTCCGGGTTTAACAAAAGTGGTTACTTAGTAATTGGACCAGAGTTTTTTTTACCTTTCTACGCAACCTTCTATTGTTTAATCGCATATATGCAATATACTTAGATAGGTATTTAAGGTCTGATTTTTAATCGCATATATGCTGTTGCAGTGAAATGGGTGCCCATTTTTCACCTTGTGGGAGATATCTAGCCGCTTGTGTTGCATGTGTGCTTCAGTGTGAATCCGATTCTGGAATTTCAACCCACTTTCATCAAGAGGCCATTGGGGCGGGAACATCTCCTACACGACATCCTATTTCTGCTCGTCAAGTCATCTATGAATTGAGAGTCTATTCACTTGAAGAGGAAACGTAGGATTCCATCCCCTTGTTAATTATTCTTGCTGATTATTTCAACTTAACGAGCAGTTATAATCTGACATTTATTGTAATTATGTAGCTTTGGTTCGGTACTTACCTCGAGGCCAATTAGAGCTGCTCACTGTTTAACATCAATTCAGGTATGGCTCTTGGTAGTTTAACTGATCGTGTTACATTGTTAGTCCACTAGTCCTAGAATTGCAAAAAACTGTATAAAGCCTTGTATTTTGTTTGTTTGCCTCCGGAACCGTATGATCAAGTCAAAAGTTTGTGGTTTTTTGGTTGCTACAACTATTTTCTTTCTTGACATGAAGTTGCGTCCTATTTGTAAATTAGTGCAAGATTAAATGCCAGAAATTTATTGTCCGACTATTAAGGGGCTAATGATTTTTTCTGAAAAAGTAGACTTGGGACACTTGTACATACAAGAGTGTCTAAGCCTTCTTCCCCAGCCATTACCATACCCGTACAAAATTTAGCATCTTAAACCTGTGTAGACATGGATAAAGTATAAACACATAGCTACATTGACAAATACACATTTGAATACTCCCTTGAGTTTTTGTGAGGTTTTTGTTTGTTACTTTTTTTAATCTTAGAAGTTGAATTAAATATAGTATGAGTACTCTTTATTTTGTTCAAATAATTTGGCAGCTGTTTTGTCAGTGTTTTTCTCTGCGGTGTTTAAGTTTTAGGAGTTATTTGATTTCCTATTTGTTTTATTTTTCCGAGGGATCAGTTCAATTGGTTAGGAATTTGATTTTTCTTTTTCTGGATGAAGGGTTTGATTTAATTTAAGAAGTTGATATTGTATGATATGTTTATAGGATCTATTGTTATTCTCGTTTTTGTTTTCAGTTCCATACCAGATAATCGTTCTGTGCTGCCATTCCTGGTTACTTTTTGTCCTCACTTTTGTTTCTGGTGGTATTGATGTAGGGTCAAGTAGTCACTTAGCTAAAATAAAATCCACATTCTTACGTGCAATTTTCTTTTACATGTTTCTTGACTCGTTTGCATTCTATCTCAAACACATACTTTATTATATTAAGGATTAAAGCTTTACCCTTTAAATAACTTTCCTTCTATTTTCATGCAGTTTTCACCTAGTTCTGAGCACATATTGCTTGCTTATGGTCGACGCCATAGTTCTCTTCTCAAAAGCATTGACATCAACGGGGATAATTCTCTGTCCGTCTACACAGTTTTGGAGGTGAATATCCAATATTTTCACTTTGTTGTATTTAGTTTCCTACAATAGAAAGACCACTGTGTCAAAAGCTTGATCTATAGATTAGAGCTAATGCCAAAAGGCTTTGGCATGATGATACTGAACTTTAAAAACTGTTATTGCAAGTGTATGATTTTATTATACGGCCTTCTTCAGCCCTCCAATTTTAAATTCGTTTTATTTTTATATGGATCAACTCAATCTTGGATATGTATTTTCAGGTATATAGAGTTTCGGATATGGAACTTGTGAGAGTGCTTCCTAGCTCAGAAGATGAGGTGAATGTAGCTTGTTTTCACCCTTTCTCTGGGGGAGGTATTGTCTACGGGACGAAGGTTTGTATTTCACCATGAAAAATTTGTTAAAGTTGGCAATTTCAACCTATTTATAGAGGAACATGTCAATTTGGGTCCTTTTTAGTAGCGGGTCCAGTGGGGCATGTAAAACTGTTAGCTAAAAATGGATTTGTTCTAAATTGTTTATCTGATAAGAAGTTATCTTATTATGTATTAGTGTAGTTTTGAATACACATTTAATGCCACTGAATAAAAATTGGACATTAAATGTTGGCGAGGCGGCCCAGACCGGCTTGAACTGCTTGTACATGATAATTAGTTAATTACTACTGAATAAAATTTTCTCATTTTGCCACCTTCGATGTGACATAAATTTTTTATTTCTCGATGCAGGAGGGCAAACTTAGAATCCTTCAGTTTAATGGTACGAATGGGGAGAATTTTACCAGACCCGATCAGTTCCTTGACGCCCAAATGGTCGACGTAGAATGATAGTACAGGTTACTTTTTTTTGCCTACATACTCATAAATCTTTTTAGTTAAAAAGATTATTGAAAACTCAGATTATTTTATAACCATATTTGACAAAGTATTTGGAGAAAAGTGTGCTTGCTTTTACAATTCGCAAAATAGTTGGTATTTTTGGTTAACTCGCAAAATTTTGCCCCCTTCAGGTGTCTTAAATAAATGCAATATTTTTTTTGACAAATTTACAATTCAAAATTACCTTTTGCCACTAGAAACGTTATTTAATTTTTTGATTAGTGTCCACATTGTAATCTTAATACTCACCAAATAGTCCAGACTAAAGACATATTACTTAATATGTATGTCTTTTGACAGCTATTTGGAGAACGATACGTGCTGATGGCTTTTGACAGCTATTTGTTTGTATTGCAGGGTCATATTTACGCTTTAGAATGTTAAACACAGCGATAATATTCCACATATAGGTATGCAGCCAGGTCAAGATAAACCTTCACTATTTCTTAGAATAGTAACTAGTGGTTGTGCAAGATTCTATTGAACTTTAGGTTTGCCATTTGCATCCAAACCTATGTAAATTTAAATTAGGTCGTTTTGCATTGTGGCTCAGGTTATATATACCTTTAAGGTTATCGTCATAAACCCCAAATGGGGTAAGTCTCTCAATGTACTTCCGTGGTTGATTCGGTTCCTTGGAAGAGTTTTTTCTTTTTGTTGAAAATGATCTTCTTTTTAGTGGTCAAGTCCAACTTTGTTATTGTTTTACACATGTATCCCTGAACTTTATTTGTTGCGGGGTCTGTGAAGGTGTTTTTAACCATTAATTTAGAAGTGATCAAATTTTAAACCAGTACACTTGGCTTCTAATTGCAAAACTGTCACCAGTTTTCGATACTGCCAAAAAAAAAACAAATCACTCATTCTGTGAATTTACAGTCTTTTCATGTGTTCTTATCGGAAGATGGAAATTATCATAATCCTTGCGAGACACTTATCCACCCTATTTGCCTACAGGAACTTGCACCAGCTCTACTAACTGATGCTGCTAGCTGGATTCAGTTCCGTGGTGTGCTGCCTTGTTTTCTTTTTTTTACTTACACTTTTGACCATTTTCTTGTATGTTTGATCATGTACAATATGTTTGTTAACAAAGTAGTCAATGAGTTGTACGCCTGAAAAGTGGCCATTCCCCATGGCTATGTTAGGCTGTATGTAGATTTAAGGGATCCACCACATACTGTAATTATCAACACGAACTTGTTTCCCTTTGTAGTTGCTTTCTAAGGTTTTGTTCAATAGATTTCTTTTGTGAATGATGTCTGTATTGTTGTTTCTTTTTGTTATACCTTATAGTTCATACTTGTATACAAGATCTGACAATGCGTAACCATCGTTTGGGTGTGAAGTTTAGGCGAGTGGATTTTGCAACTTTCTGGTGCTGTATATCCTTGTTTTGTTAAGTTGCCATTCTTCACTTTTTACCTTGATTGACCAAGACCCGACCGGACCAAAAACCGACTTGGTCAAAAACAGCGGACCGAGGACTGCACCGAAATGTTTGGGTCGGTCCGGTCCGGTTTAACAAAGCATACTTGCCGGTTTGCGTAAAACCGAACTGGAGGTGATCAGCTTAGCAGGAATTGAAAAAGGTGTCAAATCGTTTTGGATGGTTTTGGATAAGCTATTAATGAAAGTTAGTTTGGGTGAGGGCATGTAAGTGTAGCTTTTCAATATCTGATCAAATTCAAAATATTTCTGATTTGCTTGAAGTATGATATTGAATTTCTTACGACTGCTATTCAGCCATTTTGATGGTTTTCCTATTATTGGGTCTTCATCAGATCCTCTAAGAGCTATCAGTATTTCTAACCATATTTAGTTCCAACAACTAACATTTAGATAACCAATAATCATCAAGAGGAAGCATAACTCTCAACTATCAAAAATCGGATAATCTCGGTTATAAACTAAATAAGCAAAAATGAAATGTGTCGATAGATTGACATGTTGAAAATCTTTCACTATGCATCTAAGATGTGTTAGAAAAAAGTTGGAAGGAAATAACAGATGAGTGAACTAAAGTGAAACAAGCATGCAAAGATGAAGCACCTGGAACACTTGAAATATATCAATTACTAAAACTCTCTCGATGAAATGAAAGGCGAAAGAACAATAATTGATTAAGAAGAGACCACTAGAAGCCGACAACGATTTTGCAAGAACAAGAACACACTACATGAATCCTGGTCCTTTAGCCACACCCAGTTGTCGTGGCTAAAAATCTTTGGCCACGGCTTATCATCCCTAAAAAGGTCGTGGCTAAATCTAAGTTTCATTTTGATTACAAACCATTGACAAATAACATTGAGATAATCAATAACTATCAGTATTTAGACTACAAAATTTCCTTCCTACTTCAAGCAAACTAAGTACTTACTGTAAAATAGCAAAGATATATTTTATTGATTGTGTGTTCTATTGACAATAACCTATATTTATAGGTTAACAGAACCTTGATGAACAAGATACCTAATCCTATTAAGAAACTAAATAAACATAATTAAGATAAATATATGTTTATTGTCTAATACTTACACCTCCTCTGAAGTTGGTCAAGTAATGATGTTTCTATTAACTGAGCGAATCTGCCTTTCAATCGTACAGTTTTGGTCAAGAAAAATACGGTTCCTGTTCGTGAAAACCTTCATAATTGATTAATAACCTTGTTCTGATAGCGCGTACTTCTAACTATGATATTCAGTGAAGTCCTCAATTCCTCATCTGCCATCTATCATATCTTGTCTCAATTTGGTCACCTTGTGGATAATAGCTTTCAAAGCTACATCAAATGCGTCTTCTGTCTTTAACTTCGAATGAGGATCAGCATATATCAACCTCGGAATCATATTTATAACCTCTTTCCTCATCATCTTAATTACTTCGGGATCAATTTGACTAAGTTTTTGTTCTATACTTACATTCTTACGAATATCATCCTCAGAAATAAAAACCGAATACCTTGTATAGTTTTTAGGGATATGCCAAGTGTATTGTACGTAAAAAGAATTGGGATGAAAGAACACTGGAATACAGCCAGCCAAAATCGAATCAAAAGCTGATCTTCGTGTAGGTGAATCACCTTGAGGTTGTAAGCAAAAGATCGAACTTTGAAACATTTTCATTACACTACTCGGTGAATGACACTTCTTATCTCCATCCCCACAATCCAACAACTTCCCAACACTAGAATTCTTACACTGATCAATTAAAAGATTCCTAATCGATGTAGGGTCATTGGGTCGTGGATCACCTACGAAACAAAACAACCATTTCCGCTCCATTTTCATCATCCTATCTTGCCAATCCAAAACCTCATAATCATAAGACGGATGGAAATAAGTTGGATATGGAATAGCAAAATCATTAGCACTATTTGGGTTCGACTCTATAGTAAGCATTGACATGTTTTTAACCGCGGGTAATAACAAAAGCTTATTACCCCATTTGGAGTCTTCATCAGATGATCTTCTAAAATCCCAAGTAATCCTACCACCAACAAGAAAATGATCTTTACCATTCATGTACTTCCATTCCTCCTTTTTTGTTAACCACTCAACAAGTTCAAAAGAAGTGGCATCTCTAACCGAAATATTATACCCCCAAAGATATCTAGAAGCATCAAACCCCGCGTAAAACGGGACAAAAATAGCTGCAGCTATAGATGAATCATTCGTCAAACATTCATACTGTTTCATCCTATAACTAAAAATAACATCAAGTGTAAACTGATTCGTTGCATACCAATGATCTGAAAACATACCTTCCGTGTTATTTAACACCGGTCCAAGCCCGTTATTCATTATGAATGTACACATATCAAAAAGTTTGTTAATACTACCACACTCCTTAACTATATCTTCATTAAAACGTGAAGGAAGATCATGAATATAGACATACCTTCCTCCACATGGATCACTTCTATTTTCTACACTTCTCATTGCCTTCATGAAAGGAGAAACTGACTTATTAGTTTCCAGAATCTCGGATATGGATATCGGATTATCTTGGACAGTTTTCTCGGTACTGACCGAGAAAACTGTCCCTTCAAATACTCCCAAATGGAAGCATAACAAGTAAATCCAAAATATGGCACAGGTTAAACCTAGTACACAAATACAAGATTGTTGGAACATGTAAGTACTCCCTTTTTCCATTTTGGAATGTAGTTTGGTGAACATGTAAACAAAGTGATAATAGTCATATGATGAAGAGAAAAGCCTAAGTTAGCGTGATTCCCTCCGCAATATATTATTCCTTGTGTTTCTTGTGGTCAAATGAATCTTCATCTTTTTTATAAAGTTATATGATAACTTGTTATGTTGTTAATAATAGATGTGTTATCAACAAATAACATTTTTGTGGAAAACTAGAAGGGGGGTTGAATAGTTTTACGTCTTTTTAATTTTATTATGAAAACTTGGTTTAGTTTTAAAACCTTGTTTGCTTTTAAAACTTTGATTCAATCTTATGTGAACTCAAATCTTGAACAATATGAACAAGTATATCTAAGTATGAACAATAATAATAATGTAAGCTAAGTATGTGAAATCAACACATGCATAATATAAACAATTCTAGCTATATACAAGAGATAAGTACGTAATCGTTTATCTTATAATCCTTAGTTATATTTTGTATGAAAACTATACTTGATCGAAATGATCAATTATATGTATGTAACCTTTTTAGTTTGATTTTAAAAACTTTGTTTTGTGAATGAAACTTTCGTTTGATCTTTAAGTAAAATCAATACTAGCACTATATGAGCAACTATATATATACGTCTACGTCTACAAATGTAATAACGATATAAGCAAGATAATAAGTAAGATATGGAAAGATCTAACCGCGAGACAAAGGATTTATAGTGGTTCGGCTACAAGGACACCTTCCTTGCCCTACTCCACTCCTCGAGTCACCTACTCGAGAGTTTTCTTCACTATGTCAACAAGCTCCTTATGGCGGAGAAACCTTACACACCAATATACACACCACTTACACACCAAAGCTTCGTCACAACGAAATCACACCTTCTTCACAACTACTTCACACCAACTAACTACACACCTATCTTCAACACACCAATAGTCTTCACTACAATCTAGTTCACGCCTATCTTCTACACACCAATAATCTTCACTACAATCTACTAGCCAATCACACTATCTATATTCCTAATCACAACTATCTACAATCAAATATTCACAACACACTACACAAAGATATATGTAGATATTCTTGATGATGCACCAACAACTTGGATGTGGAGGTCACAACAAGTTGTAATACTTCTTGTCTTGGAGGATAGAAGTATTCTTCTCTTGCACTTGAGAGGATGATGTAAGAATCACTTTGAAACAAAGGATTATGTATTTATGATCAAAGGATTTGGAGAATAGAAATGAGATCTAGAACAGAAAGTTTTGGGGTGCAAAAGGTGAGGAAAAAATCCAGGTTTAAGGTGGTATTTATAGGCAAAAGAATCTGACAGAGGAGCGTGGCCGGTCCCCTTAAATCATGGCCGGCCCCCTTAAAATTAAGGGGACCGCCCTTTATAATTAAGGGGGCCGCCCAGCTGAAACGGCCAGATTCTTTGTCTTTTAGTGGGGAAAGTTTATTTGGTGAAAAACTAACTGTTTTTGGTTAAAAATTTGAATTCATATATTTAGTATGAATAAAACATTTTTCTTTATTACCAAAAGTGTTTTTCAAAAATATATAATATGTTTATATAATTAAATAAACTTTGCATTAGTTAATTAAATACTCCTTTGATCATAAATTGCACTAAACACTTTGTTTATTCATACCTTAAGTGATTTGGATGTAAAGAGAAATATTAATCACTAAATACTTGTTTATGTCACAAGTTTTTGGTTCTATGAGTTTATATTTTGTGATAATCAAAACATAGAGATATTGATAACATGTTAATAATGTTTTTAGGCATTAATTTATGTCAACAATCTCCCCCTTTTTGATTATTACAAAACCTTAAACTCAATATATCTAAAACTTGTTTTTAGACAAGTATTATAGAGTTTACATTTCTCTTCTCCCCCTTTTTGTAAAATCAAAAAGGTTAAGCCGAGTAAGCTTCGCGAGGGAAGTTTAAACGGGTAGAATGCTCCCCCTTGATGTATGCTCCCCCTCATTTGAGAGCACCAAGGGAACGAGCTATGGAGATCTTTGCTACAAAAATATTTTAAGAGAGCAAGATACACATATATGCAAGGCAACAATTATGCAACTAAACTAAGATTCATTCAAGCATTATAGAAATGAAAAGCATTACAACACTCAATATGCTTGAAGCATATTGATAAAAATAACACAAAGGAAAAGACATAGTCCTATATTGCCTAAGAGAGCACTTGGACTTGCTTGCAACCAAAGGTTGGTTGATTCGTATTTGAAAGTGAACATCATAAGCATATGGTATGCTTAGATGGTTGATGATGGAGTGTTTGGAATGAGGATGGTTGAGTTAGGGTAAGATTGTTGGATTTATGGAGGTATATGTTCGGGTCATGAATGTTGGATAGTTTGGTGGTGGAGAGTTTGTAGCGGAAGAGGTTGATTGAGGTTTTGGATGTTGTTCAAGTGAGGGTATTGGATGTGATCTAGTGAGAAGATATTCAATCCAAGTGAAGTGTTCATTGAATGCAATCGTTTTTAGGAGAAAGATGCAACAAGGTTAATTGTTGACATGCTTCTCAAGTTGATTTATGTTGTGTAGTGATGAGGGTGATCTAGATGAAGGTGGATCCAAATTGCGTTGAGCAAGATGTAAGACTAAAAGAGCACTAAGCTCATGGGCTTCTTTTAGCGCCTCAACGAACTTCAAGTGTTCGGAGGAAGGTGATGGTGGTGGAGCATGATAATTGTCTTGGGTGAGGGTTTGAACATGCAACATAGGAATGGCATGTGAAGTTGTAGGATGTGGTGGTGATACTCTTGGTGGTGGAGACATGTTTGAGCTTGGGTAATCATGAAAACATGATATGGGTGGAAGACATTCTTCATGAGTGGATGGTGTTTTTGTTGAATGAGCAACATGTAAAGTGTTGGTAATGAGGTTGGGATTATTGTTTTGGGATTGTGCATGCTCATCATAAGAAGGAACATTAGTCGAAGCACGAATGGATGATTTGTTGTTAAATGGATCATTTGTGTGAGAGTGAGGTTTAGGTGTTGGTTGATTATGAACAACATCGCTTGAGTTGTGAAAAGATTATGAGGTTTGAGTGTAATGGAGAAGGATATGGGTGAGTAAAGGTTTTTGATATGTAATGTTCGTGAGAAGGAGAGTGAGGTGTTAGGTAAGTAATGTTTGAAAACATAGGTGGAATTTGGTGTTGAATGTTTGACAACGTCATTTGGTTTGACGGATTTTTAAAGGAAGTTAGGCTTTCTTCTCCAAACAAGTTTCTTGGTGGTTTTGGTTTAATGGGAGAGGAAATGATGAGATGAGTGGAGATTGAGAGGAATGAGAGTGTTTATAATGTAGGATTGGTGGGATCAAGGATGGATAAACTTTGATGGAAGGTTTAGGATAGAATAGGTTTGTGAATTTTGGGAAGTGTAGGATGAAATGGGCTAAAAAATAGAAAAGGGAAACAACACATTCGACCATCAGATGGCCGGTCCCCTTAATTGGAGGCCGGTCCCCTTAATAATTAAGGGGGCCGCCTTATGATTTAAGGGGGCCGCCCATCTGGTGATTCCCAGATTGCCAGAAAAGGGTTTTTGGTAGTGCATTGCAGAAAGGTTGTGTTTTTGGTTTCAAACAAGTCCAACTCTTTGAGGCAATTAAACATAGACTAATTATGTAGGCAATTATGTAGCTAAAGCATGTTAACCAAAGAGATTAAGTAATCAAGCAATTTCATCTAGCATGCAAACATACTCATCTAGCAAGCAAAATATAAGTGCTAGCAAACAATAAGCAACATCAAGTATTTCATAACTACATAACTAGGAGGATTAATCCTAATGTGTATTATGATAGCATGGGTTTCTAGACTTGTTACAAACGAAGTCTTAATAGATAAACCATGGCCCTCTTGATTTGATTTAGTTCACTTATAAGTGTCATTTATATAAATATAGATGACAAATATGAGATCACCATGCATGATTTAAAGAGACGTTTTTAGCATTATTCAACAATGTTTGAAAGTAGGTTTTCATGTAGATATGAGAGTTAATTGAATAAAATAGATTCGGTTTTACTTCAAAATGTGTTAATGAAAGGTAAATAAAATTTTCTCAATCTTTGGTTTTGATCAAAACAAAATTGTGGATATTTATTGTGAAAACATCTTATTTAAAAGTGGGATAGTTATTTGAAAAACTATTTTCCAAAATGTGAGGTTTTTGCATATTTTTAAAGATATTAGATTTTTGACAACAAATATCATTAATCATATATTTTAAAAGATGTTTGTTATAGATCTCATGCTCAAGAGGATTGGTTAAGCCTACTATTATCTCATGCTATCGTTTCTACATATCCTATGATCCTAAAGGAAGTGATGACGAAAATTAATATGTAGGATGCGAGAGTGTTGAATGGGGTATAACCTAACATCTATAGTTCCTTTGATTTCGCACGCTTATCTGACTTAATGCCATAGTCTACAAGAGCTTGTTTCATCCATAGTTTTCTTACGCGAGGAATCTAATCCTACTTCTATATTAACGATTTATCCACTTAACTCATTTCACTTCATCACCATGAGTTTCCTAATAGTGGATATAGAAGATTTCCATTTTCTATTTTGTTCGGCAATGAACAATTTTATCTTATTCCTAGGAAAGTCAACCAGTGATGTTTCTAGGTTATAAGAATATAAGCAATTATGTACTAAGCATTAATCTAACTAATCATTTATCTAAGCATGCAAATTATAGTGATGAACTTAAAAGAAACGTGTACCTTTTAGTCTTCAATGGAATATCTTCAAGCACTTCAAGTGACCATGTTGACTTATAGAAGTCATTAGTAGATGATATTCCAACTTCTTCCAAGATTGACAACTTAGCCACTTGGTCCCCATTGTCTCATTGGTCCAAAGTTGTTTGGTCCAAACATATTTAACATTTGGCTAGGATGCATGTATGGTGGTAGTATTTCCCAAGGATTGTAACTTGGTAGATAATTCCACATTTGATTTCTAGTGTTATTGTAATTTTGTCTATTTTGATTTCTTCTAGGTTGAGGTGTTTTAGATCTTGCATGATGATTGTTAGGTTTTCTTGGTGGTGGAGTTTTAGATCTTAATTTAGGTTTAGAAAATCCGGTTTTGACTTTTAATGATGGTTTATAAAGACTTTTTACTTCCACATCACTTGCAATAGGTATTTTTCTATCTTCTCTAAGTATATACTTAGGTTTTGACTCTAATGGTTTTTGTTTACTAGATTCACATTCAAACTTTATATTTTTATTTTCACTAGTTGAAACATTAGTTGAGGTTAATCCTAGACCGGTTTTGTCTCCCGAAGTTTCTTGAACACTTATTATTTTCTTAAGTGGGTTACTACTATTTTTAAACTTGTCAAGTTTGAAAATTTCATCTTTAAGTTTTTCGTTTTCATTTTTAACCTCTATGCATGTTTTACATTCTATAAGAACTTCTTTTCCTTTTTCCAAATGTTGTAGTCTAATTTTTAATTCGAGTACTTCATTTTCTAATAAATTGTTAATATGTTTTAGTGACTTATTTTTAGCTATAACTTTTTGACCTAATTTGCGTAACCTATTATATTCACTATCTAGGTCTTTTTCGTCTAATGATAAATTTTCGTCACTAAAGTATTTGGTTTCGGAACGTACCTCGCTTGATGTCTTAGCCATAAGACATTTCTCCTCATTTGTGATTTCTTTCTCATCGTCATCGCTATCATTCCAAGCTCCTCCAACAAACGCCTTTTGATTTTGATTTCTTGACATCATTGGGCATTTTCCGATGAGATGATTTGGATCACCACATTTGAAGCACTTCCTATCACTTTTGCCATTTTTGTCATCTTTATTTCTTTGGTTTGCTTTCCTTTCATCATACGGTTGTCTAACCAATCTTCCTCGCCATTTGCGTAATTTCTTGAAGTCTCTTACGGCCGTCGCATATTCTTCATCATCACTTTCGGAGGTTGAGCTATCC
Source organism: Artemisia argyi (assembly GCA_030686995.1). NCBI lineage: Eukaryota > Viridiplantae > Streptophyta > Magnoliopsida > Asterales > Asteraceae > Artemisia > Artemisia argyi. Next base: position 179,307,324 of record CM060681.1, read on the forward strand.
TCGTTACTAGATTCCTTCCTAGCTTTCAACGCAATTGACTTGCTTTGCTCTCTTTTTCCATTGACCATCTCGGAGTCTTTCTTTATTATTGCTTCGTAGACTTTCAGGTTGCCGATCAACTCATCAAGTTGAAGAGTTGACAAGTTCTTCGATTCTTCAATCGCCGTAACTTTAGCTCGCCATTTTGGATGAAGAGCCCTAAGAAATTTCCTAACAAAATTCTTACTAGAAAAATTCTCATCAAGTGCTTTTAAACTTGTGATAATAGTGTTAAATCTAGCAAAAGCATTATCTATTGATTCCTCCTCCGGAATCGTAAATTGTTCATATTGTTGAACAAGAAGATCTATTTTGTTATCTTTAACTTGACTATTACCTTGGTGAGTGATTAGTAAAGAATCCCAAATCTCTTTTGCGGTTTTACACATAAAAATTCTTTCATATTCTTTGCGTGGTAACGCATTATAAATAACCATTTTAGCCTCATTATTTTTTGATAGTTTCTTTTTCAAATCATCATTTTGTTTTTCAAAAGATACAATTTCATCCTTTTTAGTTTCAAAATTATATTGAATAGGAGGAAAATCACCAAAGGTAATAACATGCCAAAGATCTAGATCCTTTGATTTCACATAAGTTTCGAATCGATTTTTCCAATATAAAAATCCATCACTTTCAAATAGTGGTGGTCTTTGCATAGATTGCCCTTCTAAATATTTTTCAGATTCCATAGATCGTTACAAGTTTTAAAATACAATATATTTTAAAAATCTTGCTAGACGTGGCTCTGGTACCAATTGTGGAAAACTAGAAGGGGGGGTTGAATAGTTTTACGTCTTTTTAATTTTATTATGAAAACTTGGTTTAGTTTTAAAACCTTGTTTGCTTTTAAAACTTTGATTCAATCTTATGTGAACTCAAATCTTGAACAATATGAACAAGTATATCTAAGTATGAACAATAATAATAATGTAAGCTAAGTATGTGAAATCAACACATGCATAATATAAACAATTCTAGCTATATACAAGAGATAAGTACGTAATCGTTTATCTTATAATCCTTAGTTATATTTTGTATGAAAACTATACTTGATCGAAATGATCAATTATATGTATGTAACCTTTTTAGTTTGATTTTAAAAACTTTGTTTTGTGAATGAAACTTTCGTTTGATCTTTAAGTAAAATCAATACTAGCACTATATGAGCAACTATATATATACGTCTACGTCTACAAATGTAATAACGATATAAGCAAGATAATAAGTAAGATATGGAAAGATCTAACCGCGAGACAAAGGATTTATAGTGGTTCGGCTACAAGGACACCTTCCTTGCCCTACTCCACTCCTCGAGTCACCTACTCGAGAGTTTTCTTCACTATGTCAACAAGCTCCTTATGGCGGAGAAACCTTACACACCAATATACACACCACTTACACACCAAAGCTTCGTCACAACGAAATCACACCTTCTTCACAACTACTTCACACCAACTAACTACACACCTATCTTCAACACACCAATAGTCTTCACTACAATCTAGTTCACGCCTATCTTCTACACACCAATAATCTTCACTACAATCTACTAGCCAATCACACTATCTATATTCCTAATCACAACTATCTACAATCAAATATTCACAACACACTACACAAAGATATATGTAGATATTCTTGATGATGCACCAACAACTTGGATGTGGAGGTCACAACAAGTTGTAATACTTCTTGTCTTGGAGGATAGAAGTATTCTTCTCTTGCACTTGAGAGGATGATGTAAGAATCACTTTGAAATAAAGGATTATGTATTTATGATCAAAGGATTTGGAGAATAGAAATGAGATCTAGAACAGAAAGTTTTGGGGTGCAAAAGGTGAGGAAAAAATCCAGGTTTAAGGTGGTATTTATAGGCAAAAGAATCTGACAGAGGAGCGTGGCCGGTCCCCTTAAATCATGGCCTGCCCCCTTAAAATTAAGGGGACCGCCCTTTATAATTAAGGGGGCCGCCCAGCTGAAACGGCCAGATTCTTTGTCTTTTAGTGGGGAAAGTTTATTTGGTGAAAAACTAACTGTTTTTGGTTAAAAATTTGAATTCATATATTTAGTATGAATAAAACATTTTTCTTTATTACCAAAAGTGTTTTTCAAAAATATATAATATGTTTATATAATTAAATAAACTTTGCATTAGTTAATTAAATACCCCTTTGATCATAAATTGCACTAAACACTTTGTTTATTCATACCTTAAATGATTTGGATGTAAAGAGAAATATTATCACTAAATACTTGTTTATGTCACAAGTTTTTGGTTCTATGAGTTTATATTTTGTGATAATCAAAACATAGAGATATTGATAACATGTTAATAATGTTTTTAGGCATTAATTTATGTCAACAATTTTAAAAAAAAATGAGTGAATTTTAATCATTTATTTTTTCATATAAAATAAACCTTTTTTTTAAATCTTTTTTTATATATATATATTTTAAAATAACATATTTTGCAAACGGTAAATATTGAAGCTTCGAAAAATACACAATCGCAACGAGATAAAATTATCTTTTATAGATATGTATTTCTATATATTTTCGACGATTATTTATATATATTTTTTTCAAATCCGTTCAGAAAAATCACGTATAATTTGTAAAATCACTTATAATTTGTTATTTTTCTTATTTGTAATTTTTTTTTTAGAAAATCACATGTGATTTGTTATTTTTCTCATTGTAAATCACTTGCGATTTGTCATTTTTTACAAGTCACATGAGATTTTTAAAGTTATAAATCACATGCGATTTTTCGAATAACTTGATTTTTTTGGGCGAAAATTTTGAAAAAAAGTTCGTCGAAAGTATATAGAAGTGTATACCGATAGAAAGATAATTTAATTTCGTCACGATATTTCGCGTCGATATTTTAATTTAAGAAAATGATGAAAATGCGTTTTTATTTATTTGATGAGAAAAATGAATGAATGAGATTGCATGATTTGTTTTTTTTAGATAAAAGGCGTTTAGTTCCGTATGAAACTTTTGTCGTTAATAACATTATAAGACTGAGTTGAGATCTATGAAGAACTCATACATGCCATAGAACCTATCAACCAATCATAGCCACCCATTTATATTTTCCACATTTTTTTTCAAAACAACATATCTTGCAAACGGTAAATCTTCAAGCTACAAAAAAAATACCATCGCGACGAGAATTAAATGATCTTTCTATAGATATGCATTGTTATATACTTTCGACGAACTTTTTTTTCGCCCAGAAAAAATCATATATGATTCGTAAAAATCATATATGATTCGTAAAAAATCATATATGATTCGATTCTTCGAATCATATATGATTCTTACGAATCATATATGATTTTTCTAAGCGAAAAAAAAGTTCGTCGAAAGTATATAACAATGCATATCTATAGAAAGATAATTTAATTCTCGTCGCAATGGTATTTTTTTTGTAGCTTGACGATTTACGGTTTGCGAAATATTTAAGTTTTAAAAAAAGGGTGAAAGTTTATTTTTTTATTTTGATAAAAAAAAAATGAGTGGATAAAATTGCTTGATGGTTCTATGGTAAAAGTTGAATCTGTAAAGAACTTTTGGCTATAAGACAATGGTGCCTCGAATTAAATCTAATTCATTAAAATTGTATGTTTCATAAATGAAGTTAAATTTACTACTAAGAGGAGAGGGAGTGGGTGCGGGGAAGGAGCGGGGAAGGTGAACCCCCGCACGGGAACACCGCCGCCTCGCGGGGAACCCCGCACGGGGAGGGCTTTTGAGTGGAAATACCACGCATGCGGGGAGAAGAAATGTGAACGTTGGAGAGGAGCGTGCATAGGCCAACGGCTCTTTTTTGTTTGATTTAAATACGTGAGAAGCAAGAGGAAGAACAAGCAAAAAAAAAAAAAAAAAAACACACACACCCGTATAAAAAAAAAAAAAAAACTCACGGATACAAAAAAAAAAAAAAAAAAAAATGGAGCCTAGAAGAATTGGGTCGACGCTATTGTTAGACGAGCCGTTTGATCTTATGGAGCATATTAACGCTCATTTTCGTCTCCGATTTGATCTTATGGAGCATATTAACGCTCAACAATTACCATACCTCGAGGTGGACGATGAAGCCGATGAAGTTTAGTTTTTTAGTATTATGTAATGTTATTTTATGGTTTTTAATATTATTATGTAATGTTTATTTATTTTAATGAAATTTTAGTTTTAAAATAAATTTTAATAGAATTTAAAAAAAAAAAAAAAAAAAAAAAAAAAAAAAAAAAAAAAAGTGAGTGAAGGGTGAGTGAAGGTGCCGCCCCCAAAAATGAAGTGAGTGAAGTGAGTGAAGGAAAAAGTAGGAGATGATGTGACGGAATAGGATTGGTTGTGAGTGAGTGAAGGGAATGGGGTGAGTGGAGCACCCCCTAATAGTGTTACACCAATAATACGAAACTTGTTTGGATTTAATGATCCATTGGTGGTGTTGAAGTAACCAAGAATGGGATCCACATATAACGGAGTGAAATCGCTTATTTATATATGTGTGATTGCGTCTTGGGCTCACAAAGCAATGTAACGAATGTTATTATTTTTTATTTTATTATTTTTTTTCTCTTTCTTCAATGTTTATCCGTCGTGCGATATATGACCAATTCATCCAATCTGTATCCGTTTAATAATTTTTTTGCCTTCCATTGTTAACATTTACTTTGTGTTGATTTTATTCATCATGGTAATGTTGATAAGGTATCAAAGTTTAAATTATTATTAATAAGATAGGAAAGTAAAATATGGATAATACATAAAAGTTTGATACTATAATTCAAAAATACGTTACTCATTGATGTAGAATCAACAAACCTCCATGATTTTTGCTAAGTTTCAAATTCTCAAATCATTTCTTTATTAACTACTGATTTTAAGTGATTTGAAAAACCTATTTAACCTAATTCACAAATTATATATTCAGTTGATATCTAGACAAATCATCACTCATCTATACTACATATAAAAGAAAAATGGTAAAAAATGGTCAATCTTGAAAAGTGGAAATCTTGAAAATTTTTTATTAAAGGAAATTATGAAATGTAATTAATACTTTTATTAAAACACCCCATTACTTAAAAGTACAATGATTTATTCATATTGTACAACCAATTAAAAACATACTAGTTAGATACCCGCGCACAGCTGCGGCGAAAAAAATATAGTTATAATAGAAATATAATGAATGAATTGTTATTCTCCCACAATTTCGTACCCGTTTAGTGAATTCGTTACACAATACTCCGAAAATATATGTGTTCGCTGTATGTGTTTGTTTGGGTTTCTCGTAACTTTCCCGTGACATTATTATTAGCATAAAGACCCTTACGATTTTTTACCCGTCACAAACACTCCCCCAAAAGTTATAATTTTGACGAATCAAGTTTGTATTGATTCAAATAAAGGTTAAAGTTGTAAAAATTTGAATAAAAATAACCCATTAAAAATGTAAAAATTAAAAACTTATAAAAATATATCAAAATGGATGTTGAATTAAAGTGCACAAAATTTTAGAAAATATGGTGAAATTAGATCTTTAAAAAAAATAAATAGATCAAAAGATATTTCAATTTGAAACTAAAGGTGATTTTTTAGTTGAGAAGTGACACATGTCACTCAATGATTGGAGCTCCTTATTTTAATTTTTGGTGGAGCCCACAACTTAAATGCTTTATATAGTAGTATAGATTTACCAAATTAAATACAAACAATTAATACAAATCACAAACCGGGTTGACCCGGGACGCTTCAAACCCGACGGGTTTAACCGGTTTAATTTGACCCATTTTCGACCCAACCTAGCAAGTTGACCCGGTTTAAATCGACCAATTTTTTGACCGGAACGGTTCAACCGGTTGAACCACCCGGGTCGAACCGGGTTTCAAAACATTATGTTTAATTCCCAAATTTTTAAACTTTTATTATTTTTCATTTATAACATATAATTTTTTTTATGAATATACTATTTTTCGCTATAAAATCCTGTTGCTATGCACGGGTACTCGTCTATTCTACCCTTGAAACCTTGAAAGCCAAAAGGGCATTTAGGGTTAATAAAGGAAATATTGATCTGGAATGAAACATGCGTAAAATTTTGAATTGATCACTTATTAAGTAAATAAGACTTTTTCTTAAATCTTCTCATGTAAGCCTCATGATACCAGTTGTAACCCACCCCAATTACGCATTAAGAAACGCACCAGGATTTTATTCATGCACAAAGTATCAAACCATCATTCAGAAAACCCTTCATCATCATCATCCAAAAATCGCCACTATTAAGCTTACCCAGGAAGTTTAAAGAAATGTGTTCACTTATTTCTTTGTTTCTATTTTCATGATTTTATTTGCATATTTTTTATTGTATGCATTTTATAAAATGTAAAAAACCACATTGAATTCAAGCCCTTCAACAATTAGGTAACTCTTTTAGTTAATTTTTATTTAACGATTGATTTGAATCATCTGCAATTTTAAGAAATTCCACAACGATTATTTTTTCTAATTGCTCACATGTTAGGGTAATGTGTAATCAAGGCACACCAGATATTCTTGATAATTTCTGAATGAGTTTGGCATGTGTGTTTCATTCAGGTGGTCTATTCATTTGTTATGAAAATGTTTTTGCATTATCGGGAACCGGAACCATTAAAATTATAACCCTGTAAAGACTCAATCTTCTAATTTCATTCACTTTAACACTTTGAGCACTTTCTTTATTATGAAAAGGTTTTTGCACTTTTGAATCTACCATAAGCCCATAAATATACATCATGGCTAGAATTCTAGGCAAAACCCGTCAAGAAATGTCAAGTGGGTTTAGTTACCTGCTCCATGAGATATCACATTTAGTCAAGATCTTCTATGGTTAATAGTCTTTATCAGTGATCACAGTTGGTCCAGCTCTTCTGTGGGTAATAGTCTATTAAGAGGCCTAAGGTCTTATTTATGTTACGGATACATCATTTTCACATTTATTGTTCACTCATTCATTAAACTGTTGGTCTATTTGTTGTGTTAAAATTCAAGCGTAAATTTGTGAATATTGGTTGTTGATATAAACTATTTGTGAATATTAATTTGAATTTTACCACTAATTAAGGAAATAAGACTTTGTAACAAAACTTCTCATGTAAACTTGATTAAATTCGGGCCAACCTCAAGATACACGGCCCATCCTTATCAAGTGTTTGTACCAGACTTTTTGAAAAGCTTTCAAAGTTTATTCATACCAACATAAGAGTATATGACACAATATCATTAAAAAAAAACCCTTCATCAGCATCATAAAATTGCCACATATTTTCAGCTTCGATTCTTCAGGATTTTAATCATAGATAAGATTTTATTTTTTCATCTTTTCCGTGTGATTCTCAAATTCTTGTGAATGTATCAACTCAATTATGAATTGTTTGGTGCATGTTTGTCAGCTTTATGCCATTTTTTATTTGATTTTGAATGTGATATCAACATTTTAATATCGTTTATGTCAATTCTTATGGTGCAGTTACGATCAAGTATTCGGTGGTATTGAAATTCCGATTCACAGGTTCCAGATTCACCATTTTCTTTACTCCACTCTTTTGTGTTTTATTTTTTCAATTGTGTTTGTTTAATGTTGGGACTGATTAATTATTTGTTTTTTCAATTCTGTTTTTTTTTCATGGCATGCATGGTATGTGGGAAACTAGAACGAGTTAAAACCTCTAAAATCAGTTAATTGTGTGCCCATAACATGTTTCAGGATTCATTAGCATCTGAACTCTTGACATTTATCATTGGTAGTAAACATATATGGCTATCTTGAATCATATTTTATCGTGCTTATCATGTACGATTGTACCCTTCGTTGTATCTTTTCTTTAGATGTGTATCTTATGTTTCTTTCTTATCCACTTTTTCTTTCTGGTTAAGATATTAAGAACCTGGCTGCTTGTGACGAAGGTGCACTTTTATTGTGAACGTTGTTCGACCAAGTTAATCAGAACGATTCGGTAGGTTCTTTTGAGATTAGAACCTTAGCTTCTGGATTCATTCAAACTTAAATGTTTTGATGCACCCAAATCGTTTAATAACATGGCATTTTTTAAAGGCGATATTGTCTAAAAGAAAGCCTGATTCTAAATCATATATGCAGAATTTTTTGGGAAATGCCATAAGTCAAATACTTCCTGCACTACTCACTAATCTCATTGGTAAAAAATGTTGTTGACCATGTCTTCCAGGATGTGGTAACACGTGTTTCATCAATACCCATTGCAACAACTTATAATACAACACCCCCTTCTGATTCTGTGGAACAACCATCAGTTTCATCTTCTCGATCAGCTAAAAGAGAACTTTCCACATATCATTTTTATTGTTTTATGTTTTATGTATAAACGTTACATAAAATACTTAACCATAACACCTATAACTATTTGCCGCTAGAAAATCCGTTGCTATGCACGGGTACTCGTTTAGTCTTCTTCTAAAATACGGTCTAGGTATTGTTTACGTGACCGACATGAATCAGAAGAGGTTTATGAGAATGGACGAACTTGGTAAGTTCAGTACAAGGACGCTAAAATGGATCTTATAAAAAGGTAAAGACAATGTTGAGTCAGGACTTCTACAGGCATACCAGATTCTGTGATGAAGATCAAAGAACTTGGCTTAAATTGGTTGTGCAATATATTGAAGAAAGGTTGGAACTTCGAGATTCCTAGAACCGAATGGAATAATACATCACACCTCGAAGTTACCTAGACAATATGCCATACAGAAGAAGACCCCAATGATCTACCCTTAGAGAGAGAATGTTAGAACATGAAAAATGTACGTAAATAATTAATATAAAGTCTTCCTTCTAGCTATGTAATAGTTAAGGGTGTGTTATGTACGTTTAACATGTTGTTTGTTAGGTTGAACCCTCGTGACAATGTATAGTCACAAGATTAAGCTTTTGGTCACAAGACAACCTTGAGTCTCGTGACATCCATGTACTTAGGTATAAGTACACCCCTTCTCCCAATCATTTATTGTGAGTTGTGTGACACAATACGAAGTTTCGAATCCTAATTATTATTCTCTCTCTTTCTATCTATAGGTTTAACATGTGTACACCCACTCTCTCTAGATTAATCTATACTTGGTGAATAATATGGGACAATAATACAACGTATAGACATAAACCCTATACGCAATATAGGCTTCAATGCATGACTAAAACTTCCAGGTCTTGGCATGTATACACTGTATAGTATGAATCCTATACGGCGTATAGAACTTTTGATGCAATTTCCTCATTTTAGCCTATTTTTTCTTCCTTTTCGGGTCTTGTGTTCCATTGCTTTAGATTAGTATGCAAAAGTAAAGCAATTAAGTACCAAATAACACAAAAACTTTAGGATTTATTTGGCAGCAGATAACGACGTTTTGCCATATCTTGAAATATTTGCATGATTAAGTCATTAGAAACACTTTTGAACACCTCCTTTTCGATATATGTGATCAAACAATCATTTATCCATTCATCTCCAATTTTGTTGTGAAGTCGAATCTTTAGAATATTCATTGTTGAAAATTACCTTTCGACTAAAGTTGTCAAAAAAGGTAATACCAAAACCAATTTGATTAGTCGATAGACCAAAGAATATATAATGTGTTTCTTTTTCTTGAGTAGCTTTGATGCAAGGCGTGCAATTGCTTTGAATTGAGCAAACTTAGGATTAGATTTCATGTCAAATATGAATGTCTTAAGCTCATCATCCAAGTACACGCGATCTAACTCTGAAAAATCTAAAGGATAGAGTTCGGCTAGACGAACCAACATATCCTTGTTGAAAGTCGAAAAAGAATCATTTGGTCTCAGGCAATCCATACAAACTAACAACTCTGTTGTGACCTCATTAAACCTGTTATTAAGTTCACTTATCAAACTTATGCAACTCACTTTGATGTAACTGCACTTAGGACGTATATACAAAAAAGTTCGGATTATTAAGTTCATGTTATAAAAACTACTTTTATGAAAGCTGAATATAAGCTAGAATAGAGCTGGAAATTAAGACAGTTCACTAAGTCTCTAAAAAGGGAATAATGCAAACAACAAGCTATTCTAAAATGATCAAATGGCTACACTAGAGTACGAATAAGCTCAAACTATCTTCTAACTAATCTAAACAATAGAAAATGCTCAGGCAGACAAGATCTAAGAGGCTAAATAAACTGAAATTCAAACTTTAAGCTGCTAAGCAAAGCTAGGTTCAAACAGAACCTATCCATACTAATTTAAGCCTAAACACAAGCTACTAGCTAAATACCTACTATCACCAAAAACTGAAACTTGTAAGTTCATACAACCAGCCACATGTAAACAACAAATTTATAATCTATGGAGATTAATTGAGCTTATAAGGCTGCTGATGAGGTGAGCAGTTGGGATAGTGGACTTGTGTGCAGGCCTAGGGTCTAGTTTAAAGTTACGTAAATGCTACTACATAATAAGCAAAAGCTAAAATGAGCACAAACAAGTAAGCTACAGCTAGGACACTACTCATAAATGCAACATGGGAAGTTTTGGAACAAGAAAAAACTAAGAAAAAGCTAAAAATGAACTGACAGATTAAGCATATGAATGACCTTATTTGAAATATGTAAAAACAGTCTCATGAGGTGATTTTTGAGCAAAGATTTGGACAAGTAAATGATTAACCTAGGGAAATTAAGCATGAAAATCTTAGAAATAAGCTGCTAGGGAACACAAAGAAACAAAAATAATGGATTTTGGACAAGTAGAAAAGCTAAAAATTGCAAATGAAAAACTCTTAGTGAGACAGCAGGGCTGCTGAATCAACATGGGTCAAATGGGTTAAAACTGAGTTTGACTAAAACTTCTGGATCTAAAACTTAGAAACATGCAAACTAAACCATTTATAAGCAATAATAACAACCAAAAACACCTCTATTCTACTGATTCAAATCTAGGCTGACTAAATTAGTTTTAAAACATGAACTATTGACAAACATTTCAACAGCTAAGGAACTTGTTAAAAATGCTAAAACAAGCTTCTAAACTAATAAATGGATTAAACAGGAGCTGCTGCAAACTGATTCAAAGAACGATTATGACCAAGGTGAGGTAAATGGGCTTCAACCAAACACCCCCTTATCTGCAGCTGTCTATATTTTTAGAAAATATTCAACTAATTTAAGCTTAAATTTAAAAGGCTACTGATCTACCAACTATGTTAATCACTGAGAAGCAATAATATATTGAAAATGAGCTCAAACAATAAGTTAATGGTCTATGGCTAATATTTTTGGATTTTTTAGTATTTATGCAAAAATTAAAGTAAATGAATTCTAAACTACCTTAAAGTAATTTTAAGCAATATTAAATAGCAATAAGCAGATAACAAAAGAAATAAGCACTTAATAAGCATATAAGCAGTAAATAAGCTACACATGAATTAAAAGGAAACTTACTTATATTATGCCTAATTCTGAACTGTTGAATATGTAAGCTAAATGAGACTCACATAAAGCTATAGAGAAGCTTTCATGAGCTTATGAAACAAAACAAGAGCATTTGAAACAGTTTATTAACCAACAGAGAACAAATTTGAAAGCATTAACGTAAAAGTAAACAAGAGATTTAAATTGAAAACTGAGATTTTATTGATTAAAATTCGATTACAAAACTGAGTTAAAATGAAAATAAGCTGAGAACTATTTAAAACAGAAAAGCATAAGCTAAAAGCTACCACTAGAAGCTACCCTAAGCTAATTTTACCCCTACTCCTAACCTAATGACTAACTATCTAACAGCCTCAAATGATGAGAGGTGAGGAGTATTTATAGTCGAGCTGAGAAGGTCCTAGAACAAGTATCATCCTCAGAATATTCGAAATTGATCCCATTTGAAAGCCTCCACCAATCCAAGACCTTGATTTGCTTTTGATGAGGTGTTTAAGTTGATCTCAGCCGTCCATGAGTACACCTTGGCAATCCGTGTGCATACACATTCTCTGTCCTTGTCAGACGAATCCAATGATGAGGGAATGATGTGTTCCAACCAATCAAGCTTTGCCACATGTCCACGTGACTCAAGTGTACACGGATTTTATTCACTGACATGACCTGTGCACGTGGAACACCTTCTAGAAGCTCTATGATTAGTTAATTATTGGTTAATTGTGGTAATTTTATTGGGAGAGGGGTAATTGGAATCTTGGTAAAATTAGGGTTCTTGGAAGGTTTGGGGATGTACGGGGTGTAAAAGGAAGGCGGTTATTTTTATTTTATTATTATTTGTATGAGAGTTGACCGTGAATATAGAGGTTGACCGAGCATGGGTTGGGCTTGGAGAATTGGTTATGGGCTTATGGTGGTTTTGAGTTATTCTTTGGACTTTGATTAATGTTTGGACTAGGACCATTTGTAATTTTAGCTTTTGAGAATGAGCAAGGACTATTGTTGTAAATCTGAAAATATAAGGACTACTCCTGCCATCTTCAATAAATGTGATCCACGGGCTTTTGTTGCCAAGTAGTGATTCTTCAAGGTAGATTATGACACTTTGAGCATAATTCTGATCTGTAATCGAGAAATCCTTCCAAGCCTCGGATTTTGATCTCATTTCCATGTCTCGTGCTCGTGTTGTTGTTTTTCCATGATTTCTGTCAATTTCTACAATATCCGTACCTGCACATGTAAAAACACAAAAAAATCGTATTTTTGGCATTTATGGTCGGGTTTTTTGGTCGTTTTGGTCCCGTATTTGGTAAAGAAAAGGTGTATGAATATGCATACACCAAAATCCGCTAGACTAAAGTATTGCCGTGTCCTCACGCAATGTGATCAATTCACGCTTTTGAGATAAATAATTTCGATACTCTTTCTACTAACTTTGAAAAGTAGCAAGGAAGTTCAATAGAGATTACAAAATTATTTATTCTCGTAAACGCCCCGTTTTCCAAAATTTAATCTTTATTTGACTTTTCACTTCTATTTTTGTATTTTTCACACTTCATACTTGTGACGGTTTGTTGAACTTTTATTATTATGCAATAACTTTTAGGGTCAACGAGTAGAAACACTTCTTATAGAAAAATGACCATACGGATAAAAATCGTCATCCTTGATTTTTCACAAGCTCCCAAACTAAGCGTACAAACGAGATCACAGCTTATCTACAAGTTAGATGCTAAAACTACTCATAAAAGTTACTTGTGGAAACCTCTTACTCCCATGTCCTAAGTTTTTGTATCTCATATTTTATTTTTGTTGAGAAATGAATTGCTTCACATTTTCTCGTTTCAATACTTTTAATTCCGATAGAGATACCAAGTTTAAATACTAAGTAGTTTTTCATTTTCTCTCAAGAACCACTGCAATAGAAATTCGGTCCACATCAAGAAAATTGGGTACATACAATCTTAAAGATAAGTTGCGGAGTACTACACGTGCACCTCATGTGTCCAATTCAGAATCATCGACATGCACCTCACGTGCCAACAAATTTTATACATATAAACTCTTATTCATACAACTTTCAACTTTCATTTTTTTCATTTTTTACTTTTTTTTTCATACTTTTTTCATATTTTTCTTTCTTTACTTTTTTTCTCATAACATCAATGGAAGCTTATCGGGGTAGCTCCAAAACCACATACATAATCAAATTTTTGACTTTTGATTTTTCTCATTTTTGCTCTTATTTTTTATGTTCCTTGATATGTACCCAACTTCTAAAGCAAAGATTCTCTTAAGAAAATAAGAAACTAAATTTATCCAAATCTAAATACCACTAATTAACCTAGAACATCTATTATATATTGGTGACGTATTTTATGGGAGCAAAAAGCCACAAGTACCTCTCATGAGCTCTAAAGAGAACCACTACTCCACGTTTAGCATCTTACTTATAAATAAACTCTATCATTTCTCGCTCTTCGCAATTTAAGATCTCAATTAATGAAACCCGCGAAAACTTAGCCGATAATCAGCCACGCATATATAAAGTCAGATTCGGAAACTTGCAAATTCTAGAAGAAGAATTCGCGTTTTCTAGCTCCTGATGTAAAAGATAGCGAAAGCTTTTAAGCTGCGCATGTATAAAGTCACGTACGGGAACTTGCAGATTCTTAAGAAAGAATTCGCATTTTATAGCTCCTGGTGTACAAGACTAGCACAAGCTTATATGATTATCATTGGTTAAGGGAACAAGCTAGGGCTCAACACGCCCGATCAAGTCAAAATATTTATTCCTACTCTCGCCAACTGGAAAGTCAACAAGGTGTCAAAACACTTATTCAAAACTTATTATATTTTTGCACAACTTTTTCAACTTTTCACATTTTTTTGTGCTTTTTCATGACTTTTTCATTGATTTTTCTTCAAAATTTTTGAAATTTTCAATTTTTTTTTATTTTTTAGGAAAAACGGAGTTGCAAGAGTACACGACATGGTAAAAAATGCAAGGCAAAAATTAGATCGAAAGATCACCCCCCAGACTAAAACGAAACATTGTCCTCAATGTTTAAAAGGCAAGGGTTCTCCTACATAAATCTAAGGCCGTTTATTAATTATGCCAAAAGATAAATGTTAGTCGATAAGATTAGGATATTTGGATAAGCAACGAATGATGAAACTCGAGCGGAGACAAAACAACGAGCACAAGAGTCTTCATTATTCAGCAAATCCTGGATATAAACAACAACAAGCACAAAACAAGAGATATGGAAGAGGTAGCCCTCCTCACGTCACATTAGAAAGAAAATAAAAATTTAAGAAGATGAATGATAAGCATGGGGTGCCTCCCACGAAGCGCTTGTTTTTTATCGAGTCGTATAGCTTAGACTCGCCCCGAATTTACTTAATCTTGGGGAAGCAAATGGGACGGACACCCGGCACAAAAGATGGAGATGCCGGGGTCAAAAACGGTATGCTCACTCCCGGTGGAGTGGAAAAGTGAAGAAATGATGGGATAAGTAAAGAATGGGTGAAACACACGGATGACAAAGCAAAGTCGATTTCTGAATCACGGGTGGGTTGGGTGGGTAAAATATCAAGCATAGGAACATCATGTTCAGAAATCTCGTCCACCACTCTAAAAATATCTTCACTCGTATCGGATCCAAAATCTACATCCGGTGGTTTCGCCGGTGGACGAGAAGAAGGTAAATCGGAAAGAATATTTCTTTGAACGTCATTCTCATCATTCTCAATACTCGGTGGTATCGAGTCATCCGCAGCAAGTAATAGATCGACATCCTCTAAAAGAGGGTCACGTGATGGATTATCGGAAAAAGTTCAGAGTCAATCTCAAAATCAAAACGCTCATAATCCGGAAGAGAGATATAAGCATGAATAATGGGACTGCCACTATTTGTCTCTTCAAATCAAAAAATTTCAAGCTCGGGTAAGAAATCACTATCCATAACGGGGATAGGAGAAAAAGGCGAAGGATCTTTCAATGCCTCAATTTTAGAAATGAGAAGATTGATATTCAATAATTTTTCACGAAGAGCTTCATCTTGGATTTCCGTTTCAATATCTTCATCATTCTCTTCTTCTAAGCTGACGAGCTTAGAAGGTAATTCATCCACATAATCGATGTCTCCACTAGATATAGAATCATCATCGTCAGAATTGGAGAACATCTCAACATGATCGTTCGGATTGTCAAGAGGAAGTAACTCACACTCCTCAGCCGTATCATGTGTCACAAAATCGGGTAAAGAATCCTTGAGCTCGGGCTCCAAAGGATCTGACGGCTTATCTTCAACAATCTCAGTCGAAATAGAATCATAATCAACAAGAGAAGTTTCGACATCTTCCAAAACGGGGTCACTTCCCTCAACCGGTGTGAGAGAAGGACGGGAAGAGTCGGGGATGATAGATTCAAAAGACGGAGTGGGATTAGCACTCGAAGAATCGATGTCATGTTTACAAAATAACGCTCTTATAATCTGCCTATGCCCTTCCAAGAACAATTCTTCCATGCTTTTGCTTCCATCATCTTCGACGGTTGGAATATTATAAAACTTCCAATAATGATAAAATGAAGACATAAATGAGAATTAAATGGATAGAGGTTGTGAGAAGAAGAATTATACGGATAAGAGGATTATTTTTTTGGTTTTTCGTATTATAAAAACAAATCAAAATAAAAGTGAAAATCAAAAATGAAAAAGAAAAATATTTTTGGATTTATATTATTTATTGAAAAACAAATCTCAAACTTTTTTTTTTTTTTTTTTCAAACGTTACGTTAATCGTAATCGTTTCCTTCAAAACTATTCGCGACTAAACGAGAGAAAAGAATTTTCCCGCTTAATCGGTTGTGGAATTGAAGTAATCCAATAACCAACTAATTTCACGTTTTTCTTATGTTGTAAAGCTTATTTGGTTTACAACGCCCTCCCTTCCACGGGAGAGTTGAGGCTGTAACTTTATTATTTTTTTGGTATTTTTGTAAACACTTTAGGAAAAGTGTTTTGAATTTTTCAATTTTAATATTTTTATAAAAATATATATACAAGATAGAGGAAGGTTTATCGAAACACGATTTTTCAAAACGAATTTCAAAACTCACTTCAAACCTTCCCCGGCAGCGGCACCATTTTGATTTATTCGTTTTTAGTATAGGTCGTTTTAGTATAGTGATTATTTTTCAGAAGAAATGCTCGTGAAAGTATTTCCCCGGGTCGTTCTCCCAACGAAGGTTGAATGGAATCGTGATTTCGGTTCGTGAATCTTGTAGTGAATAATGAAAATAAGAGAGATTTGATGGTAATTTTAACTACAGAAAGTGAAACGATACTAAAAAGCACACAATAAAGTAATAAAAACTTGCAATGTAACCTAAAAAACGCGACAACTAACTTAAAACTACGTACTTGCGCGAAATAAAAAGTGAAATCTAAATTCTACTAATCCTACGGGCTTGAAGATGGGTTTTCTACGTTCTAAATGTAAAAAGAAAATTTTAGGAAAAAGAAAAATATTTTTGTATTTATTTATTATGAAATAAAAACTATTTAAAAGAAAGAAAATGATTAAAAATAACAAAACAATTCAGAAAATTATGAAAATTTTATGATAACTATTTTATGATAGAAGAAATATAGGAAAAATAAGAAAAGTGAAAAGGCAATTTAGAATAAGCTAAAATTAAGCAAACAGTTTAATAAGCTAATAAGGAAAAAGGTTTAAAAAGATTAAATGTGAAAACTTATTGACAAAAATCCCTAGGGTGCGTGTGGTTTGGCTGTATTGTAGTGAGGTGTTGGTAAGGTTGGTGAAGCTAAGAGACCAGGGTTCTACCCCTGGTCCCCCCCTTTTTGGAAAAGTATTTTATTTTTGAAATTTTCTAAATGAGATTTGTTTTTAAGGTAAAACTAAAATCTTTTTATAAAAACTACTTTTATGAAAGCTGAATATAATCTAGAATAGAGCTAGAAATTAAGACAGTTCACTAAGTCTCTAAAAAGGGAATAATGCAAACAACAAGCTATTCTAAAATGATCAAATGGCTACACTAGAGTACGAATAAGCTCAAAATATCCTCTAACTAATCTAAACAATAGAAAATGCTCAGGCAGACAAGATCTAAGAGGCTAAATAAACTGAAATTCAAACTTTAAGCTGCTAAGCAAAGCTAGGTTCAAACAGAACCTATCCATACTAACTCAAGCCTAAACACAAGCTACTAGCTAAATACCTACTATCACCAAAAACTGAAACCTGTAAGTTCATACAACCCGCCACATGTAAACAACAAATTTATAATCTATGGAGATTAATTGAGCTTATAAGGCTGCTGAAGAGGTGAGCAGTTGGGACAGTGGGCTGGTGTGCAGGCCTAGGGTCTAGTTTAAAGTTACCTAAATGCTACTACATAATAAGCAAAAGCTAAAATGAGCACAAACAAGTAAGCTACAGCTAGGACACTACTCATAAATGCAACATGGGAAGTTTTGGAACAAGAAAAAACTAAGAAAAAGCTAAAAATGAACTGACAGATTAAACATATGAATGACCTTATTTGAAATATGTAAAAACAGTCTCATGAGGTGATTTTTGAGCAAAGATTTGGACAAGTAAATGATTAACCTAGGGAAATTAAGCATGAAAATCTTAGAAATAAGCTGCTAGGGAACACAAAGAAACAAAAATAATTGATTTTGGACAAGTAGAAAAGCTAAAAATTGCAAATGAAAAACTCTTAGTGAGACAGCAGGGCTGCTGAATCAACATAGGTCAAATGGGTTAAAACTGAGTTTGACTAAAACTTCTGGATCCAGAACTTAGAAACATGCAAACTAAACCATTAATAAGCAATAATAACAACCAAAAACACCTCTATTCTACTGATTCAAATCTAGGCTGACTAAATTAGTTTTAAAACATGAACTATTGACAAACATTTCAACAGCTAAGGAACTTGTTAAAAATGCTAAAACAAGCTTCTAAACTAATAAATGGATTAAACAGGAGCTGCTGCAAACTGATTCAAAGAACGATTATGACCAAGGTGAGGTAAATGGGCTTCAACCAAACACCCCCTTATCTGCAGCTGTCTATATTTTTAGAAAAGATTCAACTAATTTAAGCTTAAATTTAAAAGGCTACTGATCTACCAACTATGTTAATCACTGAGAAGCAATAATATATTGAAAATGAGCTCAAACAATAAGCTAATGGTCTATGGCTAATATTTTTGGATTTTTTTAGTATTTATGCAAAAATTAAAGTAAATGAATTCTAAACTACCTTAAAGTAATTTTAAGCAATATTAAGTAGCAATAAGTAGATAACAAAAGAAATAAGCACTTAATAAGCATATAAGCAGTAAATAATCTACACATGAATTAAAAGGAAACTTACTTATATTATGCCTAATTCTGAACTGTTGAATATGTAAGCTAAATGAGACTCACATAAAGCTATAGAGAAGCTTTCATGAGCTTATGAAACAAAACAAGAGCATTTGAAACAGTTTATTAACCAACAGAGAACAAATTTGAAAGCATTAACGTAAAAGTAAACAAGAGATTTAAATTGAAAACTGAGATTTTATTGATTAAAATTCGATTACAAAACTGAGTTAGAATGAAAATAAGCTGAGAACTATTTAAAACTGAAAAGCATAAGCTAAAAGCTACCACTAGAAGCTACCCTAAGCTAATTTTACCCCTACGCCTAACCTAATGACTAACTATCTAACAGCCTCAAATGATGAGAGGTGAGGAGTATTTATAGTCGAGCTGAGAAGGTCCTAGAACAAGTATCATCCTCAGAATATTCGAAATTGATCCCATTTGAAAGCCTCCACCAATCCAAGACCTTGATTTGCTTTTGATGAGGTGTTTAAGTTGATCTCAGCCGTCCATGAGTACACCTTGGCAATCCGTGTGCATACACATTCTCTGTCCTTGTCAGACGAATCCAATGATGAAGGAATGATGTGTTCCAACCAATCAAGCTTTGCCACATGTCCACGTGACTCAAGTGTACACGGATTTTATTCACTGACATGACCTGTGCACGTGGAACACCTTCTAGAAGCTCTATGATTAGTTAATTATTGGTTAATTGTGGTAATTTTATTGGGAGAGGGGTAATTGGAATCTTGGTAAAATTAGGGTTCTTGGAAGGTTTGGGGATGTACGGGGTGTAAAAGGAAGGCGGTTATTTTTATTTTATTATTATTTGTATGAGAGTTGACCGTGAATATAGAGGTTGACCGAGCATGGGTTGGGCTTGGAGAATTGGTTATGGGCTTATGGTGGTTTTGAGTTATTCTTTGGACTTTGATTAATGTTTGGACTAGGACCATTTGTAATTTTAGCTTTTGAGAATGAGCAAGGACTATTGTTGTAAATATGAAAATATAAGGACTACTCCTGCCATCTTCAATAAATGTGATCCACGGGCTTTTGTTGCCAAGTAGTGATTCTTCAAGGTAGATTATGACACTTTGAGCATAATTCTGATCCGTAATCGAGAAATCCTTCCAAGCCTCGGCTTTTGATCTCATTTCCATGTCTCGTGCTCGTGTTGTTGTTTTTCCATGATTTCTGTCCATTTCTACAATATCCGTACCTGCACATGTAAAAACACAAAAACATCGTATTTTTGGCATTTATGGTCGAGTTTTTGGTCATTTTGGTCCCGTATTTAGTAAAGAAAATGTGTATGAATACGCATACACCATTCTCCAAGAAAATTCTCTAACGGCTAGTTTACCCTATAAATGCCATCTTTACTCAACTTCGTATTGTCACACAATTATAACTAAATTTCACCTAAACACTATGGCTAACCAACCAGCTGAGGTGCAAAGAACAATCCTTTCCTGATTACGCAATGAACAAGAAAAAGAGCTCAGGCTGATTAACAATTTGCTAGGTGAGATAACTCGTATCATGCTACAGAAGCATGATCGTGCTCCGGAGATCGAAAGGTTGCGTGCGCTACCTCAAGACCATCCAGCTATCACAGTCGGTCTAGAAACTCTGTTAAGAAATGATGAAACAGATCTGCAACTTCATGTCGCCTTGAAGATGGTTAGGGAACAAGTGTTGCAAGTGTGGGAGGAGAAGTCAGATCTCATCGACAATTACCAATCTATATAAAAGCTTTATGACTATCTTAGATGATCTATGTATTCATATTGGTTTCTATCCGATAATGAATTTTAAGTTATGGTTTCATTTTTAAATCATAGGGGGTGTTTTGTAATTTTTGCATTTTGGAATTTAAAATAGTATAAAACATACAAGGGCCAAAAGTGTACAATTTTTTTTTAATATAAATGCAGCGTTAAGCTGCATTAAAACTTTGACACACCACGTTAACATGGCTATGACTTTCGATGCCGGTAACGATTAACGCAACTTGTTTTGGGGTGAGTTACGTTATAACGTAGGGGGTGCGTTATGTTACCACTTGCTCTAAGCCACGTTGAATTACGACTATATTTCACGTTAATATAAATTGTATGTGTTGACTTTTATTAAAAGAAAGTATGGCCATTTGTTGAATGTTTTTGACTTTTTACATATGGTAGACTCAAATGTGTCATATGCCTTGTAAATAAAGTTACATTATGCAAAACATACACTTACGCGCGCACATAAAAAAAAATCCTTTAGTTGCACAAAAAGTGTCATAAAAAGTCAACAAAATGTTGCAACAAGTATAGATATATCAACAAAAGTTAGAAAAAGATGTCACTTGATTTTCTGAGTATTTTTTCTAGCTACACTTAAAAAGAAAAAGGTATAGGTGAAAGTGAAGTAAATAAAAGTTTATTTATAATGACAAAAAATAAAATAAAATAAAATGTAAGGATACATTTTTGTTTTTATGACACTTGCTATGACTTTCGATGCCGGTAACGATTAACGCAACTTGTTTTGGGGTGAGTTACGTTATAACGTAGGGGGTGCGTTATGTTACCACTTGCTCTAAGCCACGTTGAATTACGACTATATTTCACGTTAATATAAATTGTATGTGTTGACTTTTATTAAAAGAAAGTATGGCCATTTGTTGAATGTTTTTGACTTTTTACATATGGTAGACTCAAATGTGTCATATGCCTTGTAAATAAAGTTACGTTATGCAAAACATACACTTGCGCGCGCACATAAAAAAAAATCCTTTAGTTGCACAAAAAGTGTCATAAAAAGTCAACAAAATGTTGCAACAAGTATAGATATATCAACGAAAGTTAGAAAAAGATGTCACTTGATTTTCTGAGTATTTTTTCTAGCTACACTTAAAAAGAAAAAGGTATAGGTGAAAGTGAAGTAAATAAAAGTTTATTTATAATGACAAAAAATAAAATAAAATAAAATGTAAGGATACATTTTTGTTTTTATGACACATTTTCACAGAAAGTGTCATTAAATCTCAAAATTCTAATTTTTTTGCCACACTTTTCAAAAAGTGTCACCATGAAGTCCAATTTTATGACACTTTTTTGTGTTATGATTAGAACCACCGCCACTAAAAGTTAATTTTGTTGTAGTGCTGTTGAGAATTCGTGGCTCTGATACCAATTGTTGTTCAATGCCTTCTATCAAAACTTGTTTAGCCTTCTGTATGGTATGTTTGGAACAGCAACTTGGGACAAAAACTAAGAATAATCGAATATATATTGAATTGAATTGTATATGATTTGGAATGATTCGTTTACAGAATTCCTAACCAATTTATACTACATGAATTAGTGCCATTGATACATCATGACTGTTAGACAAAGAGGCATACCGATTCAATAAATACACTAAACTACCCTTAACATTTGCTTCTATAACATTAAGGTCTAACATTCACCCCCTAATGTTAAAGACGGCAATCATGTCTTCCTTACTTGACTTCACAACAATGTAGGTTCATCGTCAGTTTCATAAATGAGATGTGCTTGTTTTTCCTTGTCTTTCTTCTTCCATTTGGTGCATTCACGTGCAAAATGACCTAAGTCACCACATTCATAGCATCTCATTTTATCCTTGCTTTGTTCTCCTTGCCTTGTATCTCTTTCTCGTCCTTTGTTAAAGTTTCTTCCTCTTCCTTGATTGCTTGAACTTGCCATCAAAAGTTTGTTTTGATAATTTTCTTCATGTTCGTCTTGACTTTTGAGGCGTTCTTCAAAAGTTTTTATTCTTCCCATTGCTTCTTCGAATGACATTTTATCAATCTCGGAATATTGCTCGATAGATGCCACGATCAGTAGAAACTTCTTTGGAATGGAGTTTAGTAATTTTTTGATGAGTGTTTTGTCTTTAAGAGTTGAACCAAGACTTTTAAATTTGCCTCTTATGCTTCCCAACTTTCCGGCAAAGTCGCTTACGGTTTCGTTGTTTTTCATTTTCAAAGTCTCCAATTCGCTCCTTAAAGTTTGTAGCCGTGCTTTATGAACTCTGTCTTCTCCTATATATCGTACTTTAACTGATTCCCATACTTCCTTTGCTTTCGAGTATTGTGCAACTTGCATTAGTACCGGTAGCATTTAGATTCTAGAACTTGCGTTAGTGATGCATCCCGAGACCGCTAGTGAGACTACATTCGTGTAGTAGGATTTACTACATGATAAGAGGCATTAGGATCACCCTTGTGTTAAACCCGTATCATAATTACTTGACCATTTAAGTCATATTACTTGGCTAGTTAAGTCAATTAATTTTTCCCACACCCTTAGCGTTGTACTCATTTTTAGTACACGAAACCCCTAGTACACCCCTCCGAGCCTATCTTTTCGTTTCTAACTTTAAGCATTTTACTTAAAGGAAGAATTTGTTACACCCCACTTAAATGTACAACCAAATCGCCTTAGCCTTCCGTGTATGCGCTCATTTTTAGTGCATTATTGTAATTTGTTAAACCCTAAGTTAACTATCTAATTGATTACATGGTTGCTAAGTCGAGTCATATCCTTGTACATATTGTTTTGGGACGATTGAGACTCATGGGTAAAGTACTTATTTTATGGAGTAATGGGGAAGAACATCATATATTACCCCCATATGTACGTTAATCTCAAAAGTACTCCAAGTGTTTTGATTATCTTAATTCGAGTCATTAGATTAGTTTATTGTAAAGTATGTAAAAATTCAAGTGTAAGGGGAACGTTTATTCCCTATGATGTATTATTTTGGATGGTAGGGTAAGAGTGTATGCACAAAAAAAAAAAAAAAAAAAAAAAAAAAAAAATCGAAAAAACAAGAAAAAGAAAAAAAAAATAGAAAAAGAAAAGAGAAAAAACATACGGACTACCATCCCGTTTCATTCTATGTTTATTTTATGTTTTTGTTATTTTTTATTTATTAGCTTAAGTCGAGTCTAGTCTTGGCTTAGCAACGCCATATTGTACATGTAATTAACCAAGATTGTTAACTCGCCACCAGTAAAAACTTCCTTTATCCAACAAAACCGTGTATTTCATATCCTTATACCTAACGTTACAACCCATTAAAAGACCTCTTTGATAGTTTATCCTAGGTGCTTACGCCATGTGGTGGAGGTTTGATCCTTTCCCAAGCCTATGGTAATCTATTTTGCTATGACAGGTAGTGAGAGATATCTTCCGTTTCCATATTGTAATTTATACTTTATTACACCCGAGAGATGTGAGTATCTAAACACTATTTGTGAGGTGCTTGTGTATGACCTCCGTGCTTGTCTTTGGTCTTTAGTGGAACGATTATTTGTTGTAATTACTTTTATATTAGTGTTAAATGACCCCTAACTTGTATTTTGATTAGAATAAAAGCGCATTTGCTTGAGGACAAGCAAATCTCAAGTGTAAGGGTATATGATGAGGCGAAAAATGAACCACTTTTAGGGGGTCATTTAAGCCCGGAATTGAATTTATTGATCAAATATTGTCCTAAATCGTTCATTCTGTGATTTTAGGTACTTTGGGAGAGAAATCTGGAAAAGGAAGCAATTCGGACGTTTTTGGAGCATAAAAGTGAAGAAAACTAGGGGTGGCAATTTCTAACTCGACACGAAACCCGACCTGAAACCGACACGAATATTAACAGGTCCTGGTTGAGCTAAATAGATTGTGGGTCAGGTTTGGGTCAACATATCTAACCCGTTTATTAAACAGGTCAGGTTCGGGTTGGGAATAAAATAAACGGGTCGACCCGCCAACCCGTTTAAGTTTTTTCTTAATTAAAAATTATTTATATTTAATTATACGGGTTAAACGGGTCGACCCACTAACCCATTTAACCCATTTAACTCGTGTAATGTGCTAACTTTTATATATAAAATGGATTAAATGGGTCAACTCGAAACCCGTTTAAAATATTCAACCCATGTAACCTATTTAACTTGTCAGCCTAAGTATATATACGGGTTAAATGGGTCAGGTTCGGGTTACTCGAAAACAGGTTAGGGTTGACATAGCTGACCCGATGATTTAAATGGGTCAGGTTCAGGTTGGGGTTTTCTGACCCGCCAACCTGACAACCCGAACCCGCCAACCCGAACCCGACCTGAATTGCCACACCTAAAGAAAACGCCAAAGTCTTAATTTTCCTTGCTAGGAACAGTAGGTGACGGCGTCAAGAGCAACACCCTGACGGCGTCAAGAGTAAAAGTGGTGACGGCCCAGAGAGAACGTGAAGGCGTCACCCAAGGCCGTCACGTGTTAACTTGTCAAAACTTGCGCGCGGAGTAGCTGATATTGTTTTGGTCATAACTTTTGCATACGAACTCGGATTTAGGTGATTCAAAAGCCCACGCGAAGAGGACGAAGAGATCTACAATTTGGTGAAAAAATGGTCATCACGGCATCAAGAGAAACGAGCTGACGCCGTCAAGCCTTGCCGACAGAAAACATGCCTATAAATATAACATCATAACTTCACTTTTTGTAAGCCCTAAACCCTAAGGTCGATTCCTGGGTTTAGGTAGGTGTTTTTCCAGCAACTTAGAGGGTTTCAATCACTCCATAAACATCATGTATTGGTTTGATGATTCTATCTTAATTATGTTTTCCATTATCATTGTTGTTTGCTCTTCTTTGATGATGATTTGCTAATTCACCTTGTGTCTACTTATGATTATGTGAAACTTGTATATAATTGATTAGATCTCATTGATTTCTTGTTGGTGTTATGTCTATCTCCATCAATGAGGGGCTTGTTGATGTGTGTGTCTATCTCCATCAATTAAGGCGTGACAACTTCAATAGATCTAGTTGATTTAGTTTATAATTCTTGTTTCCTATTGATTCTTGTTTTGATTGAATGAATTCGATGTTAGGCTTAAGAAAACTGGCAGATCTCCAAATGGTAACATGCTTGAACGTCTTAGGAAACATGAACCGATGTGCACTAGGTTTTATTGGTTGTATTTAATGCATGAGTAAATTCTAATGATCTCATGTTAGGAGCTTCTTAGCCGGCTCGACATAGGAGTGAAGTAGGCACTCATAGGATTGGGGAGTTAAGTGCGCCACCCCATGAATGGTATTAAGGAATACAACCCGTCAATTAAAACAAGGTTTTACAATTCAATAGGTAGAATTGGATAGCTAGCAAGGAGTAACATATCATAGGTAGACATGCTTCACTTATCTTGTAGAACCTTAGTTTATTTTCTTGTTTATTAGTTTAATTAGTAGCTTTTGGGTTAGTTGATTAGCAACTAATTCCGCCCACTCTCCCAATACCCGAGATTTTTACTTGCTTTTCATAAAATATAAAAACATAAAAAGAATCATCCTTCACCTTTAGACCTAGTTAGATTAATTTCAATCCTAACGACACTATTCCTGAGTTGAACGATCAATCCCCCGGTACTTGTCATTATACTATACTACAACGATCAGGTACACTGCCTGGTGTGGGTTGTAAGCTTCTCAAGATCCTTTGAGAGGTAAAGCCTGGTGCAATCCCTACGCATCAAGTTTTTGGCGCCGCAGCCCGGGGTATAGTTATTGTTTAGGTTGAATTTGATTTTTATTAGGTCTACTCATTAGATTCCTATCAAGTGAGATTTTTTTTTTCTTTTTACTTTGTAGCTTTCTCGTAGTCTATCTTTTCTTTGTGATTTTGTATGTAATTTGCTTCAAATGGACACTTCACTTAGACTTCTAAGATTGCAATATATGGTTGAGTGGCTAGAACACCAAGAAGTGCAAAATACCTCATTTAGAGACACCTATGAATCATATGAGCCTTCACCTAGGATAGATTCTTATGAACAACCTCCATGTTTAGGATCTCGTTTTAGTGAGGCTAATAGAAAAAGCGACCTAGTTTGCCAAGAAATTATGGATAGAGCCGTATCAATAAACCATAAGTTGGATGAAGCACTAGGTTTGTTATTATCACTACCTAAGGATATAGGTGATCGCGACACATGGAATGATGAGGTAAGTAACATAAGCCCACAAAATACTCAACCATCATTTGAGGCACACACACCGCCCGTGACTTACCCGAAGGAAGTAGAAGAAACTTTAGGAATTCTGATGGAGGTAGAACCCTTGGACCAGGCACCACTTGAGGATATAGGTTTGAACACTTGTAGTGATAACCTTACTCCTAGTTCTAGGGAATTTCCTAGTGTTGATGAACCGGAACCTCAATCTTTACACACCTTCCCATCCTTAGATATATTTCTAGGAGACAAAAGAGGAACCGACCCACCCATCAACCAATATTATCCGGGTAGTTTTAGGATGAAGGAAGCCATTCGCTCACCCCCTTCACCTCACGTGGCATATTCACACCCTAAGGGTGTGTATCGCTACTTTCACCCACACTTGATCCTAAGTGTAGGGAAAACCTCCCCTATTTCCGTTAAATAAGGGTAGAGTCAGGCTCGTGACTCGAACAAAAACAAGCGCTTCTTGGGAGGCAACCCATGTTTTGTGTGTTTTTATTTGTTTGTTTGTTTGTTTGATTGATTTTATTTGTTTCCGTATGCATGTTTTATTTTTATTGTTTGTGGCTCATGTTTCAAAGTAAAGTGTGAAAATGCTTTATTTTGTTTTTAACTTCGTCTTAATTGCATATAAAGGTATTTTGCAAAAGATAAGTGTAAGGGGGATCCAAATTTGTTTATAAGAACGAAATTGAGCATGAACCACAACAATAATAAATGGACATGTGTATTAGTACTTGTTAGAGTCAAATGATTGTATCAAGTCATAATGATGTTTTGCAGGATTTTCCAGGAAGTAGGACGAAGTTTTTCCAGAAATTTTCCGGAAACTTAACATAAGAATTTCTGCAGGTCACTTCTGACGGCGTCACGAGTTTACTCTTGACGGCGTCACGTGTAAAATTCTGGAAATTTTGCTAGTTATGTTTATACCGGACTCTTAAATTTTTTGTTGATTCTTTAGTTTTATAAACTCCAGGAAATCTGTAAACATTCATTCCATAAGCATTATATCTTTAATTTTTTTGTTTTTATTCCTAAGTCTGGAATTACATCTAGTTGTGAGTTATCTTTGTTCGGGTTGATGCTTTGGGTTTTTGTCTGTTTTCTCAGGATTTACAGGTTATGTATGACAAGAAGATGATTTATATTCTGGAAGGGAAGCTTTGATTGTTCATTTTCTTGGAGGAAGATTTAACCTGGCCACCTAATTATCCATACCGAGCGAATCAGGGGAGTATTTGATTTCATTATTTTTACTTTTTCACTTTTACATTCTTTACTTGAACATTGGGGACAATGTTCATCTTAAGTATAAGGGGAGGGTAAAAAGATGATACCTTACATATGCACTTTCGCTTAAGTTTGTTTTGTTTAATGGTAGATGTGTAATAAAACTATGAGAAATACTTGTTAGTGCAATTTTAGCGCCAAATTTAAATTTTTTTACAACATTTAGGAGTGAAACTTTAGCCATAGCAAGCGTCTCATGGATAGGAGATTGTATGACTTGCAAATAACCGTATATTCAGAAAAATTTTCCACCCAAACATGTGAGGTTCGCCTTTAGATTTGATAGGAAAAGCATTTACTATTAGTGCTTATGAGTGTACCAGTAGTATTTAGATTCTAGAACTTGCGTTAGTGATGCATCCCGAGACCGCTAGTGAGACTACATTCGTGTAGTAGGATTTACTACATGATAAGAGGCATTAGGATCACCCTTGTGTTAAACCCGTATCATAATTACTTGACCATTTAAGTCATATTACTTGGCTAGTTAAGTCAATTAATTTTTCCCACACCCTTAGCGTTGTACTCATTTTTAGTACACGAAACCCCTAGTACACCCCTCCGAGCCTATCTTTTCGTTTCTAACTTTAAGCATTTTACTTAAAGGACGAATTTGTTACACCCCACTTAAATGTACAACCAAATCGCCTTAGCCTTCCGTGTATGCGCTCATTTTTAGTGCATTATTGTAATTTGTTAAACCCTAAGTTAACTATCTAATTGATTACATGGTTGCTAAGTCGAGTCATATCCTTGTACATATTGTTTTGGGACGATTGAGACTCATGGGTAAAGTACTTATTTTATGGAGTAATGGGGAAGAACATCATATATTACCCCCATATGTACGTTAATCTCAAAAGTACTCCAAGTGTTTTGATTATCTTAATTCGAGTCATTAGATTAGTTTATTGTAAAGTATGTAAAAATTCAAGTGTAAGGGGAACGTTTATTCCCTATGATGTATTATTTTGGATGGTAGGGTAAGTGTGTATGCACAAAAAAAATAAATAATAATAATATATAAATAAAATAAAATAAAAAAAATCGAAAAAACAAGAATAAGAAAAAAAAATAGAAAAAGAAAAGAGAAAAAACATACGGACTACCATCCCGTTTCGTTCTATGTTTATTTTATGTTTTTGTTATTTTTCATTTATTAGCTTAAGTCGAGTCTAGTCTTGGCTTAGCAACGCCATATTGTACATGTAATTAACCAAGATTGTTAACTCGCCAACAGTAAAAACTTCCTTTATCCAACAAAACCGTGTATTTCATATCCCTATACCTAACGTTACAACCCATTAAAAGACCTCTTTGATAGTTTATCCTAGGTTCTTATGCCATGTGGTGGAGGTTTGATCCTTTCCCAAGCCTATGGTAATCTATTTTGCTATGACAGGTAGTGAGAGATATCTTCCGTTTCCATATTGTAATTTATACTTTATTACACCCGAGAGATGTGGGTATCTAAACACTATTTGTGAGGTGCTTGTGTATGACCTCCGTGCTTGTCTTTGGTCTTTAGTGGAATGATTATTTGTTGTAATTACTTTTATATTAGTGTTAAATGACCCCTAACTTGTATTTTGACTAGAATAAAAGCGCATTTGCTTGAGGACAAGCAAATCTCAAGTGTAAGGGTATATGATGAGGCAAAAAATGAACCACTTTTAGGGGGTCATTTTAGCCCGGAATTGAATTTATTTGATCAAATATTGCCCTAAATCGTTCCTTTTGTGATTTTAGGTACTTTGGGAGAGAAATCTGGAAAAGGAAGCAATTCGGACGTTTTTGGAGCATAAAAGTGAAGAAAACGCCAAAGTCTTAATTTTCCTTGCTGGGAACAGTAGGTGACGGCGTCAAGAGCAACACCCTGACGGCGTCAAGAGTAAAAGTGGTGACGGCCCAGAGAGAACGTGAAGGCGTCACCCAAGGCCGTCACGTGTTAACTTGTCAAAACTTGCGCGCGGAGTAGCTGATATTGTTTTGGTCATAACTTTTGCATACGAACTCGGATTTAGGTGATTCAAAAGCCCACGCGAAGAGGACGAAGAGATCTACAATTTGGTGAAAAAATGGTCATCACGGCATCAAGAGAAACGAGCTGACGCCGTCAAGCCTTGCCGACAGAAAACATGCCTATAAATATAACATCATAACTTCACTTTTTGTAAGCCCTAAACCCTAAGGTCGATTCCTGGGTTTAGGTAGGTGTTTTTCCAGCAACTTAGAGGGTTTCAATCACTCCATAAACATCATGTATTGGTTTGATGATTCTATCTTAATTATGTTTTCCATTATCATTGTTGTTTGCTCTTCTTTGATGATGATTTGCTAATTCACCTTGTGTCTACTTATGATTATGTGAAACTTGTATATAATTGATTAGATCTCATTGATTTCTTGTTGGTGTTATGTCTATCTCCATCAATGAGGGGCTTGTTGATGTGTGTGTCTATCTCCATCAATTAAGGCGTGACAACTTCAATAGATCTAGTTGGTTTAGTTTATAATTCTTGTTTCCTATTGATTCTTGTTTTGATTGAATGAATTCGATGTTAGGCTTAAGAAAACTGGCAGATCTCCAAATGGTAACATGCTTGAATGTCTTAGGAAACATGAACCGATGTGCACTAGGTTTTATTGGTTGTATTTAATGCATGAGTAAATTCTAATGATCCCATGTTAGGAGCTTCTTAGCCGGCTCGACATAGGAGTGAAGTAGGCACTCATAAGATTGGGGAGTTAAGTGCGCCACCCCATGAATGGTATTAAGGAATACAACCCGTCAATTAAAACAAGGTTTTACAATTCAATAGGTAGAATTGGATAGCTAGCAAGGAGTAACATATCATAGGTAGACATGCTTCACTTATCTTGTAGAACCTTAGTTTATTTTCTTGTTTATTAGTTTAATTAGTAGCTTTTGGGTTAGTTGATTAGCAACTAATTCCGCCCACTCTCCCAATACCCGAGATTTTTACTTGCTTTTCATAAAATATAAAAACATAAAAAGAATCATCCTTCACCTTTAGACCTAGTTAGATTAATTTCAATCCTAACGACACTATTCCTGAGTTGAACGATCAATCCCCCGGTACTTGTCATTATACTATACTACAACGATCAGGTACACTGCCTGGTGGGGGTTGTAAGCTTCTCAAGATCCCTTGAGAGGTAAAGCCTGGTGCAATCCCTACGCATCATTGCTTGATACCTTCGCTCTGATACCAATGTTACACAGGTCTTGCGTCTCCACAGGATCGATTATTATCAAACAACATCATGCCAACATCAATCACCATTCAATAAACAAGATCAGGAAGGGTGGGTGAACCCTTTATATAAACTGATATAATAAACTGAATGGTTTACATGTTGTTTACAGAATCCTACCTTTAAATACACATTGCAACGGCACCATTGAAGAGGTGTATATCGTTTCCCTAAAACTAAACATCATTAACCTAGCTTTTAACCGTTTCTTTTGGACCCGGCCCAATACCGGTTTACAAACTTAAAAACTTTACATAATACATACTAAATTATTCTAATTTACAATTTCTAACCAAACTATAACTTTAACTATTGTTTTTGTCATTATAATTCTAATGTTAGCCTTTAATGTATTTAGATCAAAGTATGTTTATTGTTTTTGTTAAGACTTTAGTTAAGTATGTAATACGTTATTGTATTTGGGTTAGTTTAGTATGTCTGTAAAATGGGTCCAAACCTGTTAACCCAAACAGGCCCGTTTGTAGGTAGTTAGGGTAGTTATTAGGAAACGGTTACAACCCAAACAACACAATGTTTGGATATTCATTGGTACCGTTTCATATAGTATATATAGAATAGGATCCTGTAAACATAAAGGTTAACCCTTCGTTATTATATATCAGATTCATTCAAGGGTTCAAACCAAATCTCTTGTTCTTATATTGTTCTTGATGATGATTCATACATGATGCTTGTTTGATTATTAATGATCCTAGAAACATCAAATATGGAACCTGTGAAGAAATCGAACATGGTATCAGAGCGACGAGGAATCAAACAACACAACAATTCATGATTTTGATCATCACTCAAGATTCAAAAGGATTAAGATTGAATTTTGGTTTTCCGCCATGATTGAAGTTACAAGAAATACTTGGCGATATTAGACTCATTTTTCAGAACCGTGATGGAGGTGAGGACTGCTCAAGGATGTGGAATGATCACGCAAAGAGGCGGGAATGATCACCCAAGAAGGCAGGAATGATCACGCAAAGAGGCGGGAATGATCACGCAGACACTCTCACTGCGGAGTACATGGGCCATGACAACGATCATGAAGTTTCTACTAATGTTGCGGTTGCTGAAGAAGAGGGTCATGAAGACCAGATTCAAACAAAGAAGGAAAAGAGAAAAGGGTACGCGTGAATTGTTATGAGTGACAAGTGTGGAATGATTTCAAAACTTTCAAGGACTAGATACCAAAGATGATGAAGCAGTTGAGACTGTTACAAAACGTTTGTTGATCTAGTTGTAATTTACCATGAAACTGCTCAAGTGCCTTGGGTTGAAAAGCCTTTAGAAGTGGGAGAAACAAGAAAAGATGCGGATGCCATGGACCTACCAGGCCAAAAGGATAAGACAGTGAAGGATGGAGCACTAGAAACAAGTCAGAATCGATTTGATGTTAGTATTGAAGATGATAAAGAAGGACAACATGATAGCAGTCAAGACAACAATGGCTTTGAAGACATTGCTTGAAGAAACAATGAAGCTCATTTAAGAAGAATTTGATGCTAAATCATTAGGGGGGGGGGGGAAATGTTAGCCTTTAATGTATTTAGATCAAAGTATGTTTATTGTTTTTGTTAAGACTTTAGTTAAGTATGTAATACGTTATTGTATTTGGGTCAGTTTAGTATGTCTGTAAAATGGGTCCAAACCTGTTAACCCTAACAGGCCCGTTTGTAGGTAGTTAGGGTAGTTATTAGGAAACGGTTACAACCCAAACAACACAACGTTTGGATGTTAATTGGTACCGTTTCATGTAGTATATATAGAATAGGATCCTGTAAACATAAAGGTTAACCCTTTGTTATTATACATCAGACTCATTCAAGGGTTCAAACCAAATCTCTTGTTCTTATATTGTCCTTGATGATGATTCATACATGATGCTTGTTTGATTATTGATGATCTTGGAAATATCAAATATGGAACCTGTGAAGAAATCGAAAATCCAACAAGTGCGACCCATTTATGGATGAATAAATGAGTCAAAATTGTCACTAGTACTTCAAGGATACGATAGTGTAAATGACCAATTAATTAATATGTATGTCTTTTGACAACTATTTGTTTGTATTGCAAGGTCATATATTTACGCTTTAGAATGCTAAACACAGCGATAATATTCCACATATAGGTATGCAGCCAGGTCAAGATAAACCTTCATTATTTCTTAGAATAGTAACTAGTGGTTGTGCAAGATTCTGTTGAACTTTGGGCTTGCCATTTTCATGCAAACCTATTTAGATTTAATTAGGTCTTTGCTTTGTGGCTCAAGTTATATTTACCTTTTAAGGTTATTGTCATAAACCCCTAATAGGGTTAAGTCTCTCAATGTACTTCCGTGGTTGATTCGGTTCCTTAAAGAGTTTTTTCTTTTTGTTGAAAATGATCAACTTTTTTTTACTGGTCACGTCTTTCAACTTTGTTATTGTTTTACAAATATATATCCCTGAACTTTATTTGTTGCGGGGTCTGTGAAGGTGTTTAACCATTAATTTAGAAGTGATCAAATTTTAAACCAGTACCTTTGGCTTCTTATTGCAAACCTGTCACCAGTTTTTGATACTGCCAGGAAAACCAAATCTTTTCATGAGCGGTTTTAGACTCATTACAAAATATACTAAATTCAAAAGAAATCACATTTAGCAACTTATGCAAAATCATTCATTCTGGGAAATTATAGTCTTTTCATGTGTTCTTATCGGAAGATGGAAATTATCATAATCCTTGTGAGACACTTAACCACCCTATTTGCTTACAGGAACTTGCACCAGCTCTACTAACTGATGCTGCTAGCTGGATTCAGTTCCATGGTGTGCTACTTTGGTTTTTTCTTTTTTTACTTACACTTTTGACCATTTTCTTGTATGTTTGATCATGTACAAAATGTTTGTTAACAAAGTAGTCAACGAGTTGTACGCCTGAAAAGTGGTCATTCCCCATGGCTATGTTCGCCTGTATCGAGATTTGTTCTGAGGCTGAGCTTGTAGAGGTTATTATTGTTGGTGTCCCCTCTCTTATAGGGGATGGGTTTACTAAAGAAACTATCTGCGTCGAGTATGAATGGAGGCCTCCCAGGTGTACTTCATGTAAGATCTTTGGGCATACCCAGGATCATTGTCCTAAAACCATGGCCAGTCCTCCTGTTGTCTCGACTCCCAGTGTTGCTACTCCGGCAGAGCCTCCTAATGATGGTTTCCAAAAGGTAAATCATAAGAAGAAGAAGGGTAAAGCCCACTCTAGTAACGTGACCCAGGTTGGTATCTCAGTCAAACCGAACCTTAGGTATGAGCCTAAGATGACTACCAGTGAGCCAAACAAGAGAGTTACTAATAGGAATAATGTGCCTACATCGTCATCTATGTTGAAATCTAAAGGTTTATCCTCTAAGGAAAGCGATATAACTATGTCAAATCCATATGCTGCTTTGGCTACTGATGAAGGTGGTGATGAAGATTTTGTTGTTAACGAGTTTGATGAATCGGCTAACTTATTTCCTCACTCCAATAATGATGGTGGTCCATCATACACGGCAGCAGTTGGATAGCTTCTTTTGCTTAGTTCTTTTCTAGGTTCATTTTTTGATTCTAGAAGTTGTTTTGAGCTTTTGGCATGTCATAGGCTATAGGCTTTTTGTTTATCAAGCTGTTTAAGCTTGAGGTTAATGTGGTACTCCAGCCACATTCCATTTGTACTTAAACATTGGATTTTAATATATTTACCAGGGTGCAGGATTACTCCCCTTTACCCAAAATATAAGGTTTTGTTCCATAGATTTCTTTTGTGAATGATGTCTGTATTGTTGTTTCTTTTTGTTATACCTTATAGTTCACACTTGTATACATGATCAAACAATGTGTAACCATCATTTGTGTGTGAAGTTCAGGTGAGTGGATTTTGCAACTTTCTGGTACTGTATATCCTTGTTTTGTTAAGTTACCATTCTTCACTTTTTATCTTATGCCAGGGTAATGACAGCTTAGTAGGAACCCAAAAAGGTGTCAAACCGTTTTGGCTAGTTGGTTTGGGCTAGGGCATGTACATTTTGATATCTAAAATTCAAAATATTATTTTTTTTCCAAAATAAGTTTTAAAAAAGTCCTATCAGAGCCTCTAAGAGCCATCAGTATTTCTAACCATATTTAGTTCCAACAACTAACATTTAGATAACCAATAATCATCAAGAGGAAGCATAAGTCTCATCTATCAAAAAATGGATAAATCTCGGTTATAAATTAAATAAGGAAAATTGAAATGAATTGATAGATTGACATGTTGAAACTCATTCACTATGCATCTAAGGTGTGTTAGAAAAAAGTTGGAAGGAAATAACAGTTGAGTAATTAAATTGAAACAAGCATGCGAAGATAAAGCACCTCGACCAGTTAAAATATATCGATTACTAAAACTCTATCAATGAATTGAAAGGCTAAAGAGCAATAATTGAATAAGAAGAGACCACTAGAAGTCAACAACCATTTTGCAAGAACAAGAATACACTACATGAATCGGGGCCCTTTAACCACGCCCGGTTATCGTGGTTAAAAGCTCGAGAGTCATGGCTAGAATTCTCTGGCCATGACTTATCGTCCCTAAAATGGTCTTGGTTAAATCTAAGTTTCATTTCGATTACAAACCATCGACAAATAACATTGAGATAATCAATAATCATCTGTATATTGAGTGAAAACTACAAAATTTCCTTCTTACTTCATGTAAACTAAGTACTTACACTTCCTCTGAAGTTGGCCAAGTAATGTTGTTCCAATTAACCGAGTGAATCTGCCTTACAATCGTACACTTTTGGTCAAGAGAAATACGGTTCCCGTTTTTGAAAACCTTTATAACTTATTAATAACCTTGTACTGATAGCGCACACTTCCAACTATGATTTTCAGTGAAATCCTCATCTGTCATCAATCATATCTTGTCTCAATTTGGTCACCTTGTGGATAATAGCTTCAAAGCTACATCAAATGCGTCTTTTGTCTTTAACTTCGAATGAGAATCAGCATATATCAATCTCGAAATCATATTTATAACCTCTTTTCTCATCATCTTAATTACGTCGGGATCAATTTTTGACTAAGTTTTTGTTCTATACTTATATTCTTACGAATATCATCCTCAGAAATAAAAACCGAATACCTTGTATAGTTTTTAGGGATATGCCAAGTGTATTGTACGTAAAAAGAATTGGGATGAAAGAGCACTGAAATACAACCAGCCAAAATCGAATCAAAAGCTGATCTTCATGTAGGTGAATCACCTTGAGGGTGTAAGCAAAAGATCGAACTTTGAAACATTTTCATTACACTAGTTGGCGTATGACACTTCTTATCTCCATCCCCACAACCCAGCAACTTCCCAACACTAGAATTCGTACACTGATCAATTAGAAGACTCCTAATCGATGTCGAGTCATTGGGTCATGGAGCATGTTAGGAATATAAATATTCATCTGAAAGACTCGGTCACCCCGAGTATCATTTAACATTAGTTAGCTCGTAGTCGTAATCATTTAGTTTTAGTTATAGTTTAGTTTACGTAACATCGTGGAGTCGGGTCGGGTCTTTACCCACTGTCAGCCCGCTCTACAGCCCTTTTTATGGGGCGTTAGTATGTAACTATAAATACCCTCTCCTACCAAGGGAGAGGGTTGGACCTTTTCACACACTTAATCTAATATCTCTAGTTTCTCTCTAAAAAGGCTCCCAACTCTCTACTCTTTCTCTCTCTAACTTCTCACTAGTTTTCTTCATCTACTAATTCGATCCATTTAAACACAAAACCATACGTGTTTGTACATTAGAGTATCCTACAATTGGTATCAAGAGCCATGGTTTCATCTTAGGGACTAGGCATACTCAAATCTTTAGTTGGTCTTGTGGTTTTTATTTGGTTCGACTTGGTTTCATTGAATACACCCTTATTTTATCTCGTTTGTGGTTTGATTCGTTAGAAGTTAGTACTTTAGTGATTAGGTTTGTCGTAGTATCATGGTTTGGTGATTGGGTTGGCTGTTACTATTGTTTATTGGAATTGGTAATGATTTTCGTGGGTTTTTAGTGCATTATTCTTAGTAGCAAGTTGATATTCTGCTTATTTCTCTTTTTAGTGAGTTGCCATGTCCTTGAACTTTGTTTTGGTGTATTAGAAAATTGGGATAAAGACAGAAAATTTGATAGTGATAGTTGTATCTTTTGCTATCTAGCGAGTTGTCAAATATTAGCGATTTGTTGGTTTGCTAGAACTGGGAAAGAAGACAAACTGGCTAGATAGCGACTGGTTTGTATTTTTGTGTCCAGCGAGTTGATTTTCAGAGAGTTGATTATTAGCGAGTTGAGTTTCAGCGATTTGCTAAGGTTGTGATTTTCCAAGTAGCGAATTGAGGTCTAGCGAGTTGGTCAATTGTAATTCTAGAGGGTTGCTCATTTAGCGATTTCGTTCAATCAGCGGGTTGGGTCATTGCAATTTGTATCTAGCGAGTTGGTGTTAAGTGAGTTGGCACTTAGAAAGTTGGTGTATAGTGAGTTGGTTATCCAGTGATTTGTTCATTCTAGAGATTTGCTCACTCAGTTTAACCAAAGTTGACTTTTTATGTCAAAACTTCAAACGGCCATAACGTTTGAATCGTAACTCCGTTTTCAGCGAAATACCTGTCAAAACGACCGGAACAGGCTGAATATGTAGAGAGTTTACGACAAAACAAATTTTTTGAGGCCCAAATCACCTCCGGAGTGAAGTTATTAAGGTTTTAAGTTTTCAGACCAAAATTTTACCGTAACAACTTGCATTAACCAAACCAAATTACGACTAAACAACATATAACCTTGTCCATCAAAAAATCACCACTCTTAACATACAATCACTGATCATTAAACCATTCCAAAAAGTGTCATAACAAACAATCACCACTCTTAACATACAATCACTGCTATAGAATCTTCGTGCTCGAATTCTCAAGATAATGTGCTTCATCAGCCAATTAAATTGCCCGATACTGCAAAGGATAGTTGCATTAAATGTTTTTGATTACTTCATTCACATCTCAAGGTTCTCTTTGCACAACCTGGATACTTGGGAGGATACAATCGTGCATTCGCACACTCTTTGGTCAAGATGCTGAGACCTTCACAGTCAAAATGAGTCTATACTTAGATCAACTTCAACAACAACTTGACAAAGATGATTCTTCTGAAGGTAGATCTATGGCTGCATTCTGTGTGATCAACAACCATCTCCAAGTGTTCATTGATTCGCGATTCACTGAGGAGTATGATCATGAGAGTCAAATGACGAAAAAGTGCTTTGCTAATTTCACGGGAATCGAAGTTGATGTGTTCAGAGTCACACTACTCCAACTCATGGGTAATGTTAAGGAGTACATTGAGGAAAAAGCAAAGCACATACATAAGTATGAAGACAAAGTGAAGGCATGTGAAGTGCAATCAAGTGATGGTATTTTGGATTCGGGTATAACATCGGTTGTTGGGTCAGTGGTCACCAAAGGCAGAGTATCAGAGAAGGATAAGCCTGACACCACCAACTGTTCAATAACTCTTGTTACACATGATGTGGATGCATATATCAGACCGGTAAATGAACAGGTGTTATGTGCTAAGGTACTCGAACTGTATGACATGGTTGATGAACAAAAGATTCCTAACAAAGTTCAACTGAAAAACGATGTCGATTCAGATGTTGTGGACATGGGAAATAGCAATGTTGACCCATGTGAACAACATGTGAAACACAACGAAGTGTCTGTTGAACCTTGTTGTGCATCTTCTGTTATAAATGATGATATTGTGTTGCATGAACAAAAGATTTATAACGAAGTACAACAAACAAACGCCGTTGAATCAGATACTGCTGATATGGGAAATAGTAATGTTATCCCATATGATCAATATGTGAAACACAACGTTGCGTCTGTTGTACAAAGTAGTGCATCTTCTGTTCTAAATGATGATTATGTGTTGCATGAGAACACTGCCTTTATCTCTGATGACTCATTGACTACTAGACTTAATACCCTTAAAGATCAGGTGACTATATATGAACAACGTGCAAAGTTTGAGCTAACCGAACGAGAGCAGAAAATGGATTGGCAGATGCGTGCATATGTATCGGAAAGTAACAAAAAGGAAGAAACATTAAAAAGGGAGTTATATTCTTTCCAAAAACAACTTGACCAGTCTGTTAAACGAGCACAGGAAATTCAAGAAAGGGAAAAAACGCTAAAACAAGATTTCAAAGAAAAAGAAACAAAACTCTTAAATGATTTTTCTTGCCTTAAAACGTTAAAGAATAAGCTCGAAGACAAATTGTACACGCAAGGCCAAACCATTCAAACTACTCAGATGATACAAAAACATAGGAAGTTGAGTGATGATCATAGTGAGAAGGATTCTGCTAAGCCAAAAACCAATTTCCTTAGATGTGGTATAGGTGTACAACCTGCATTATATGATGCAAATGTTATGTTTGAACCTGATCATGCCCACTGATGTGACATCATTTGATGAGACCATTGAGATTGAGGAAATAACTAGAGAAAAACTGGCAAAAAAAATTAGAGGATCCCCTGTGCATAGCTAATAAAATCTTGTACAAATATGATTACTCTGAAGATAATCAATTAGCTGTCTTTGTCCCTCAAAAGAAATTAACACCAGAGCAAGTTTTCTGGAACATATACTTAGAAAAGATGAAAGCATAAAGAATAGTGGGAGAAACACGTACAGTTTTTAGAATAGCTGACCAAACTTGGTACCCTCAAAATACTCCCATGCATCTGGTACCGTTAACTCTTCCTACACACTGTAATACTCTAATTGGATTATATGTTCTCTGTCAACTGTTCACTGATTTTGAGAAAACGTGTAAAAAGAGAATCACACCAACAGGGATTACTGAAGGGGAAAAGGGCTTTGAACAAATGAAAGAATGCTATCTAACAGAGGTCATTCCATTTTTTAAACTTCTCAAAGAACATTTTGAGGGTCTTCAAAAAACCCTAAACAAAGATGTAACTGATATGAAAGAAGTTTTCAAAAATGTGGAAAATGAGGGTAAACAATTAGCAATTGATCTTAAACACAGTGAAGTTGACAGAAAGCATATTCTCATCATGAATGAAAACTTGATTGCTAATTGCATTTCACAAGATGTATTTTATACTGTCACTGGTTCTGCACTTTCTGCTAGTCAATTTCATGAGATGTCAGTTACACTGAACGTTTTCCAGAATCGTGTTGTTGAGCTTGATGGGGAGAATTTAAAAATGTGTGAGAAAATTCAAAACGATGACCATGATAACATGGTCAGGCATTTATCAAAACTAGAGGTTGATAATCTTAATTTGCAATTAAAGTGTCAACATTTAGAAGAAAGAATTAAAACCTCAAATGCCTGATGCATATTTTGAATTAGCCAAACGTGATGAAAAGATTCAAGCTCACACTAACACGATTCGGAAACTGAGGGTTCAAATTGCCCAATTGAAGTCAAACAAGAGTGATGTGATTGGCACCCAAAAACCACACTCTATAGATTCTCAGAATTTTCAATTTCAAGATGCCATCAATAAATTGCAACATGAAAAAGATTGGTTTCGAGCTGAAAATTCAAAAGTTAAACAACATTACAAAGAGTTATATGATTCAATTAAGATCACACGTGATAAAAACAATGAAAAGATAACTTCTTTGCTTAAAGAGATTGAGAATCTAAAGACTCAGGTGAAAGGGAAAACGTCAATCATCACTTGTGATAATGTTTTTCAAAAGATTTTTGCTTGTAAGAAGTATGCAATTGATGTTGTGAATATTCCTCTTCCCCTTAGGAATAATAAGTTAGTTCATAGCGACTATCTTAAACATCTTAAGGAGTGCCTTGACGTGCTTCGTGAAACCATTGAAGAAGATAGGATAGCAAAATCACTTGATGATGCTATTGTAGGTGCCTGCTTTCTCAGTAATAGATCTCAGGAAGTCTTAGAATATGCTATTGGTACATGTCCTAAGATTGATAGCAAGCAAGATAGGTCATCTGCAACATCCTCTATGTCAACAAACAAGCATGTTACCTTTGCTAAACCTTTAGAAGCTTCAGATCCCAACACATCAAAACATGTTCAGCAACTGGAAGTGAAAAAGACTAAGGTTCCCATCACTCCTTCTACATGAGTTAATAGTGACACTAAAGCTAGCAAGTCAAAACCTAGGAGAAATATGAAGAATTATAGGACTTCTCTAGCTAAAAGTGTTCCTAAGAAGAAAGTAGAAGACCACATGAAGAACTATAAGTCTGAGTTGAACAAAAGGAATCATAATTCAAAACCTAATTCACTTTGCAAAACATGTAATGAATGTTTAATTTCGAGTAATCATGATAAATGTGTTGAGAAATTTATGAAGTCGTTTAACAAAACCCCAGTTAAGAAAGTTTGGAGAGCTAAACAAATTAAGCAAATTTGGAAAGCAACAGGAAAACTGTTTGCCAATGTTGGTTATCAATGGAAGCCCACTGGAAGAAACTCACTTTAGGAGAGCAATGCCCTTTAACTAGGATGACTAACTCTAAAGTAGTGCCTATTAAGGAATGGAAGCTAACTGGTAGAACTCTCTCTTTAGAGGCCCAATGACCTTTAACTAGGCCCATTGCTTCGACTAGTGAAATTTCCACCATTGAAACGAATGCACCTAAGGTCTCAGTTGCTCCAAAATTTGTTTGCACTAACCAATTGGAACCCAACTTAAATTGGGGATCCGACACTCTAAATTCTCTTCTTTCGTCTGTTCTCAAATGTAGGTCGTACAGATCGTCCTCTGATATTTGGACTCAGGATGCTCATAACACATGAATGGGGATCGCTCACAGCTCAAGAATTTCGTGAATTAGTTTATCGGGACAGTCAGATTTGGGAACGACCATTTTGGGGTAATTATGGGTTATGGAGATTATGTCTTTGGTGATAGTGTCATCTCTAGAGTATTCTACGTTGAAGGACTTGGTCATAATATGTTTTCTGATTGGTCAATTCTGTGATTCTGATCTAGAAGTCTCTTTCAGTAAAATACATGCTTCGTCAGAGAATTGGATGGTGTTGATCTTCTTAAAAACAGTCGTGGCACAAACTTGTACACCATCTCTATTTAAAGACATGATGCGGTCTTCTCCTACTTGCTTGCTGTCTAAGGCCTCAAAGATCAAATCGTGGCTATGGAATCAACGTTTAAATCACTTGAAATTTGGTACCATCAATGATCTTGATCGCAAGGATCTTGTATGAGGTCTACCCAGATCAAAGTATGAAATAGATCATCGTTGTTCGGCTTGTCAACTGGGCAAAAGCAAGAAGTATATCTACAAACCCAAAACTGTCAACACCATTATGGAAGTTCTTCGCACCCTACACATGGATATATGCATACCAATGATAATGCAATGTATAAATGGGAAGGAGTATGTTCTTGTGATAGTCGATGACTATTCTCGGTTTACATGGGAGAAGTTTTTGAGAACCAAGGACGTGATTCCAGAGGTCATCATCAAACTCATTAAACAGCTGCAAGTATGACTCAACAAAACCGTCAGAATCATCCGCACATACAACAGAAATGAGTTTGAGTTTGTTAACAAACGACTCGTTCAATTTTACGAAAGTATTGGCATCACCTACTTGAAAAGTGTTCCACACTCTCTTCAGCAGAACGACGTTGTTAAAAGACGAAACCGTACTCTAGTAGAAGCTGCACGAGCCATGCTAATATTTTCCAAGGCACCGATGTTCCTCTGGGCGGAAGCAATTGCTATAGCTTGTTACACCCAAAACCGATACTTGATACATACTCTTCACAACAAAACTCCATATGAGCTGATACATGGCAAGAAACCGGATCTCTCCTTTCTATGTATGTTTGGTGCTTTAAGCTACCCTACAAATGACAGTTAAGATCTAGGAAAATTAAAAGCTAAAGCTGATATTGGATTCTTCATTGGTTATGCTCCAGATCGTAAAGGATACCGAATCTACAACAAACAAACCCGATAAATCTTGGAAACCATTCACGTCACATTCATTGAGCTCACTGAGCATACAGCTCCTGTACACATCAGTGCAGGACCCGTGTTTAAACTTTTGTCTCCTGAACCAATCAGTTCAGGTCTTGTACAACATCCCACTCCTACATTACCTTATGTACCAACTACAAATGATATTTTGAAGATCTTGTTTGAACCAATGATAGATGAATACTTTGAGACACCTACTGATGATACACTAACACCACCAGCTGCCGCTGCTCCAGTTCTGTACAACTCAAATGGTCCATC
Organism: Artemisia argyi; assembly: GCA_030686995.1. NCBI lineage: Eukaryota > Viridiplantae > Streptophyta > Magnoliopsida > Asterales > Asteraceae > Artemisia > Artemisia argyi. The sequence continues at coordinate 179,351,214 of CM060681.1, forward strand.
AGTGTCTACTTGAATTGATCAAGATGCTCAATCTGCAAGTTATTCACCATCATCGTCAAATCTTCAATCTCCTTCAGTACATCAAGGCACTGCAGTTGACAATTCTTTTGAAGTAAATTCATTTGCTCCTCCTGATAAGGCTTCGTTCGATAACATACTTGCTCCTGAATCTTCATCTGAGGCATCTTCTTCAGGAGATCTTAACATGGCTACATCAGTTCCCTACCCTAAACCACATGAGCATCTCTGATAATGGACCAATTCTCATCCGATTGAGAAAGTTATTGGGAATCCTTCTCAACCAGTGTCCACACGAAGGCAACTTGCCACATATGCCTTGTGGTGCTTTTATAATTCCATACTAACCAAAGTCGAACCCAAAGATTTCAAGACTGCTGTCTCTAAAGACTGTTGGTTTAATGCGATGCAAGAAGAAGTTCATAAGTTCGATCGACTTCAAGTATGAAATTGGTACTACCTCCAGACTGTACAATGATTGTTGCTCTTAAGTGGATCTTCAAAGTGAAACTTGATGAGCATGATGTCGTTCTGATAAATAGGCAAGGATTGTTGCTAAGAGATATCGTCTTAAGGAAGGCATTGATTTAGAGGAATCTTTCGCTCTGGTTGTTCGTATTAAAGTTATTAGAATATTTCTCGCCAATGCTGCAAGTCAGAACATGACGGTCTATCAAATGGATGTGAAAATTGAATGTCTAAATGGCGAGCTGAATGAAGTTCTTTAATTCAGTCAACCGGAAAGATTTGTATATCTTGATCGTCCTACCCATGTCTATCATCTGAAAAGGGCTCTCTATGGCCTAAAGCAGGCGCCTAGGGCATGGTTCGATACACTGTTAAAGTTTCTTCTGGCAAACTGATTCTCCAAAGGTGTGGTGGAACAAGTTGAGAAAGGGGTAGTGGAGCTTTACTTCGTGAGGACAGAATTTCAACTGGCTGATATCTTTACAAAGGCTCTTCCGCGAGAAAGATTTCAATTCATTCTTCCGCGACTTGGAATGAAGAGTCCTACGCCAGAATCTCTCAAAAGTCTTCAGGAAGAGAATGAGGAGTAAAGGATTTACTTGACATATCCTTTGTACATAGTTTCAAAACATAAAGAAAACAAAAAAATATAAAACCTACAAAAAACCGTAAAAATTAGAAAATCATAAAATCCAAAAAAATATTCTTCTCACGACATGTCTCTTGTGTAACCAATATTATGTACGTTTCTAGAAATGTCATTCAATAATGACACGGAAGCGTACATATGCTTTAGCAAGAGTTTTTCTTTTAACTTCAAATAATGTTTTTCTAAAACTTGTCGTCTCTCAAAATATTCTTTCAAAATGGCTTGCTTCAGATAGCAACCCGCTCCTTTAGATGGGGAAAACACGTCGCCAAAAAGATGGTTGTTCATCTTACAGGGTGAAGTTCACCCGGGCATTGATTACTTTATATCCATGTTTCATCGACTTGATGTACGTTTTAGTGCATCATTTTTTGTATAAGAAGTGAAGTCTTCTTTACATCAGAAATACTTTCCCTTCCATGATTCTTCTGGGAAGTGTTTGTACTCAAACTTGGTGGTACCATGATTTTTGAAATTCAATCATACGTGAAATTTTTCATAAAATTTACTACTCGATCGATGATTATCAAGTCTAAATTTTTATTATTAAAATTTCAAATAGAAAATGGGTCATCGATTGAGGGGGAGAATGATTTCAAAAATACTATATCATCAAAACTGTTCCATGGTTCGCTTCATGCAATGAATAAAGTGTGGTTGTTATGTGTTAGAATATGAACTTTTCATGAGTTTCTCGTTAAACTCTAAATCATTTTTAAACTCATCATTTTCAACACATAACACGCTCCCTCAAGGATTGAGGGGGAGTAACGTATCGTGTCATTATCATAATATTTTTAATCAGACCACATTTTTCTCCCAAACTCTTCTAACTTATTTAAATCACTTGGGATCACAAATCTCAAATGGTTTGAAATTTTTGATCGGGGGAGAAAATGTGATTTAAATATATGAAATCTGATAAAAAATGTGATTGTTTTGAAGAATCTAAACAAACGCTCTCCCATTTGTGCTAAAATATTTTGTACATCGATGCACATATTGAGGGGGAGCAAATGGTTTGTGAAAAAGGATCTTAGCATCTCATGTGAGTGAGACTCAGACTTCAACAATGAATTGACGAAACAATAATTGTAATGAATCGAAAGGTCTAGTCCTGAACGGGTAATAATTTCAAGCTGGTCTAACCAGTGATGTAAGCATGTCTCGAAGAGGACTAGTCTGAGTAGAGTGTACCATTTCGATAAACTCTTAGTGGTCTTGACCAGGCCGGGTAATAATTTCAAGCTAGTATAACTAGTGATGTAAACGTGTCTCGAATCGGTCATGGTTACTAAGAGTGAATCAATTCAAAAAGTGCGAACTCTACCCAACATGTGCAAATTTTAAAATCATAACATATGAGCACATGTTAAGGGGGAGCATTTGAAAATGATAAAAATCTCAACGTGTTAACAAAATGTGTTTCTTAATCATAAACACGTTGAGAGAATTTTCAATGATTTGGTGAGTGGCAACATAGGATAGTCATGAAGTTATAAGGTGGCTAAGGTTAGGAAAACCGTCCTATGATCCGCCAGAGCCGGAGAGATCTACCCAAGGACAACACCAAATAGTTAGTATTAGAAAGTCCTTAGGTGTGATTACGAAAAAGGAGTAATGTGAGAAAGAGGAAAGAAGGGGTTGAAGGATTAAAAACAATTGAATTGGGAAAGGGTGAAAAGAAATAGCCCTCCAAATTATTCAAACTTAGGGCAGAAACCGGGTTCAATTCATATGCTACTGGTCGTTACTAAGGTGACACCGGTGTTGAAGACTAGGACGTCATGGACCTAGTGACGCATTGCACTAAACATTCTAACCACTCAAGTTCTCTTAAAAGAACTTGTTTCATTCTCATGGGGAACCCTGCATAATCTATCAACCGCTCATTATGAGCCATGTTGATATTGAAACAGGAGACACCGCTCCAGTCTCCAACTACCAAATATTGCACTTATCAAGTCTAGAGCCTCGAGATACACAATAAGATCTCAATAGGAACACTTGGTACTTTTGCACTGGTGGTTCATAATCAAGAACACCAGCTGCACATTTGAGAGTCCTGCGTAGATCTTAGCAATCTACCAGAACATTCATGAAATATTTTACTAACGCAAGTGTTAATGATTGAATGGAAATTCCTGCCAGGGTCAACATCAAACAGCCCTGAAGGCAGTTCACTTCGGTAATCTCTTGTAGATTACGCTTAGTGGCAGCGGCAATTTCAAACGATCTACAGTCGTGGAGTGATCTCCAGCAACTTACCTGAAACGTTGATGTACTACGGTAGATCTTGTAAGCTCTTTCAATGGTATCCGATTCAGGAACGGCCATGGCAAGGATTAGAGGAAGTTTTCACACTATGCTGATTACGATCTCGAAGTTCAAACCTATAAGTGCCGGTTGTTTTGTTGTTAACTGTTTACTTGCAGGAATATCTGGCTGTTGCTGCTGATTGATGTAGAGATGCTGATCCATCACTCCGTGCTCACACTTAATCATCCATGTCAAAGAAATCATGAGAACTCAAAGGACTTCAACCAAAGCTTCTGCTACTCTGATACTAAAAACATGATTCAAGAAAAGTATGAGCACGCCGGTTCAACAATCACTAAGTCACATGGAGACGATAAAGCTGAAGATGGCTTGAAGATCAAAGTTGGATGATGATCTCTATGAAGTCTCGAAAATCATCCAAGATATACAACAAGTCATCAAAAGCTCACTGCTTGAACCACAATGACTTATGGCAATGAAGAATCAACGCCTACGAGCTATGAAGTTAACTTGAAGAATAGAATGCTAGAATTCAAAGTGTATTTTCCGGGGTGACCTCCCTTAGGGGGAGATTGTTAGGAATATAAATATTCATCTGAAAGACTCGGTCACCGCGAGTATCATTTAGCATTAGTTAGCTCGTAGTCATAATCATTTAGTTTTAGTTATAGTTTAGTTTACGTAACATCGTGGAGTCGGGTCGGGTCTTTACCCACTGTCAGCCCGCTCCACAGCCCGTTTAATGGGGCGTTAGTATGTAACTATAAATACCCTCTCCTACCAAGGGAGAGGGTTGGACTTTTTCACACACTTAATCTAATATCTCTAGTTTCTCTCTAAAAAGGCTCCCAACTCTCTACTCTTTCTCTCTCTAACTTCTCACTAGTTTTCTTCATCTACTAATTCGATCCATTTAAACACAAAATCATACGTGTTTGTACATTAGAGTATCCTACAGAGCACCTATAAAACAAAACGATCATTGGAAACGGGGTGGTGGTAAGTGGCGGTGGTAGGTTTTAGTATAAAGTTGCAAACGGTCGTTGTGTAAATGACTAATGTTGCAAACGATCGTTGGCTAAATGGACTAACGTTGCCATGTGACGTCATTAGGGACTAACATTGCAACTGGACTTAACTAACACAGCTAACGTCGTTATGGTCAAAGGACTAGTCAACTTAATTGGGACAACTACAGAGAGTTAAGGACGATTTATGTAATAAACTAAAAATGTTCTAACATGGCACCCTACCACATCTTGCCAGTTGCTCGCCATCTCACCAAGGTGGCTCATCGTTTGATTGCTCGCCAAATTTCCGAGGAAGTAAACGACAAATGTGTGTTTTAGGTATCCGTTTGGCAACGTGTGGATTTTGATTTAATTCTTTTTATTATTTTTTTAATAAACACACTTTTACACTATAAATATTACCTCACTTTAACAAATTTTTACAAAACTATTCTTTCAAAACACTTCATCTTAACCATTACACATGAGTGATTCATCGTATTCTCGATGGTATGTCCGATCTTGATGATATAGCTAACATGGAGATGATTATGCAACAAGTTAGGTATGAGCAATAGTTGCAAGAACAAGAAGCCGAAAGTTCAAACCGCCGTAATTACATTTAATGTGAAAGTGATATTATTGAAGAATGTTTAATTGCCGACTATTTTGGTGATAACCCAAAATATCCGGAGGCTTATTTTAGGCGTCGATATCATATGAGCCGTAAAATAATTTTAGAAATAGTCAAGGTATTGAAACATATACTCAAACTGTTCATCCTCTTCCCGGTCATTTTAAATTCTTTGTTGTCCGACCCGATGCTGCGGGTTAAATAATGAAATATACATCCGCCATATGCCAATTGGCATACGGCGTAACACGTGATGCATTCGATGAGTATTTACATATGGGGGAACATTGCGCACGTGATTATCTAGATAATTTTACTATGTCCATTATCAAATAATATATGCCCGTCTTTCTAAGAAAATCTGACTTGAATGACATTCATTATACAACGCACATAACACGGTTCATGGGTTTTCGGGAATGCTTGGAAGCATTGATTGTATGCACTGGGAACGGACTAATTATTCGAAAGAATGGCGGGCAATTTGAGAGAGGTGATAAAAAAAATACCCCAAATATTGCGTCATATGATTTGTGGATATAGCATGCATTTTTTTGGGTTTGCGGATGCAAACAACGATCTTACCGTCTTGAATAATTCTCCGTTATTCGACGACCTTCTTAATGACATTGCCCCGTGGCTTTTTTTGAAGTAAACGAAGTTACATTTCAACAATGGTATTACCTAGCTGACGAGATGTACCTACAATGGGCATGTTTTGTCAACTCATTTTTAGTTGCGACTTTCGAGAAAAATGCGGTATTTAAACCTCAACAATAAAGTGCTCGAAAAGACGTTGAAAGAGCTTTTTGTGTCCTCCAAAGACGTTGACATGTTATAAGCCAACCGGCGCATGATTGGAGTGTCAACAAGCAAAGACATGCATCATATTGCATAACATGATTTTTAAAAAAAAATGCTATATCCGAAATGAACGACATTTATATTTGTCCACGAGCAAATTTGGCATAGTCATGGATCAAGCGATGCGAAGTGCAACAGAGGAAATCTAAACACTCCGTGATAAACAAACATACGCAAAGCTTCAACGAAATTTTATTGAGCATGTTTGGCAACAACATCTACAAGATCATCAAAATAATTAATTTATTTATAATTTGATTTGTTTTTTTATTTGTATTTCTTAAGTTGCACATGTTTTTTATTTGTCGTATGTTTTATTTTTTCAAAGAAAATAAAATTGGGGTTGGGTGAGGCCTAAATGAAAAGCTTTGGCTCTTCAGCGCACCCTTTGTTCAAAAGTTATTTAACAACACATTGTATACACGAGGTTAAAACTAGTTAATATCCAAGAAAAAACTATATATACATTTTCTTTAGACATTCCTTTTAATTAGATCTATTATAGTTTTAAAAATATTTAATGTAATGGTGACTATACATTTCGTCTGGTATGTGACATTGAAACACTTTAATATTTGATTTCGAGAGGTGATCTGAAAACATGCTCTCATGCTATATTTAAATCATCGTTGGTCATCATGTACAATCATCAAAACCAATGTCGATACCCTTCCACGGAAACCGTGAAAGGCGAACCATTCGCATATTTGATAGGCCCGTCTTTGCCTTCTTCGCTGGAGCTGTAACAACGTTGGCAATCCAATGGGCCTATTTGTTCCTCTTTCCTCTTCATCTAACCTCTATCCTCCCGCAGCTAAAACCCGAATCCTCCCCGAGCCACTGTAACCACACTGACCCAGCCTTCGACCTCCAGTTTGACCCACCCAACTCCACCTTCTATGACGACCCATCTTTCGGTTACACCATCGACCAAAAGATTAAAAATTGGGATCACAAAAGACAAACATGGCTCGACTTTCATCCATCCTTCAAACCCAAATCACAAGACAATGTGTTTATCGTAACAGGGTCACGGCCAACCCCATGCGAGGGCCCAACTGGAGACCATTACTTGCTAAAGACTTATCGTAACAAAGTTGATTACTGTCGAATACATGATTACGATATCTTTTACAACAATTTCAAACTCGACCCCAATATGTATAATGGTTGGTCGAAGCTCCCAGTGATTCGAGCAGCAATGGTGGCCCATCCTGAAGTCGAGTGGATATGGTGGCTCGATGAAGACACTGTGATCACGGACATGGAGTACAAGATCCCGTTTCATCAGTACAAAGACTACAATTTCGTCCTACATGGTTGGCCAAAAGAGGTTTACGAGGAGAAAAGTTGGTTAGGGTTAAATGCTGGTTCGTTACTGATTAGAAACTGTCAGTGGTCGCTTGACTTGTTGGATATGTGGGCTGATATGGGACCAAAATCTCCAAATTTAGACAAGTGGGCTAAGGTTTTATTGGACGAGTTTAAGCATTCGCCGAGTGATCAGACCGCGATGGCTTACTTGATTTGGAAAACACAAAAAGAATCGTTTGGAAGGAAAATTTTGATTGAAACTAGATATTATCTGGAAGGGTACTGGTTAAACATTGTTGACACCTTGAACAATATAACCGATAGATATTTGGAGATCGAGAAGAGGGCGGGGATGCTAAGAAGGCGACATGCTGAGAAAGTGAGTGAATGGTATGGTGTTTTACGCGAGCCATTTTTGAAAGATGCTGGTAATGAGGCTGGCAGCTGGAGGAGGCCTTTTGTAACTCACTTTGCGGGTTGCCAACCATGTACTGGGAAACATAACCCATTGTTTGCTGCGGAAGCATGTACCAATGGTATGGATAAGGCTTTGAACTTTGCTGATAATCAAGTTCTTCGGAGTTATGGGGTTGTTCATGATCAGAGTTTAGATGATTCTTTGCTTATTTCTACGCTCCCATTTGATTATCCTGCGTGATTATTTTTATTAACAAGATTCACCTGTCGGTTGGAAGAGCGAGATTTCACGTATTACTGAAATTAGTACACAAATTTCAGATGCATTGAATATATTTAAGAGCAAATGGTACTCCGTATTATGTAAAATAAGAAATGAATGCAAACCCATCTGTTGGACGGTAGCCTAAATGCGGTAATGAATAAAACGAGTTTGTATTGTGCATCTTTGTTGTCGTGAAAAGTCCTTGTATGTGATCCCACATATTTTTAGCATTTTCAGGTGTAGTGATAACTAGCGTGCCAAGAATCCACATGTTAATGAGATCATCAAGTTTACACCATTTTTGGTTTGGAGTACTAGTACTTGCAACGACATCTTCATTATGTGATTTAAGCCTGACACAGGTTTTTAGAACAGGTCTTAAATTTTTAATGTCTCGATTACCACTACACCACAAAAGACTTTTAAAGGCGGAAATGATTGGTGACAATAAGATGTCGTCGCTAAATGTTAAGCAGGGCCCACAACTTTCAATGCTAAGGTCTATCTAAATGCACTAACGGACAGTGTATGCGGTCGTGTGTAGATTAGTAACTAGTAAAACCGAGTTCGTCCTTAGAGCGTCGTGTGGTGAATCCTATTTAAGTCTAATGTCACGTTTTAAGTTGGTTTAGAGTTGAATGATTTAATTAAACTAAACGAACATAAATGAAATAAATGCTGAAATTAAATTGAGTTGTGAGCAGTGGAGAAAGTGTACTAGCATAGTTGGTCATCCTATATTGTTATGACTATGTTTTTTTATAAAACTACTCGATCGAATGCTTCAAGTGGGGAAGACATATATCACTAGGTTCCTTTGGTCGATTTCCCTAGCCTATCTCCCTATAATCCTGTCAGGAACCAAAGGCACTACCCTTTGTAAGTAAGCCGACATACGATAGACTAGTTTGAGTCACTAATTACCACTACATGCTAGATTTATAATGGTGTGGCCCGAACTCTCAGATCTTAGACCACACCTCTAATTACTTAAGTTTATCCAACCCAGAAAGTGCCTTTGGTCGATTTGCACACAAGGCAAATGGCTAGTTGTCATCCTACCCATTTCCCTCGCAACCTAACTACACTAGGGTCCTTTGGTCGATTCGCCTAGCATACCAAGTATAACCGGTTCTTCAAAACTACTGCAACTAAAGGATCTACGATAAACTAAGCATGTATATACTAGAAGCATTATGAAAAGTATGAAAACATAATCACAACAATATGGAAATCATAACTAGGCTAGCACCAAAGGTGCTTAGCCAAACATATAGTAAATTAAACCAACAATGATGGCTTGGAACTGATGGAAATTGCCCTGGACTGGTGCCCTAGTCATTGCATAGGAGGGGGTGAAGAGAGATACTCAAAAATGCAGATTTAAGGCTGTATTTATAGGCCCCGACAAGGCTACGACGTAACCATAAGTGTGAGCTACGACGTAACTATTTTCGTAAATAAAATATTTGTCAGATCTAAAAGTTATGCTGTAATTTTCGATTCGGTTACGGCGTAAATGAAATACTAGTTACGGTGTGATGCATATCTCGTACTTTGATTTGCCTTCCAAGTTGTAACTTATATGGACTTATCCTCGTTTAGCCCCTGAGATTCCATTGTTTTTCACTTCAAGTCCTTGTGCCATAATAAGTATAAAACTTAGTGTTAATACAAATATCGCCTAAAAACGTTATTTATTTTACGATTTTTGCTAAGTTTTGTTAACGGCAAAGTATAAACTTTAATTCATAGTAAATCATGAATATAATTTAACCCTTTCATAACTAGACTTTATTTCATTTAAACATTACATTTGCTACATTTACATTTAACATAAAACATAACATTTTCATATTTCTATAAATAGAAAATGTTGTATGACATCATGACATGCATCATGTGTAATCTTAGAAAGATTTTCAAAATCTCTAAGTTGACTTTTGAAAGATCTCTTACACATTTGGAAGGATTCTTACACAAACTATCGTAAAGTTGATTTTGAGAATCTTGATTTGACATGCATAGATATGGAAATATTTCTTGAGTGTTTGACTGTCAGGTCTGGCGCAACCCTGTGGGTACAAGGGCGGAACCCTTGTTTTGGTTCCGCCAGATCCGCCAGTCTGCTGTCTTGGTTGGCTATAAATAGCAAGGCACACTCAAGAATTCTCTCATCACTTCTCATTATATTTTGCACATACATTCTCATTATATTCATCTAACTCATTAACATTTCATTTGTGAGATCTTTTGTAGCAAAGAGGATCACAAGTTTATTCCGAAAGTTACAAGTCTCAACATAACGTTGCAAGTCTTGTTAGGTTAGCATTGTGTAAACTTGTATAGTTTACACTTCATTTGATTGTATAATTTCAGTAGTGATCGGTTAGTGTTTTAGTCCTTAAAATACATAGTGTGACGGGAGTGGTTGTACCCTTGTAAAAGAACTCGACATATAGCTTTGTGTCGGTAATCTTGTGTAAGCGACGTGTAAGGTTTTCTCCGCCGGTGAAAGGAGCTTGTTGACTAGTGAAAGAAACTCTCGAGTTGGATAACTCGGGGCGTGGAGTAGGGTAAGGAGAAAGAGTCTTTGTAGCCAAACCACGATAAACACTCGTGTTGTGGTTTGATTGTTTCTTTCTTTACGCTTGCATATTACTTATCGTTGAAGTAGTTACAATTGTTGATTACACGTAAAGGTTTCAAAGTTAATCAGGTTAAAAACTGGTAAACTATTCAACCCCCCTTCTAGTTTTCCACAATTAACATCAAGAGCTACGTTACTCAAAGCTTTTAAAATATATTGTGTTTTAAAACTTGAAACGATCCATGGATTTTGAAAATTAAAAAGACTGGCAATCTATGTGATTGAGCCTGAACCACTTAACTTATATTAACCAAATAAAGGTCAACAAAGTTAAATAGCCTAGGTCAATGCTCCGGGTAATATAGTGTTTCCCCGGGTCGTATGTCCCGACGAGGTGTGAATTGTAATCAAAACGGTTATTTGATCGGGTGAATTTGGATGGAAAGGGGTTTGTGAGTTAGAATGATTACACTAAGGAAATATGAATGAGGACAATGTAGACAAACTATATTAACAATAACGCGAAACCTAATTAACCTAAAACGTAAATTGAGAACTTAAAATCAGAAATTGCTTATACGTAAGCAGAAAAATAAGCCAAATGGCTTAAATAGAAGCTATCACTTTATTTATGTTTTTGGTTTTTCTTGTTTTAACAAACTACTTTTAATAACGTAACCTAAATTTAAACACGTGAAAGTTATTTAAATAAAACGCGAGTTAAACTTAAAATAAACGCGAGTGCGCGAAATAAAAAGTGAAATTTGAGCTACGCTAACCCTACGGTGATGAAAATTACTTTTTTACAATTCTAATAACAAAAGAAAATTTTAAGAAAAAGAAAATTATTTATTTGACTTTTTATTTATTTATTATTAATTAATTACTAATTAAACTAGATTTAATTATTATAAATACTAAACTATTTTTAATAATTACAAAACTTTTTCTAAAATTACTTTAAGTTAACAGAAAACTAATAGAAATATAAAAAGTCCTAATGGCTTATAAATATGCAGTCTAACAAGCAAATAAGATGAAATAAGCTAAAATGGGAAATGTGTGTTAAATAAAAAAAATGCAAGTAAATAACTGAAAATCCCCTAGGGGAGATGGTGCTTGAGGTCGTGGTGGTTGTCACTTGATAACCAAGAGGTCCAGTGTTCGATTCCCACTATTAGCACTTTTCTTTTTATTTTTCTTTTCAAGTTTTTACTTTACAAACACACTAAACAACTGAAAATAAACACTTTTAACAAAGACAAACTTTTTGAATTTCACCAATAAGCTCAGTGGCAGCTTATTTTTCACACAGTGAGCCTTTTAAGCTCAAAATGGACTTTAAAGCTTGAAATAGCACACAATAAGCTGAGAGGTCAGAGCCAAAACTAAAATAAGCTAGCAACAAGTGAAATGAGTTAAAGGAAAGCCAAAGAAAAGAGAAAAGAAAAGAAAATAAGCTGAAATTAGAAATAAGCAATCCCAATCCTACTGAATGCAAACAGGCCTCTAGGGCTTAACTGCAGACCATAATCAGCTTATCTAATAAGCTAATAGTTGAGAATTAAGTCCTGAACCAACAACTTGGGACACCAAGCTTTCCAAAAAGCCAAGTTTCAAAAGCTGGGGTCCATTAACAAGCTCAGAAAGAGCTTGTAAAAATGGTTCCATATACTGACAACTTAGTATACATGGTTCAATGGTGTGACTTTGAGACCCAAAAATAAGTAAGTAAATAAGCTGAGAAAGGGAATATAAGCACATGAGATTAAAGCTAGCCAGAAGGGTTTTCTAGAAATCCACAAGCTCAGAGCTAAGCTTCAGGATTGAACAAGCTAGAGGCTTGTGAAAGTGAACTGTTGAACCACTGGTTCTGGTACAGGGGAGGAATAGGTCAAACAGGCAAATACAAGCCTCCAATAAGCACTAAAATAAAAATCTAAAAAATGTATAAAAATTAGTCTAGGGTACACAAGCTGGCAAATAAACAAAACCCAAAATACCATAAGCTAATTCCTAAACATGAGATCAAGGGGAATTCCACAATATCAGAGAAACTTAGAACCTATGCAAGTTTGACTTTTGCAATTACATACCTAAGTTGACTAATATAAAACTCTACTAATCTAATCTAATCCTAGATGCAATATAATGATGTTTAAGCAGCAAAAACACTTAAGCAACCACAAAATGCAACAAATGAAAGGATGACATGTTCAAATTCACAACAGTGTAGGCAGAATTTGTGGTTAAAGGGAATTTTGACTTTTTCACATTTGAGCACTGGATTTATTGATTGTCTTGCACTAGTATGACCTATTGTATCTTACTTATGCCAACTTCAACAACAGAACAACAACAAGAACAAAGTACACCTTGCTGATCCAAACACCCCCTTAAACCTATGACTGTTTTTGTATTTTCTTATTTTTCTACTGCTATAAACTGAGATTAAGAGCCAAGATGATTACTTAAGTTACATAAACTATACTAAAGATTAAATTACTGATCAACAAGCAGTGAGATAAGCTACAAGTGATTTTGCTAACTTAGGATTATTGAGAGTTGCTGAGCTACCAGAGACAAATAAGATTATTAAAACAAGACAAGGTAAGCAATAACTAAGATAAACAGGTTCAAATGAGATATAATCAAGCAAATTCTCAGAATAAGCACTAGTATAAGCATACCCTAGCTACATTCAAATAAGCAGTTTGCAACATAAGATAAACTAGGAGCTAATTGAGAATGAATAAAAATTAGAACCTCAGCAGGGTGGAAAGCACCATGATCCCATATCAAGAACTGTCAAAGCCAAAATAAGCTCAATGAGCTTATTTCACCTGCTTGTTCTACCTGTTTGACCCTTGTTGACTTTCATGAATTTTTGAGCTGAGCAATTTCACTTTGGAACCAACTGAGTAAAAGATTCTCAATAGACTATAAGGAAATTTATCTGAGTATTCCAAACTACTTTAACTGCTTTGAAATAGAATCTTAAACACAAATTATAGTGGAACATGAAACTTGAGTTTTTCATTAACTGAATTCTAGATAATAAACTGAGAGTTTTAGTACAATAAACTAGAATTAACTGAACTTGAGAGATTGAAATACATATTTAATTTAAACTACTATTAATTTCTAATCTACTACTAATTACTCATTAACTAACTCCTTCCTTAGCCCTTTCTTCCTTCTTTTATACTGGTGTTTTAGGGTTTCTGAAGTCTCTTGTCTCCTTCCCAACACCAATGTGCACCCTTGGATTATTGAGAAGCAATCCTGACCATTGTTTGAATTTGGCGCCCAAACTCTTATTTGTCTGTTTCCTGGAGATGATTGAAGCCAGAGGGTGGAGTTTGTTTGTTTGTGTTTGTTTGGTGTGCAAGGGGGTTGGATTGAGTGTAGCAGTGGATATGAGGGTGGGTTGGTGATGATTACGTTGCAGGGTAGGGGTAGGCTGAGGTGGAGGAGAAAGGTGAGTTTTGACCGAAGTCAAACAAGGGGGAGGGGTAGTATAATACGGGGTGTTAACTTTTTGTGTGGTGGGCTAAAATGGGGATGGGCTTGGTGTTGAGTAGTGGGCTGGATCAGGCTTATTTAGTTTGGATTGGATAAAAATACAAAAGGGTTGGTTTGGTTTATTTAAATTTCACAAGGACCAAGGATGCAACAATCTGAAATTCAAGGGCTGTTTTGTAAATTTTCCAAATTTTATCATGAGGACCAAACTTGATAACTTACAATAATACATGGACCAAGAATTAATTTTTCCATTCTCACACATCCGGGGACCAAATCTGACAAGTTGCAAAATACAGGGACCAAACATGTAATTTCCCCAAACATTTTACCTAAGGACCATATTTGCCACATTTTGATTTTCCAAGGATAAGAATGATTTTCCTTTCAAAAATACCCTACCAGGGACCTTTTTCGCCAATATTTGAAACTCCAGGGACTTAAACTGTAAATTTCCAAAACTTTCCAATTTTTCACCAAAGGACTAAATATGACATTTTATGATTTCAAAATGACCTTTGGTGATAATTTTCCAATTTTTAAATGACCAGGGACTAATTTTGAAATTTTATGAAAGTTGGGGGACTGAAACTGCCAATTTTGCAAACTTTGTGCGTTTTTCATTTGTTTTTGCTCATTTTGCATCTAAAACATATAAAACACGATTTTGAAATATTTTCAGTATTTTGATGCATTACTGAGTGTTTTTGTATGTTTTGCAGTTCATATTAGACCAAAAATGATGAGTGTTTGAGCACTCATCAATCCCCCACACTAAACTATTGCTAGTCCCTAGCAATACTATTTTGAAAACTTGATGGATTTGAAAAACTCTTTACTAAAAGCCATCACTTCTGGAGTAGCCAGGTGTAAGAACTGTGGCACACCTGATAACCGTGTGATTTTGAGCAAACCACCAGCTGTCAACGGATTTGATTAGTCTTTACCAAAAGCCGTTTGCTTCTGGACTAGCCAACTCTTGATGGAATAGTCAACATCTTGGTGAGCTGATTACCAATTATGGTTTTTCCACGGCCTTTACCACAAGCCATAATCTTGCGGGCTAGCCAACTCATTTGTTTTCGGGGAGTTGAGGAACCATGCAATTTTGGGCAAATTGCAAGCCGTAAACGGATTTGAGATGTCTTTACCAAGAGCCGTTTGCTCCTGGACTAGCCAATCCCTTTTGTCGCTTAGACAAGGCGGACTGATTACCACAAAAATTTTGAAGCACCAGTGAAAAATTTTTGAAAATTTTGAAATTTTGGCAAAAACGGGGGTATTATATGGTAAAATGTGATAAAATTCGCTAGAATAGCGAATACCCCCCCACACTAAGCATGAATATTGTCCTCAATATTCAAAATCCCGGCTATTATGCCGACATTTTGAACGTAAAAGGGCCACATTACAAGCTAAGCGTGGAAAACACCATTTTGTTTTTTCACTCAATTGTAACCATAGCATGGGGGACTCCCCCACACTTAGGGTGAAAACCCTATATGCATGCTACTGTTTTTGTTTACCGAGTCGCTAGCTTGACTCGACCCCGAATTCATTTGTCCTTGGGGAAGCATGATGTGGAAGGAACAATCTCAATCGGACTTTCATTCAAAATGTTTGGACAAACATATGAAGCACGTGAAAGTTCCACACCGATGAGATAAGTGTCCGGCTCAAGATAATGATACATGAAAATGCCGGGATCAAAGATGGTGTCTTCATTCCCGAAGGAGTGAAGAACAAGAGAAGTCACCCTGTAGGTGAAGAAAAGGAAGAAAATCATGATAAAAAGCATGATTTGATCTTCTTCCTCAAGAGGAGGCTCAATAGCCTGAGTTTGGATTTCAAAGGGTAAGCTCGTAAACAACCCGGGAGGGTGGGTGGGAATTTGCAAGTTCTCATAATTGAGAGCATCTCCCCCCGGGCTATCAAACTGATGAGCGAGTTCACCGGAGAACTCCTCATGAAGAGAATCATTCACAAGATGTGAATCTGGGAACTCATGTTCCAGAATAGACTCATCACAATCCTCAATCTGAGTACCAAAGAGCGGATTATCAGAAATCAAAGTGAATTCAGAATCGAATTGAAATAGAGGATTGGTGAGAGTAGTATTGAATGTTTCGGGAACAAAGTGAATATTATTTTCTGTTGGACTGCTGGGATCAGAAGTGAGTGACGGATCATGAGATAGGAGACTTTCAATTTCTCCCAGATCGGCTTGGAAATCAAGGAGACCATCATCACTTTCCAATGAAAGTGGATCGATGTGAGCAAGTTCATCAGCGAACTCCTCAAGAAGATGATCAGCATCAGTTCGTGGAACTGATGCCTCAACATACTCGATGTCTCCATAAGATGTACAATCATTGCTAAAATCTGAGAAAGTCTCAAATTGATCTTTAGGACACTCAATAGGGGAAGAAATATCACACATATCATCCAAAGTTCCCTGTGACTCTCTCGGGATTGGAACAAGGTTCTCAACACTAGACTTTATGAATTCATCCGATTCCCTTTCAGGAACAGTGTCAAGATGCTCGTCCCCCATGATCAAAGAGTGAGTGGGAACCTCGGGTGTGATAGCAGTTGTTTGAGATGGAATCTCAACTGCTGGGGTATCAACTGATGAACTTGAAGTTTTATAAAATTCAAGGATATCAAGTGTATCCTCATCATCACTGTCATCAGGAATGAAACGGAACAAAGAGCTAGACTTGGCTGCTTTTTCTCTTGCAATGGATTCCCGAATAGATTTTTCATATTCATCTTGGGAATTTATTCTAGCAGCCTGCTCTTCAGCAAGCAATTCTTCTATGGATTTTTGATGAGTGTGTTTTTGGGCAAAGTCTTGAACTAAACCCTTAAGCTCATCAACGATTGTCATCAGATTTTGCATTTCTGGAAGAAGTGCTTGATTCATATCGTACTGTGGAGGTTGGTCGTAATAAGGTGTGTCAAAATTGTCACAAGGATATGGATTACCCGTTTGACAATCTGAGCTAAAGTGGGGACCTCCACAGTAATCACAACAGTAAAACTGTTGAGGCTGTGAGTCATATGTGCTAAAGTCTAAATTGTTATCAGTAAACTGCTCATAGACAAGCGTGTTTCCCGATTGACAATCAGAACTGAAGTGTGAACCACCACAGTACTCACAACAGTAAAACTGCTGAGTATCATGGTGTGGTAACTGATGGAATGAATCAGTCGTGTCATGGTAGGAATAGGGATCTGGGTTATAGACAGACCCGTTTCCTGATTCTACCATGCCACAACTGGGGCAATTGCCACCATTATGAGGATTACCACACCATTGGCAAACCAGAAGGTGTGGGTGAGACATAGAAAGAATCAAATGGTTTGGGAGGGGTAGGGATGAAGAATCAAAGATGTGAGAGGGTTAAGGTGAATATTTTTGGGTTTTTGGAAATACATTTTGTACAAATGAGAAAGAAAATGTTTTTGTGTTTTTTGTGTTCGTTGAAAACTGAGTTTAAAAAGTTTTCGGGAACGGTTTTTGTTTTAAAAATAAGAAAGTATGAACAAAGGATGGATAAATGTACAATGGAACGAATTCCAAAGACACTAATCAGAAAAACCGTTTAGATACGCACACAACCTCCCCGGCAGCGGCGCCAAAAGTTGATTGAGCCTGAACCACTTAACTTATATTAACCAAATAAAGGTCAACAAAGTTAAATAGCCTAGGTCAATGCTCCGGGTAATATAGTGTTTCCCCGGGTCGTATGTCCCGACGAGGTGTGAATTGTAATCAAAACGGTTATTTGATCGGGTGAATTTGGATGGAAAGGGGTTTGTGAGTTAGAATGATTACACTAAGGAAATACGAATGAGGACAATGTAGACAAACTATATTAACAATAACGCGAAACCTAATTAACCTAAAACGTAAATTGAGAACTTAAAATCAGAAATTGCTTATACGTAAGCAGAAAAATAAGCCAAATGGCTTAAATAGAAGCTATCACTTTATTTATGTTTTTGGTTTTTCTTGTTTTAACAAACTACTTTTAATAACGTAACCTAAATTTAAACACGTGAAAGTTATTTAAATAAAACGCGAGTTAAACTTAAAATAAACGCGAGTGCGTGAAATAAAAAGTGAAATTTGAGCTACGCTAACCCTACGGTGATGAAAATTACTTTTTTACAATTCTAATAACAAAAGAAAATTTTAAGAAAAAGAAAATTATTTATTTGACTTTTTATTTATTTATTATTAATTAATTACTAATTAAACTAGATTTAATTATTATAAATACTAAACTATTTTTAATAATTACAAAACTTTTTCTAAAATTACTTTAAGTTAACAGAAAACTAATAGAAATATAAAAAGTCCTAATGGCTTATAAATATGCAGTCTAACAAGCAAATAAGATGAAATAAGCTAAAATGGGAAATGTGTGTTAAATAAAAAAAATGCAAGTAAATAACTGAAAATCCCCTAGGGGAGATGGTGCTTGAGGTCGTGGTGGTTGTCACTTGATAACCAAGAGGTCCAGTGTTCGATTCCCACTATTAGCACTTTTCTTTTTATTTTTCTTTTCAAGTTTTTACTTTACAAACACACTAAACAACTGAAAATAAACACTTTTAACAAAGACAAACTTTTTGAATTTCACCAATAAGCTCAGTGGCAGCTTATTTTTCACACAGTGAGCCTTTTAAGCTCAAAATGGACTTTAAAGCTTGAAATAGCACACAATAAGCTGAGAGGTCAGAGCCAAAACTAAAATAAGCTAGCAACAAGTGAAATGAGTTAAAGGAAAGCCAAAGAAAAGAGAAAAGAAAAGAAAATAAGCTGAAATTAGAAATAAGCAATCCCAATCCTACTGAATGCAAACAGGCCTCTAGGGCTTAACTGCAGACCATAATCAGCTTATCTAATAAGCTAATAGTTGAGAATTAAGTCCTGAACCAACAACTTGGGACACCAAGCTTTCCAAAAAGCCAAGTTTCAAAAGCTGGGGTCCATTAACAAGCTCAGAAAGAGCTTGTAAAAATGGTTCCATATACTGACAACTTAGTATACATGGTTCAATGGTGTGACTTTGAGACCCAAAAATAAGTAAGTAAATAAGCTGAGAAAGGGAATATAAGCACATGAGATTAAAGCTAGCCAGAAGGGTTTTCTAGAAATCCACAAGCTCAGAGCTAAGCTTCAGGATTGAACAAGCTAGAGGCTTGTGAAAGTGAACTGTTGAACCACTGGTTCTGGTACAGGGGAGGAATAGGTCAAACAGGCAAATACAAGCCTCCAATAAGCACTAAAATAAAAATCTAAAAAATGTATAAAAATTAGTCTAGGGTACACAAGCTGGCAAATAAACAAAACCCAAAATACCATAAGCTAATTCCTAAACATGAGATCAAGGGGAATTCCACAATATCAGAGAAACTTAGAACCTATGCAAGTTTGACTTTTGCAATTACATACCTAAGTTGACTAATATAAAACTCTACTAATCTAATCTAATCCTAGATGCAATATAATGATGTTTAAGCAGCAAAAACACTTAAGCAACCACAAAATGCAACAAATGAAAGGATGACATGTTCAAATTCACAACAGTGTAGGCAGAATTTGTGGTTAAAGGGAATTTTGACTTTTTCACATTTGAGCACTGGATTTATTGATTGTCTTGCACTAGTATGACCTATTGTATCTTACTTATGCCAACTTCAACAACAGAACAACAACAAGAACAAAGTACACCTTGCTGATCCAAACACCCCCTTAAACCTATGACTGTTTTTGTATTTTCTTATTTTTCTACTGCTATAAACTGAGATTAAGAGCCAAGATGATTACTTAAGTTACATAAACTATACTAAAGATTAAATTACTGATCAACAAGCAGTGAGATAAGCTACAAGTGATTTTGCTAACTTAGGATTATTGAGAGTTGCTGAGCTACCAGAGACAAATAAGATTATTAAAACAAGACAAGGTAAGCAATAACTAAGATAAACAGGTTCAAATGAGATATAATCAAGCAAATTCTCAGAATAAGCACTAGTATAAGCATACCCTAGCTACATTCAAATAAGCAGTTTGCAACATAAGATAAACTAGGAGCTAATTGAGAATGAATAAAAATTAGAACCTCAGCAGGGTGGAAAGCACCATGATCCCATATCAAGAACTGTCAAAGCCAAAATAAGCTCAATGAGCTTATTTCACCTGCTTGTTCTACCTGTTTGACCCTTGTTGACTTTCATGAATTTTTGAGCTGAGCAATTTCACTTTGGAACCAACTGAGTAAAAGATTCTCAATAGACTATAAGGAAATTTATCTGAGTATTCCAAACTACTTTAACTGCTTTGAAATAGAATCTTAAACACAAATTATAGTGGAACATGAAACTTGAGTTTTTCATTAACTGAATTCTAGATAATAAACTGAGAGTTTTAGTACAATAAACTAGAATTAACTGAACTTGAGAGATTGAAATACATATTTAATTTAAACTACTATTAATTTCTAATCTACTACTAATTACTCATTAACTAACTCCTTCCTTAGCCCTTTCTTCCTTCTTTTATACTGGTGTTTTAGGGTTTCTGAAGTCTCTTGTCTCCTTCCCAACACCAATGTGCACCCTTGGATTATTGAGAAGCAATCCTGACCATTGTTTGAATTTGGCGCCCAAACTCTTATTTGTCTGTTTCCTGGAGATGATTGAAGCCAGAGGGTGGAGTTTGTTTGTTTGTGTTTGTTTGGTGTGCAAGGGGGTTGGATTGAGTGTAGCAGTGGATATGAGGGTGGGTTGGTGATGATTATGTTGCAGGGTAGGGGTAGGCTGAGGTGGAGGAGAAAGGTGAGTTTTGACCGAAGTCAAACAAGGGGGAGGGGTAGTATAATACGGGGTGTTAACTTTTTGTGTGGTGGGCTAAAATGGGGATGGGCTTGGTGTTGAGTAGTGGGCTGGATCAGGCTTATTTAGTTTGGATTGGATAAAAATACAAAAGGGTTGGTTTGGTTTATTTAAATTTCACAAGGACCAAGGATGCAACAATCTGAAATTCAAGGGCTGTTTTGTAAATTTTCCAAAGTTTATCATGAGGACCAAACTTGATAACTTACAATAATACATGGACCAAGAATTAATTTTTCCATTCTCACACATCCGGGGACCAAATCTGACAAGTTGCAAAATACAGGGACCAAACATGTAATTTCCCCAAACATTTTACCTAAGGACCATATTTGCCACATTTTGATTTTCCAAGGATAAGAATGATTTTCCTTTCAAAAATACCCTACCAGGGACCTTTTCCGCCAATATTTGAAACTCCAGGGACTTAAACTGTAAATTTCCAAAACTTTCCAATTTTTCACCAAAGGACTAAATATGACATTTTATGATTTCAAAATGACCTTTGGTGATAATTTTCCAATTTTTAAATGACCAGGGACTAATTTTGTAATTTTATGAAAGTTGGGGGACTGAAACTGCCAATTTTGCAAACTTTGTGCGTTTTTCATTTGTTTTTGCTCATTTTGCATCTAAAACATATAAAACACGATTTTGAAATATTTTCAGTATTTTGATGCATTACTGAGTGTTTTTGTATGTTTTGCAGTTCATATTAGACCAAAAATGATGAGTGTTTGAGCACTCATCAATCCCCCACACTAAACTATTGCTAGTCCCTAGCAATACTATTTTGAAAACTTGATGGATTTGAAAAACTCTTTACCAAAAGCCATCACTTCTGGAGTAGCCAGGTGTAAGAACTGTGGCACACCTGATAACCGTGTGATTTTGAGCAAACCACCAGCTGTCAACGGATTTGATTAGTCTTTACCAAAAGCCGTTTGCTTCTGGACTAGCCAAAAGCCGTTTGCTTCCAAAAAGATCGTGATGATAAGAAGGGAAAGAGTGAAAGAAAGTACTTTAGGTGCGGAGACACAAGTCATCTAATAGGAGAATGTCCAAAACCACCTAAAAGTAAAACTCAAAAAGCTTTTTTAAGTGGTGCTTGGAGCGATAGTGAAGATGATGACGAGGAGCCAAAGAATGATGAAATGACACTCATGGCTCAAGACTCAAATGAGGTACAATCCGATTCATCTTGTTCTTCTATTGATGATGATACATTGCAAAACGAATATAACAAATTTGTGAACTTAGCTTGAAAATCATAAACAAAAACAAAATTTTAAAAACTAAAAAGGAATTTTTGGAAAATGAAGTTTTTGAATTAAAAGAAAAGGCTAAGAGGTTAGAAAAGAGTAAAAGCATTGACACAATGTGCAATCGTGTCAAGAGTTTAAACTTGAAATCGAGAGACTTAAAATTACTCAAAATGATCTAATAAAACAAACCACATAGTTTAAAAGATCCGATAAGAGTATTTCTTGTGCAGATGAAATAATGAAACTTCAAAAGTCACCGTTTGATAAAATGGGACTAGGATTCATGAAGGTAGGAACATTAAGTAATCTAACAAAACTAGACGAAAAAGCACAAGAAATTGCCGAAACTGTTGCAGGCTCTCACGGACCAGACGGAACCAAAAATTTGGTTCCGCCCGTTGAACCCAAAGGTTCCGCGAGGCCTGCTGCAGAACAAAAAATTTCAAACTCCACTCGTACTGAATTTGTTAAAGTCACAAAAAGACCTAGTACTAGTTCAATAGAAACTAAACTAAAACCTGCTATTAAATTAGGAGTAGGACTTGCTAGAAATGAGTTTAGAACCAAAACTACTCAACCGAGGCCTAAAACTCCTATTCCCAAACACCCCTTTCCAAAGAGAAACTACAACTCACAACCAAACTACCATCATAGTTGGAACCAAAATGTACCTAGACATTATCAAACTCCAAATTACATGTCATGGAACCCGTATCTTCCATTTCCATACATGGATCAAGTTAATGGTATGTTTAACCAAAATAGACCCATGAGATATTGGGGACCAAACGTTTGAGTGTTTTGTTTAAAATAGGTATGCTTGAAGGTTAGTTTGGAACCGGATGAATGGATCAAAGATAGTCGGTATTCATGGCATATGACGGGAAACAAAAGCCTCTTCTCAACATATCAAGTATATGATGGAGGTAACGTTACATTCGGTAGCAAAGTAAAAAGCAAAATCATCGGAAAAGGTACAATCTCTCATGACTCACTTTCTATTAATAATGTAGCTCATGTTGATAACCTAGGATTTAATCTTCTTAGTATTAGTCAACTTTGCCATAAAAAGTATAATGTCCTTTTTAGTGAAAATGGAAGTAAAATACTTAAAGACGGCATAACCATAGCCAAAGGTGTCCTTAAGAACAACGTATATGTCATGAAGCTTGATCAAACATCTAGAGACAAACTTTGCCTCACTTCATTAGATGAATCTTCAACTCTATGGCATAGACGTTTAGGACACGCTAATATGAGACTCATCCAAAACCTCTCCTCCAAAGATCTAGTTAGAAACCTACCCAAGTTGAAATATGATCAACACTTTTGTGATCCTTGCAAAGTTGGTAAACAAGTAAATAGTAGCCATAAGGCTAAAAATATGGTGTCTACATCTAGGTGTCTAGAACTTTTACATATGGATTTGTTTGGTCCATCCGCTATACAAAGTTATGGAGGCAACTTCTACACTTTGGTCGTAGTGGATGATTATTCAAGATATACTTGGACAAAATTTCTGAAAAGTAAAAACGAAGCTTTTGACCAATTTGAAATTCTAGGTAAGAAAATTAAAACTCAAGTAGGAACTTGCATTATTACTATTAGAACGGATCACGGTCGAGAATTTGACAATGAAATACAATTCAGAAATTTTTGTGATAAAAATGGTATAACTCATAACTTTTCGGCACCACGCACTCCTCAATCTAACGGTGTAGTAGAACGTAAAAATCGGACTCTTCAAGAGATGAGTAGAACAATGCTTAATGAATAAAATATTTCACAAAAGTTTTGGTGCAATGCCGTTGACACGTAAACCTACATTATAAATCGTGTCTTGATTAGACCATTTTTAAACAAAACTTCATATGAATTATATAGAGGTAAAAAGCCTACATTATGATATTTTAGAGTATTTGGGAGTAAATGCTTTATACTTAACACTAAAGATTATCTCACCAAATTTGACCTAAAGTCTTATGAAGGTGTGTTTGTTAAATGGATTCCATGCGTTGTAAAACCTTCATAGGTACTTTAAATAACGACATATGGTAGATCGGCATCGAGCCTAACACCGACTTAAGAAGAGTTAATCTACCTCCTATTGAGCGAGTTTTCATCTTCTATTTTGATAAATGAGCAGCCATAGCCTCGATCGTCTCATTCCAAGACTGAATTCTATACATAAGACCACCCACTTTCGACCCTAAGTAAGTAAACGGAGTTTTAAGAGTGAGGCAACCAATCTTCCTAGCTGCTTGAACCACTTTATCGGCATCCGCAGAGATTCCCATAAGTTTACTTTTAGACATGTTAATACGAAGACCTGATGCACGATGAAAACATTCCAATATTAGTCAATCTTGCACGATCGACACATATCAAACAAATAAGGAGTCTGATGTATATACATAACATGTTACTACTTCAATAATACGCCAGTGTAAAAGCAATTATTAAGCTTTTTCAAGCATTAACATCATCATCAAAGGCCTCATTAAATAAAAAGTTATTTTCGAAAGGTCATTAGTCACATAATGTTGCAAACATAATGTTGCAAACACTGTTTTGTCACTATTCTATGCTAGAGTGTCTTAAAACAACAAGATGCTTAGAGCCTCGTTACTTAGAAGGAATGGAAGACATTAAAAAAAATGGCAAACAATTTTGAAATAGTTTTCTGAAACCTATTTTCATGTAAGAGTACCAGATGCAATGCATAATATTTTTAAAACAAACACATTTCATAAAAGTAAAAATAAAACTCCATAATATTAAAAATATTTTTGAATTTATAAAAGGACTATTCACTTATTTTTTACTTTACCCACTTTACCAAATGTATTTAGTATTTGCAAAAGAAGGATAAAAGAATATGTTGTCTTCCCCACTCAAACTCAAAACACACGTATACTAAAAAAACACAAACACAAATATAAATAAAATAAAATAAATACAATAACGATTATTATGGCCATAATGCAGGACAGATAACGTGCTTAACGGTGCAATTTGCGGTATCATATGTACCAAACCGAGCACTCTAAAGAAAAACGTAAACTCCATGGTTTTATACTGTGATTTTTATTTTTATTTTTATTTTTATTTATTATTTTTTATTTTGAAAATGACTTCTTCAATCTTTGATTAAGTATATTTGGTTTTAACTCTTTTGCTAAACTATTCGATTAACGAGGTTTGGTTTTCTCGTTTTCATCTTATTTTTCAAATCATCAATCAACTGTCAATTTCTTATCAAATACTTGATTACAAAGTTGAGCAATTCATATATCTAATCACTTCTATTGAATCTCATTAATGATAATCACAAGTCATTGTTAAAGACTTAAAAGTATTTCAAATTACTTAACGAGATCATGTATATGACAGTTCCTTCGACCAAAAGGAACGTCTCCAAATAAATTTAGCAATAAATTATTTAATATTCTCAATGTCATAAGAAAAAGTAACTGGAATAATGTTTTCCGGTACCAAAAAAAAAAGAAAAAAGATTAGAGCATGGGGAATCATAACGCAGCCCCTGCGTTATTGCCTATGTGGCTCACTTTCAATGTCGTTCTCACGTTACCATGATTTCCAAGTAGCATGCGTTGGCTTTGCGTTTTAATGTGAGTTGGTGGAGCAACTTGCATTGCAACGCCAACTTTCAACATTAAAAAATAAATAAATAAATAAATAAATAAAAATAAAATATTACAAAACACCCCTAAAACTAGCCGTTTGATTCAAAAAAAAAAAAAAAAAAAAAAAAAAACAAAATTTGCAAGTTACCGTTTGTATTCAAACGGTTATATTTTTCAAAATAATTTTTTTTAAACCCTTATAAATAGTTAAATACCACTAATATACTTATGTTATTCACACACACATAAAAAACAGTGGCTTGTAATAAACTCTCATACCGTCGAACAACTTCAAAAGTGGGTCAAAAACCAAGCCGACAAAGACGACACGGCTCGTCAAGAAGCTATTCTCGAATTTATTAACAGGTTTGAGCTCGCAAAGGAACTCAAACAACGAATGAGAACACGATACACAGAGTGCGATCACATCTCTGACGACAGAAAATTTGTGATCGACTCGTTTTTGTACGATGAATTTTGCAAAGATCATGTCGTTGTTGAGACATTGCGTGGCCGTGTGAATCAGATGCATGCCCAAAAAGCAAACAAGATTCGTTGAAGTTTGGAAGAAAATGTGGAAGCTGCTATGGTTGAGCAGCAGCAACAACAACAACAATTTGTGCAAGGTGCATCAAGTTAATTTGCACCAAGAGTTGTTGAGCAACAACAACAGCTGCCTCATCTGGATCACTTTCAGCTAAGCTTTGAGGAAAATGTGGCAGCCGATGATGGTGGTTGGAACTCTTAGAAGGAGCGGGAGTTGAGTAGGTTGGAAGCTCAGTTAGAAGCAGAGAAGTTTGCGAGCTATGATCCTTACGACAACGGTTACCGCTCCGAAAACTCTCAGACTTGGGATCACCCAGATTACAATTGAAGTTTAAGTATGTTTCTGTTAAGTATGTTTCTTTTATGTATGTTTAAGTATGTAACGTTTAAGTATTTCTATTAAGTATGTTTCTTTTAAATAAATTCAGTTTCTTAAAAAAACATTACAATACGATACGAAAACAAGACATACAACACCGTTAGGTATTTTATTCGGCCCATCTGGGGTGGTTCTCAAAACCTCCCACACGTGAACATATTTGAAGCTTTTCCCACCATATCGTTCTTTAAAAATTCTCATTGCATTCATGAGACAAACAGTGCGATCGTCCCCGGTTGTTAGCCGCAACTGTTTGTAAATACCATTGAATACAACACAATCATAGTTGAGACTGCTCCATTTACTCGAGACCATATCGTTGTTATGAATAACACCATCAGAAAGATTGTTGAACATGGCTACAACCCGGTTCCAAAAAGAGTTTGCATTGTGGTTGACAACATCTTCATGAACTGCAACTCAAACTTGAGCTAGCAAGATTTCTTCTTCTACTGACCAACGATTGATCATTTTAAATGTTTGAAGTTTGAAAATTTTTTGTAAATTGGTGTGCTATTTATAGCCATTTGAAACAATAGGAGCGGGATATATTTGAAATTCATATTCAAATAGGATGGGGATATATTTAAAATTCAAATTCAAATAGGAGCGTGATATATTTAAAATTCAAATTCAAATACGAGCGGGATATATTTAAAATTCAAATTTTTATAATATATTGTTTGAATGTTTAATGAATGAAATTGTTGAGGGTAGAATTTGTAAATTGTTATTTTAAAAAAAATGTGAGTCCCTGAAAGTGGTGTTATTTGGTGTTATGATTTTCTGGTGTTTTTTGGTGTTATGTTATTCGGTGTTAAGATGATGTGGCGCTGACGTTGCGCTGAGTTATTTCATAACTTGAGTTATGATTCCCCACGCTCTTAAAGCAACCGTTTATAAGCTAACCGCGCTTTTTGCATGAAAAAGACTACAAAATAAATATTTGATACAGTAAATATAAAATGTTTAAACACCACTTTAAGCTTCCTAAATATTTTTAGAAAGAAATTTGAATTTTAGATTTAATGGGGAATTTAATTCGCGCGTTGTCTTTATATGATAATATTGTAAGCATCGAAAGTGTCAGTTTCGTCAAAAGTGATATTTCTTTGTTTTCTTCTATCTTTAAGCTAAGTCCGAGCATAAGTCCACATTTCAGTCCGGAATCATCAACTGCATACATTTATGAAGAATTGGGCAAGTAATTAACAAGGAAAAACAACCTAAAAATCATACAAAAACAATGATAATGCCTCGAAAATAGAGCATTTAGGGCCTCCTCAATCAGTACTTCACTAATTACCCCTCACTGAATGAAATCCCACAAGTGGCATACCTAAAAGCCGTTGCTAAACAAACTATAATTTCATCTCAATTGTTGAAATATGTTGAGTTGTGTAAGCTCATGTTGATCATAATAAGTCCAGGGACTTATTGTGTCATATTTCTCTAAAGTTTGTATGTTGAGCTTGTTTTAACAGGTTGTTGATTCTTCAGGGGTTGAAGTGTTACTAGCTTCTATATAAGCTAAGCCCAACCCTAGCTTTTCATTATTCAGCCATATTTTACACACACAAACACTCATCTTCTTTCATATTCAGATTAATAAAAGATTTTCACCAAGGGGTGGTTGGCTGGGTGAATCAGCTATGTTGTGATTGGTTTTGGTGTTAGATTCATAAGTTTTTACATGGTATCAAAGCCACGGGCTTGATCTCCTTTGGCTCTTGATATTAGGGTTTGATCTCAGATTTGGGGGTTTCTTGGTTTGAGTGCAATTGGGCTTTATTGTGGCTGTTATCTCAACGGCCATGGTGTTAATCATTGTTTTCGAGGCGATTCTTGGATTTATCAGTTAGGGTTTCTTGAAACCCTAATTTTGCAATTTGGGGATCTTGATTCTGGAGGTTTCCTAAGGTACTATTGGGTTCATTCTTGGTTACTAACACTCTTGACTAAGTGAATCAAGAGTGCTAGTGATCTGTTCTTTCCACTGCGTATCTTCTCATCACTGTAAGGTTTCTTCTTACTTTAATTCACCGAGTACTTTAGTTTTCACGCTGCAAAAGTTGTGGGTAACATCTTGACCTGCTTCCTTGAGAAGTATGGAAACCTGCTCTTCCCACAGACAAGTGTAAGACTGGGTACTACAGTTGAATTGGGTGTGAGTTTTGTTTTTCTGTTAAGTAGTTTAAGTTTGTTGAGTCTAGGTCTTTGGAGGATAGGATATTGGGCAGTCTTGGAAGTCTGGTGGTTGATTAGTTTGTTATGTTGGTTTGTTTCTTATTTGTTGGCTAGTTGGTATCTGGTTGTTATTTTTGTTTTTTACTATCTGTTTGTTTTCTTGATTGTTCTAGTATGACTGAGGTCTTGATTAGTAGTTTAGATGCTGGTAATCCTTTATTTTTGCATTCTAATGATAATTCTAGTGTGCCTATTGTTCACTTTAAACTGTCTGGTTCTGATAACTATGAGATGTGTTCTACTGCTATGAAAATTGCTTTAAAAGGAAAAAATAAAATGGGATTTGTTGATGGTACTTGTGTTAAACCTGCTACTAGTGTTGTATTATCCCAGCAATAGGAGAGGGGCCATGCTATTCTTCTTGGATGGATTCTTGAATCCTTGTCTCCTGAGTTGTACTTAGGACAAGTTTACTCTGAGATTGCATCTGAAGTATGGAAAGAATTAGAAGAAACTTATGATAAAATGGATGGGTCTGTTATTTTTAATGTGATTCACAATATTAACTCTCTTAAGCAAGGTGAATTTTCTATGCCTGATTATTATCATAAGTTGAACTCTCTTAAGCAAGGTGAATTGTCTGTGCCTGATTATTATCATAAGTTGAACTCTCTCTGGAGAGAGTTTGATACCTTGACTTTGTTACCTGCTTGAACTTGTGCTGCACATGAAGGTGTTTTGAAACATAATCAGCTTATTAGACTCATGCAGTTTCTTATTGGCTTAAATGAAGTTTATCAACCAATTAGGAGTAACATTCTGGCTAGGGGACCTTTACCTGATGTTAAAGAATCTTTTAATGTCATTTCTAGGGAGGAGTCTTGTAGAGGACTCCACCCAAGTTCTAGTTCTAGCAGCAAGATCCAACTTGCTGCTTTTGTTGTTAGGGCCAATAATAATTCAAACTCTAATAATAATTTTGTTAGAAGAGGTAATAACAACAATGGTAATGGCAATAGAGGACCTAATCCTAACCTGATTTGTAAATATTGTGGTTTAATTGGCCATACAATTGAAAGATGTTTTGAGCTTAATGGTTATCCTCCTAGTTTTAAGAGAAACCTAAATTTGTCTAAACAATTTGCTTCTGTCAAAAAGTTTAATGGTAATGCAGATGTCTCTCAACCCTCTACTTCTTCTGGATCTATGACTGGGTCTTTAACTAATGATCAAATGATGAAACTCTTGAGTCTCATTAATGAAAAACCCTCTGCTAATGTCTCTGCTAGTATGTCAGGTATATCTCCCACTTTTTTCAATAATAATGTGATGTTTAACTTGCATTTTCAAAAGTTTTTTTGTGCTAAAACTAGTTCTGTGAAGTATAATGTTACTCTTGGATGGGTTATAGATTCTGGTGCTAATCAGCATATGACTGATTCCACTAAGAATATGTTTAATGTGGTTAATATTTCTAGTCTCATGTTAACTGTTGGTCATCCTAATGGCACTGTAGCTAAGATTGCTGCCATTGGTAGCCTTAGATTAACTTCTAGTGTGGTGTTATTTGATGTTCGTGTTGTTCCTGAATACAATGTCAGTCTGTTATCTGTTAATAAGATGATTAAGGATAGTAAATTTTTTGTTGGTTTTGATGAACATAAATGTTATATTCAGGATTTGAATCTGGACAAAATTGTGGGGACTAGTAGTGAGTCTGGAGGACTCTATTTGTTTGATGAACCTATGTGTGGTGATTCTATTATTGCTAAGTGTAATTCTTTGCTTGTTTGTCATGTTTCTAATGAGTTATGGCACCAAAGACTTGGTCAGCCTTTTGATCAAGTCTTGTCTTCTTTGGGTAATAAGATTGGTTTTAAAAAGGTGAATCATCTGTCTCCTTGTGATGTGTGTCACAAGGCTAAACAAACTAGAGAACCTTTTCCACTTAGTGATCATAAAACTGAATCTGTGGGTGATGTCACACATTGTGATGTTTGGGGTCCTTATAAAGTTACTAGTAAAGATGGTTTTAGGTATTTTTTTGACTTTGGTTGATGATTTTAGTAGAGCAATGTGGGTGTATATGCTAAAATCAAAGATTGAGGTTGGTAATTACATTGCAAACTTTATAAAACTTATCTTTACTCAATTTAACAAAAAGATTAAGATCATAAGGTCTGATAATGGAACAGAGTTTGTCAATAATCAGTTATCAACTCTTTTTACTGAATTAGTGATGATTCATCAAACTTCTTGTGCCTATACTCCTCAGCAAAATGGGATTGCTGAGAGGAAACATAGACACCTTCTTAATGTGGCTAGGAGTCTTATGTTTTAGAGGGGTTTCCCTTGAATATGTGGCCTGAATGTGTTTTAACTGATGCGTACTTAATTAACAGGCTTCCCTCCTCTGTCTTATCTGGTGCTTCCCCTTATTTTTTAGTTTATGGTAAGGATCCTAGTCTCTCTCATATCATATCTTTTGGATGCTTATGCTACTCTACTGTTTTAACTTCAAATGATAAGTTTGATTCTAAATCTGAAAAATGTGTTTTAATTGGTTTTTCTACTACCAAAAAGGCTTATAAGTTGTATGGTTTGGAAAGTAAATCTGTTTTTTACTCAAGAGATATGAGATTTTATGAAACTGTGTTTCCTTTTAAAATGAAATCTTCAAGTACTTTAAATGAATCTGAAAATGTTAACATCTTAGAATCAAACTGTGATGAAGGTAGAGTAAACAATCTAAACTTTTTTGACATCCAAGGGACTGAAAGACCCAATGATGAAGAGGGGGACCCTTCTAATGTGGAAGGTAGTGGGATGGTACCTCTAGGAGACTGTGTCAATACAGTCAATGATGGAGGGGCAACCACAGCAACCCAGATAGGAGAAACTATCACCTCTGATGGCAATAATCAAACTGTCTTCATTGGTGAGGATCATGTTCAAATGGAAGAACCACCTAGTCTTAGGAGGTCTAATAGAAATAGGATTCAACCTGTTAGGTTTAATGACTTTGTTGTTGGAAGTAATGTGAAGTATGGTCTTGAAAAGTACCTTATACCAATCTTTCCATAGTTAATATGTGTTTTTCTACCACACTCAATAAGGCTTGTGAACCTAAGTCTCTTTCTGAGGCTGTTCAAAATCCTATGTGGAGAGAAGCTATGAATTCAGAAATGGAAGCTTTACATAGGAACAGTACTTATGATTTGTGTAAGTTGCCTGATGGCAGGTTTGCCATTGGATGCAAATGGATTTGGAAACTTAAATATAAGTCTTCTGGTGAGGTTGATAGATATAAAGCTAGGCTTGTGGCCAAAGGTTTTAATCAGAGAGAAGGAATTGATTATGAGGAGACATTTAGTCCTGTTGTGAAAATGGTTGCTCTTTGGTGTTTGATTGCCTTATCTGTTTCTAATAAGTGGCCTTTATTTTAATTGGATGTTAATAATGCCTTCTTATATGGTGATTTGTATGAAGATGTGTATATGCAATTGCCTCCTGGTTATTATGATAAAAGTGATACTAGGGTGTGTAAGTTGAATAAGTCTTTGTATGGGCTAAAACAAGCTCCAAGACAGTGGAATGAAAAACTTACCACTGCTTTGGTGGAAAATGGTTTTAAAGAAAGTTTAAATGACTATTCATTATACACTAAGGATACTAATGGAGTTTTTTTGGCATCACTGGTAACAATGTTGGTGAAATTGAGAAGTTTAAAAGTTTTCTAAACTCAAAGTTTATGATCAAGGATCTTGGTCCACTCAAATATTTTTTGGGAATTGAAGTTTTAGATAATGATATTGGTCTTTGTCTTTCTCAAAGAAAGTATTATTTGGACTTGTTACAAGAGTATGGTTTGTTGGCATGTAAGCCTGCTGCTACTCCTTTGCAGCAGAATGTGGTTTTGAGTCATGTTGAGACTGAGAATGATAAATTCTTATCTAACATGACTGAGTATCAAAAATTGGTTGGAAAACTTATTTACTTATCTGTTACTAGACCTGACATCTCTTATGAAGTTAATTGTTTAAGTCAGCATATGCATGCTCCTCTTAACTCACATTTCACTGCTGGACTTAGGGTTTTGAGATATCTAAAACAAGCTCCTGGCACAGGTATTCAGTTTCAGTATGGTAAAAGGCTTAATCTATATGCTTTTTCAGATGCAGATTGGGTTAAGTGTCCTGTTTCTAGGAAATCTGTGTCTGGTTTTTGTGTTTACTTTTGTAATAATCTAATTTCATGGAAAAGTAAAAGACAAGCCACTATTTCTAGGTCTTCTGCTGAATCTAAGTATAGATGTCTTGCATCTACTACTTGTGAACTTATTTGGATTATTAAAATTTTTAAAGATCTTGGAATAGATGACTTGTTACCTGCAAATTTGTTTTATGATAGCAGTTTTGCTATTCAGATTGCTGCAAATCTAATATTTCATGAGAAAACTAAACATTTTGAAATTGATTTGCATCTTGTTAGAGAGAAAGTAACTGCTGGAGTCATTAAGACTTTAAAAGTTGCTTCTGCTAATAATGTTGCTGATATATTTACAAAAGGGTTGAGTATTTCTCAGCATAAGCAGTTTTGTGATAAACTTGGTTTGGTTGATATGTTCAAGCCATGAGCTTGAGAGGGGGTGTTGAAATATGTTGAGTTGTACAAGCTCATGTTGGTCATAATAAGTCTAGGGAGTTATTGTGTCATATTTCTCTAAAGTTTGTATGTTGAGCTTTTTTTGACAGCTTGTTGATTCTTCAGGGGTTGAAGTGTTACTAGCTTCTATATAAGCTAAGCCAACCCTAGCTTCTCACTATTCAGCCGTATTTTACACACACAAACACTCATCTATTTCTCTCAAGTTGTTATTGGTCTGGTATTAGTCTTCTGTTAGTACTTTGATCATCTTGATCAGAGTTATAGTTTGATAGTTGTTATTGAGATTTGTAGTGAGGATATTTTGTATCTTTATCATTATAGTAAGATAGATAGGATCCTTCTGAAGGGGACTATCTTGTTTCTTGTGTATTTGTTTGGCGAGTGATGGGGCGAAAAGTCTACCGCTTTTAAGGGGTCATTTAAGCCCGAATTCGAGATTATTTGATCAGTTATTGTCCTAAATCGTTCCTTTTGTCATTTTAGGTACTGTTGAGGAGAAATCTGGAAAAGGAAGCATTTTGGACGTTTTTGGAGTATAAAAGTGAAGAAAACGGCTAAGTCTCAAAATTCCTTGCTGGATCAGTACCTGACGACGTCAAGGGATTACTAGTGACGGCGTCAAGAGTGGCAAAAGAGGTGGAAGTGGAAAATACACGTGACAATCCAGAATGTTTTTAGGCTTATTGGCCTGACGGCGTCACCAAGGCCGTCAGGGTCCAAATACACGTGACGGCCCAGAGCTCATTCCTACATGACGGTGTCAGAAGTGGATCTAGGCAATACGAATTTCAACTTGGCGGCGAGTTGACAGCGTCAGAGGTTAACACATGATGCCGTCAGGATGCATAGTCTATATATATTTTTCCAATTTTTCATTGTAATGGGTGGAACTTGTGTGGAACTTTGTGTGGGATATTAGGGCATAAACCCTAGATGAATTTAACAACTTTTTCAAGGGTTTCAACCCCTTGAATCTTCCATGTTCAATTGAAGATAAGTACTTATTCAAATCATTCAATATGTCTATGTGTTGTGTGATTATATCTTACGCTTGTCTTCTCTTTAACATGCTAGGCTAGGTTTTTATTGTGTTTGCTTAGATGTAGTGAAACCTAGATGGTGATTATGTTGATTGTTTGTTTATAATTGTTACGGATGATTGTATTCGATGTTAGGCTTAAGAAAACTGGCAGACTTCCATTGGTAACTTGCTTGAACGTCTTAAGAAACATGATCGGAGGTGTACTACGATTTTTGGTTGTATTTAATGCATAAGAGAATTCTAATGATCCCATGTTAGGAGCTTCTAACGGCTCGACATAGGAGTGAAGTAGGATCTTATAGAGTTAGGGAATATTGTACATGGCCCTACGACTGGTATTAAGGAATATTGTACACGGCCCTACCCCGGTACTTGTCACTATACTATACTACAACGATCAGGTACACTGTCTAGTGGGGGTTGTAAGCTTCTTAAGATCCCTTGAGAGGTAAAACCTATTGCGAGGGCTCAATTCCCACGTATCAAGCTTTTGGCGCCATTGTCGGGGAATAGTTATTGTCAAGGTTAGAATTTCTCTTTATTAGGTATACTTGCTAGATTCCTTTCTAGTAATATTTTTAATTTTATTTTTGTAGGTCTTCTTTAGTCTATCTTTTCTTTGTGTCTTTGTTTGTAAAAACCTTTCCATTGACTATTCCATTAGCCATTATGGATAACGCGAATCCACCATACTACCAACCACGTAATTCACCCACTCCAAATGACATCTTGATGTTCAAACAACATCAAGATGAACCTATCTATGATGCATGGACTCGTTTTAAATATTTACTCCGAAAAGTCGCTCATCATAGTTTCGATCTGTGGTCCCAAATTGAAATATTTTACCATCGTGTCGACCACTATACCAAAATGGACATTGACCATGCCGCAGATGGGGACCTTTGGGGATGAAGTGCTGATGAAGCATGGGAAACCATAGAGAATTGTGCCATACTTGCCAAAAAAAATGGACAATCCAACAAACGTTGTTACAGATCAATTGATCGCAAGTTTGAGGGAACAAGCAAGAAGTTTGTTTGGGGATAATAAGCCTATAGATGAGATACCTAGGTACATGGAGTGGTTTGATTCCACTATAATACAAGATGAACACATAGGTAATCTAGATACAACGGAGGATGAGGTGGATAATCCAAGCCCACAAAGTACCCCACAAGTCCTACCATCATTTGAGGCACACACACCGCCCGTGACTTACCCGGAAGAAGTAGAAGAGACTATAGGAACCCCAATAGAGGTAGAACCCTTGGACCAAGCACAACTAGAGAATATAGGTTTTAACACTTGTAGTGATGACCTTTCTCTTAGTTCTAAGGAAGTTTCTAGTTTTGATGAACCGGAGCCTCAACCAAATCCGTTTCCTAATCTTCCATCCTTGGATGAAAATTTAGGAATTGAAAAAGGTCCCGATCCACCAATCAAACCATATAGTACGGGTAGTCTTAGGATAAAGGTGGTAGGTTTTAAGCCATGTAGAGAGGAAGCCAATATAGGAGTGGAACATAACCATACATGCTTACATCACCCATTCATGATTGATCACAAAAAACATTATAGGTTTAAACCGGGTTTATTAGGTCAAGATGGATTCCCAACTAGGAGTCTCTCGAAATTGATAGAAGATGATCCCTTTTTAGGAGAAAACTTCAACTCACCCATTGACCCAATTGAACTAGGTAAGGTTATGATAAAAGGAGCACACCCGTTTGACCATATAATTCATTCACCACTCTTTCCTCATGAGGCATACTTCCACCGAGATGGTGTGTATCGCTACTATCACCCGCACTTAATCCTAAGTGTAGGAAAAGCCTCCCCTATTTCCATTAAATAAGGGTAGAGTCAGGTCGTGACTCGAACAAAAACAAGCGCATCTTGGGAGGCAACCCATGTTTTATTTGTTTTGTTTGTTTGATTTCATTTGTTTCCGTATGCGTATTTTATTTTTATTGTTTGTGGATCATGTTTCAAAGTAAATTGTGAAAATGCTTTATTTTGTTGTTTAACTTCGTCTTAACTTCATATAAAGGTATTTTGCAAAAGCTAAGTGTAAGGGGAAACCCCAAATTTGTTTATAAGAACGAAAATGATCATGATTCGCCACAATATTAAATGAACATGTATATTAGTAATTGTTAGAGTCAAATGCTTGTATCGAGTCATAATGATGTTTTGCAGGATTTTCCAGGAAATAGGACATAAGTTTTTCCAGAAATTTTCCGGAAACTTAACATAAAGATTTCTACAGGTCACTTCTGACGGCGTCAGGGTTCAACACCTGACGGCGTCACATGTAAAATTCTGGAAATTTTGCGAGTTTTGTTTTTCTAACGGAGTCTTAAAAGTTTTTGTTAATTCTTTAGTTTTGTAAACTCCAGGAAATCTGCAAACATTCATTCCACAAGCATTATATCTTAAATTGCTTTCTAGGATTTGTTAGTATATATAGATTGCCTCCGATTTTACGCGAGGTTGCCTTTATTGTTTTCTCAGGTTTAACAGGTTATATATGACAAGAAGATGATTTATATTTCTGGAAGGGAAGCTTTGAACGTTCATTTTCTTGGAGGAAGATCAAACCTTGTTAACACACTATCCACATCAAACGAATCAGGGGAGTATTTGTTTTCATTCTTTTACCTATTTTACTTTCACATCCTTTAATTGAACATTTGGGACAATGTTCATTGATGAGGCGAAAAATGAACCACTTTTAGGGGGTCATTTAAGCCCGGAATTGAATTTATTTGATCAAATATTACACTAAATCGTTCATTTTGTGAATTTAGGAACTTTGGGAGTGAATTCTGGAAAAGGAAGCAATTCTGACGTTTTTGGAGCATAAAAGTGAAGAAAACGCCAAAGACTTAATTTTCCATGCTGAGAATAGTACCTGACGGCGTCAAGAGGAAAATCATGACGGCGTCAAGAGTAAAAGTGGTGACGACCCAGTGCAAACCTGACGGCATCACAATAAGGGCGTCAAGACTAAATTTTGTGACGGCCTGCATAAGGAGAATACATGACGGCGTCAGACCCAGTTCTAGGCAGTCCGAGGAACTATTTGGCGGCGAGATGACGGCGTCAGACATTTGTTCTTGACGCCGTCAACTATCAAACTCTATATATAGTTTTCTAATTTTCATTCATAAGAGAGAAACTTGTGTGGAGAAACTAGGGCCAAACTTTGTAAACTATAGCTCATATTTTACAGTACTTTCAAGGGTTTTCACCCCTTGAATCCTTTCATGTTCTATTAAGATAAGTCTTCTCTTAATTCAATCAATATGTCTATGTGTTGGTTGATTATATCTTTTACTTGTCTTGATTTCAACATGCTAGGCTCGATCTATCTTGTGTTTGCTTGGATCTAATGAAACCTAGATGTTAATTATGTGTTGATTACTTGTTTATGGTTGTATTGGATGAATGATTTCAATGTTAGGCTTAAGAAAACTGGCAGATCTCCATTGTGTAACATGCTTGAACGTCTTAGGAAACATGAACCGATGTGTACTAGGTTTTATTGGTTGTATTTAATGCATGAGTAAATTCTAATGATCCCATGTTAGGAGCTTCTTAGCCGGCTCGACATAGGAGTAAAGTAGGCACTCATGGGATTGGGGAAGTAAGTACGCCACCCCATGAATGGTATTAAGGAATACAATCCGTCATCCACGCAACTATAACAAGTTATTAACGTGTAAAGATATCTAGGGATTAGTGAAATCTAAGTAAACACATTTCTCCCACATATTGCTCACAACTTTAGTTTAATATAGTTTATTTTCATTTCTAGTATTTTATTTTGATTGCATCTTAGTTTTGGGTTAGTTGACTAGCAACTAATTCCGCCAACTCCTTCAAAACCCGAGATTTTTAATTGCTTTCTAAAAAAATATAAAAATACAGAAAGAATCATCCCTCATCTCTAGACCTAGTCTTTAGGTTTCTAATCCTAGCGACACTATTCCTAGCTGAACGATCAATCCCCCTGTACTTGTCATTATACTATACTACATCGATCAGGTACACTGCCTGGTGAGGGTTGTAAGCTTCTCGAGATCCCTCGAGAGGTAAAGCCTGGTGCAAACCCCACGCATCAAGTTTTTGGCGCCGCATCCCGGGGAATAGTTATTTTCTAGGTTAGAATCTCTTTTTATTAGGTCTACTTGCTAGATTCCTTTCTAGTAAGATTTTATTTTTATTTTTTTAGATTCTCTTTAGTCTATCTTATTTCTTCGTGTTTTTGTTCGTAACTTTTCACCACCCGACATCATGGACGATGGGAACATCTTTGAACCCGTCATGCCACCACAACAAAACCCACCACTAGAACCTCTTAGGCCCCGAACCTTAGGAGAATATTCCCGACCTAGCCACCAAGGCTACTGAAACACCATTGAGCTCACCGGAGCCAATGTGACCCCCTTGCGATCCGACACCATCCGGTTGGTGCAAAGCGGATGTGCATTCCATGGACTTCGTTCCGAAGATCCAAACCAACATCTCAAGGACTTCCTTAAAATCGTAGATTCTATAGACCTTGATGTTACAACTAGAGAGTCAACCCGATTACGCCTATTCCAATTCTCTCTACGTGATCAAGCTAGCCAATGGCTTGAACGTTTACCCGCGGGATCCATCACCACATGGGATGATCTCACCACTCGTTTCCTTGCTCAATTTTTCCCACCGGGGAGAACTACCAAGCTTAGAAATGACATCTTGATGTTCCAACAACGTCAAGGTGAAACTCTTTATGAAGCATGGACTCGTTTCAAGGACTTACTCAAAAAAGTCCCTCATCATGGCATAGATCTTTGGCTCCAAGTCCAAATCTTCTATGACCATATCGATCTCTCCACAAGGCGAGCCATTGACCAATCGGCCGGTGGTAAGCTACGTGATCTAAGTGCGGAACAATCGTGGGAACTCATAGAAGATCTTGCTCTCTATGACAACGAAAGTTGGAATGATCCCCGTGATTTGAACAAAACGGTCAAGGAAATATCTTTGCCTTCGAAGAACTCTAGCACTCCCGACCGTAGGATCATGGAACTTGAAGGTTGAGTCAAGTCTCTCATGAAATCTTACGAAGCTCAAAAGCCTTCAAGCCAAGTAAGCAGAATCGCTTATGCATGTAAATTGTGTAATGGCCCTCACGAAACTCATAACTGCATGGAGCTTCCAAAACGCGCTTATAACAAATTCACATCGTCACAAGTTGGTCGAGGCCCTCGAAACTCTGACGAGGCCTATGAGGCATGGAAGGATAAACCTAATTTCAGAGGATACCAAACGCTGAGCATATCCTTCAATGACTCCCCCCCACTCAAATGGTCCGAGCATTTTCCATCATAGAACACTCCTAGGCAAAGCTGTGAAGATGCCTTGCGAAAATTCATTCTATCTCAAGAATTGCAGCTCTCTACGCTCGAGGCTAAATTTAGGCAACAACAAGCCGATATGAACAACAAGATTTGTAATCTGTTAACTGCTATCAAAGAGCACACTGTTAATAAACCGATTCAAGCTGAAAAGGTCAAATCTGTTACCATCATGAATCAACCAACTTTTCCTGTGAAAATAAAAAGTCCTAGTAAGCTATTTAAACATCTATCACCAAAAGTAAAAGACCTTGTCAACCCCCTAGGACCGATCCATTTCGTAAATACCATCACCACGATATCTGCTTTTACACCTAACCTGAACCAACAACAAAATGAAAATATGGGTCATACAGCTAAAGGTGAAACCTTAAGGTTGGACCACGAATTGGCCAAAAGCCTTGTCAACTCATTCGAGCAGTCCGCCACGCAAGAATCTAGCAAATCGGATGAAGGGAAAGAGAGATCGGAAGTACATACGAGAACTCCAGCCATTTTGGGTAAATCTATTATAGAGGAACCCGAGAGAGAAATGGAGGATGTTACTAGTGGGAGTAGTGATAGGACTGAGGAAAGCAACTCTAAACTTTTCAAGATTTCCTGCACCATTAAGAAAAAGCTCTTAACCGATAGTTATATAGATCCTAGCCTCTCCGTCAACATAATCCCCCTTTTCCTATACCACTAAGCCTTCCCAGAACGCATGGTGTACGAAAGAGTCAATAATGCAAGGGTAATAAAAGATGTATCAATCATGATTGGAGAACTTGTTTACAACACTGACCTCACTGTGGTCGATGACATAGACCCTTTCACCAATCAAACATTAACCAACCTTGTTCTAGGGAAACCATTTATCAATGAATCGGGAGTAATCCTTGATGAGAAGGATGGTAGTGCATTTTTCACCAATGGTGTCAAGAAGGTAATTTTTCGTAGGGGTAATGAGGAGGTGTACGAGTACCGTCCTTCCCTTGAGGTGAATCTATATGGATCAAGGGCTGGAGGATCGGGGAAGATAAGGAGGCGTGATCCGAATAATCTCAAAATCCCCTGCATGATCGGTCATAAGTATTTCGATAACGTCTACATTAACGTATTCCTACCTAAGAATTTTATGTCTCTATTCCACTATAACAACATATGTAGATGGGGAATGATTTATAAGGGCGAGAAAGTGGTTGGTAGGGATCATGAAATCCGGGTGTTCGTAGGAAATATGGCATTCACTATGGAATTTACGATTGTGGACAACATCGAAGACTATGTTGACCCGAGGTTATCACAAGTTGTTTTTGGAGCACCCTTTTGTGAAATCACTAATTTGATAATTGATGACCGGAACGGAATCATGACCTTCGCTGATGGAATTAGGAGGGTTTCATACCAAACACCGTACAAGAGAAAAGATCTCAAAGAAATCGATTGTGACGGGCTTGATAGGCTAAGTTCCCAACCTATTTTGTGTGATGAAGATGTGCGGAGAGGATGTAAGAACACTTCCGATCTATCATGTGGGTTCTTTAAGGATGTTAGTAAACTTGGTTCTAAGTATCGAAAAGATGTCTTTAAGTTCGAAGACCCGAAATACTTGCACTATGAAAGCGATACTGATTTAGAAGACGACCTAGAGAGTGGAACCAACGATGAGGTCACGTAGTAACCCATAACCTTGAGTCTAGCTACAAGACTTGTAAATAAAGAAAAGCGCTTCTTGGGAGGCAACCCATGTCTTGTGTGATTTTTATTTTGTTTGTTTGTTATTTGCTTCCGTATGCATGCTTTATTTTTATTGTTGGTAGATCATGTTTCTAAACTAAATAGTGGAAGTGCTTTACTTTGTTGTTTGGCCAAGTCTTAACTTCATCCAAAGGTATTTTTGCAAAAAGATAAGTGTAAGGGGAAACCCCAAATATGTTTTTAAGAAACAAACCGATCATGATTCTCAACAATATTAAGTGAACATGTATATTCGTATTTGTTAGAGTCAAATGCTTGTATCGAGTCATAATGATGTTTTGCAGGATTTTCCAGGAAGTAGGACCAAGTTTTTCCAGAAATTTTCCGGAAACTTAACATAAGAATTTCTGTAGGTCACTTCTGACGGCGTCACGAGTTTACTCTTGACGGCGTCACGTGTAAAAATCGGGAAATTTTACCAGTTTTGTTTTTCTAACGGAGTCTTAAAGTTTTTGTTGAATTATTAGTTTTATAATCTGCAGGAAATCTACAAACATCATTCCACAAGCATTATATCTTATTTTGCTTTCTAGGATTTATTAGCATATGTATATTGCCGCCGATTTTATGCGAGGTTGCCTTGTCTGTTTTCTCAGGATTTACAGGTTATGTATGACAAGAAGATGATTATTATTCTGGAAGGGAAGCTTTGATTGTTCATTTTCTTGGAGGAAGATCTAACCTGACCACCTTATTATCCATACCGAGCGAATCAGGGGAGTATTTGATTTCATTTGTTTTACTTATTTCACTTTTACATTCTTTACTTGAACATTGGGGACAATGTTCATCCTAAGTGTAAGGGGAGGGTAAAATGATGATACCTTACAGATACACTTTCGCTTGAGTTTGTTTGTTTGATAGTAGACGTGTAATAAAACTATGAGAAATACTTGTTAGTGCAATTTTAGCGCCAAATTTAAATTTTTTTACAACATTTAGGAGTGAAACTTTAGCCATAGCAAGCGTCTCATGGATAGGAGATTGTATGACTAGCACAAAACCGTACTATTCAGAAAAATTTTCCACCCAAATATGTGAGGTTCGCCTTTAGATTTGATTGGAAAAGCATTTACTATTAGTGCTTATGAGTGTACCGGTAGCATTTAGATTCTAGAACTTGCGTTAGTGATACATCCCGAGACCGCTAGTGAGACTACATTCGTGTAGTAGGATTTACTACATGATAAGAGGCATTAGGATCACCCTTGTGTTAAACCCGTATCAAAATTACTTGACCATTTAAGTCATATTATTTGGCTAGTTAAGTCAATTAATTTTTCCCACACCTTAGCGTTGTACTCATTTTTAGTACACGAAACCCCTAGTACACCCCTCCGAGCCTATCTCTTCGTTTCTAACTTTAAGCATCTTACTTAAAGGAAGAATTTGTTACACCCCACTTAAAATGTACACCCAAATCGCCTTAGCCTTCTGTGTATACACTCATCTTTAGTGCATTATTGTTATTTGTTAAACCCTAAGTTAATTATCTAATTGATTACATGGTTGCTAAGTCGAGTCATATCCTTGTACATATTGTTTTGGGACGATTGGGACTCATGGGTAAAGTACTTATTTTATGGAGTAATAGGGAAGAACATCATATATTACCCCCATATGTGCGTTAATCTTAAAAGTACTCCAAGTATTTTGATTATCTTAATTCGAGTCATTAGATTAATTTATTGTAAAGTATGTAAAGATTCAAGTGTAAGGGGAATTTTCATTCCCTATGATGTATTATTTTGGATGGTAGGGTAAGAGTGTATGCTAAAAAAAAAAAAAAAAAAAAAAAAAAAAAAAAAAAAAAAAAAAATTGAAAAAACAAGAAAAAGAAAAGAAAAAAATAGAAAAAAAAAGAGAAAAAACATACGGACTACCATCCATTTTTATTCTATGTTCATTTTATGTTTTTGTTATTTTTGATTTATTAGCTTAAGTCGAGTCGAGTCTTGGCTTAGCAATGCCATATTGTACATGTAATTAACCAAGATTGTTAACTCGCCACCAGTAAAGACTGCCTATATCCAACAAAACCGTGTATTCCATATCCCTACACCTAACGTTACAACCCTTTAAAAGACCTCTTTGATAGTTTATCTTAGGTGCTTACGCCATGTGGTGGAGGTTTGATCTTTTCCCAAGCATATGGTAATCTATTTTGCTATGACAGGTAGTGAGAGATATTTTTCGTTTCCATATTGTGATATATACTTTATTACACCCGAGAGATGTGAGTATCTAAACACTATTTGTGAGGTGCTAGCGTATGACCTCCGTGCTTGTCTTTGGTCTTTAGTGGAACGATTATTTGTTGTAATTACTTTTATATTAGTGTTAAATGACCCCTAACTTGTATTTTGATTAGAATAAAAGCGCATTTGCTTGAGGACAAGCAAATCTCAAGTGTAAGGGTATATGATGAGGCGAAAAATGAACCACTTTTAGGGGGTCATTTAAGCCCGGAATTGAATTTATTTGATCAAATATTAACCTAAATCGTTTCTTTTGTGATTTTAGGTACTTTGGGAGTGAATTCTGGAAAAGGAAGCAATTCGGACATTTTTGGAGCATAAAAGTGAAGAAAACACCAAAGACTTAATTTTCCATGCTGAGAACAGTACCTGACGGCGTCAAGAGGAAAATCATGACGGCGTCAAGAGTAAAAGTGGTGACGACCCAGTGCAAACCTGACGGCGTCACAACAAGGGCGTCAAGACTAAATTTTGTGACGGCTTGCATAAGGAGAATACATGACGGCGTCAGACCCAGATCTAGGCAGTCCGAGGAACTATTTGGCGGCGAGATGACGGCGTCAGACATTTGTTCTTGACGCCGTCACCTATCAAACTCTATATATAGTTTTCTAATTTTCATTCATAAGAGAGGAACTTGTGTGGAGAAACTAGGGCCGAACTTTGTAAACCCTAGCTCATATTTTACAGTACTTTCAAGGGTTTTCACCCCTTGAATCCTTTCATGTTCTATTAAGATAAGTCTTCTCTTAATTCAATCAATATGTCTATGTGTTGGTTGATTATATCTTTTACTTGTCTTGATTTCAACATGCTAGGCTAGATCTATCTTGTGTTTGC
Organism: Artemisia argyi; assembly: GCA_030686995.1. Classification (NCBI taxonomy): domain Eukaryota; kingdom Viridiplantae; phylum Streptophyta; class Magnoliopsida; order Asterales; family Asteraceae; genus Artemisia; species Artemisia argyi. The sequence goes on from CM060681.1 coordinate 179,396,143, forward strand.
TGGGATCTAATGAAACCTAGATGTTAATTACGTGTTGATTACTTGTTTATGGTTGTATTGGATGATTGATTTCAATGTTAGGCTTAAGAAAACTGGCAGATCTCCATTGTGTAACATGCTTGAACGTCTTAGGAAACATGAACCGATGTGTACTAGGTTTTATTGGTTGTATTTAATGCATGAGTAAATTCTAATGATCTCATGTTAGGAGCTTCTTAGCCGGCTCGACATAGGAGTGAAGTAGGCACTCATAGGATTGGGGAAGTAAGTACGCTACCCCATGAATGGTATTAAGGAATACAATCCATCATCCACGCAACTATAACAAGTAATTAACGTGTAAAAGATATCTAGGAAGTAGTGAAATCTAAGTAAACACATTTCTCCCACATATTGCTCACAACTTTAGTTTAATATAGTTTGTTTTCATTTCTAGTTTTTTATTTTGATTGCATCTTAGTTTTGGGTTAGTTGACTAGCAACTAATTCCGCCAACTCCTTCAAAACCCGAGATTTTTAATTGCTTTCTAAAAAAATATAAAAATACAAAAAGAATCAACCCTCATCTCTAGACCTAGTCTTTAGGTTTTCTAATTCTAGCGACACTATTCCTAGCTGAACGATCAATCCCCCGGTACTTGTCATTATACTATACTACATCGATCAGGTACACTGCCTGGTGGGGGTTGTAAGCTTCTCGAGATCCATCGAGAGGTAAAGCCTGGTGCAAACCCCACGCATCATTCATCCTAAGTGTAAGGGGAGGGTAAATGATGATACCTTATAGGATACAATAGCACTTGAGTTTGTTTGTTCGATGGTAGGTGTGTAATAAAACTAAGAGAAATACTTGTTAGTGTAATTTTAGCGCCAAATTTAAATTTTTTTACAACATTTAGGAGTGAAACTTTAGCCTTAACAAGCGTCTCATGGATAGGAGTTGTATGACAAGCACAAAACCGTACCATTCAGAAAAATTTTCCACCCAAATATGTGAGGTTCGCCTTTAGATTTGATAGGAAAAGCATTCATTATTAGTGCTTATGAGTGTACCGAAAGCATTTAGATTATAGAACTTGCGTTAGTGATGTATCCCGAGACAGCTAGTGAGACTACATTCGTGTGGTAGGATTTCCTACATGATAAGAGGCATTAGGATCACCCTTGTGTTAAACCCGTATCATAATTACTTGACCATTTAAGTCATAGTACTTGACTAGTAAAGTCAATTAATTTTTCCCACACCTTAGCGTTGTACTCATTTTTAGTACACGATACCCTTAGTACACCCCTCCGAGCCTATCTTTTCGTTTCTAACTTTAAGCATTTTACTTAAAGGAAGAATTTGTTACAACCCACCCAAATGTGCAACCAAATCGCCTTAGCCTTCCGCGTGTGCACTCATCTTTAATGCATTATTGTTATTTGTTTAAACCCTTAGTTAATTATTTAATTGATTACACGGTTGCTAAATCGAGTCATATCTTGTACATATTGTTTTGGGACGATTGGGACTCATGGGTAAAACACTAATATTTTGGAGTAATGGGGAAGAACATCAAATTATTACCCCCATATGTGCGTTAATTTTAAAAAGTACTCCAAGTGTTTTGATTATCTTGATTCGAGTCATTAGATTAGTTTATTGTAAAGTATGTAAAAATTCAAGTGTAAGGGGAATGTACATTCCCTATGATGTATTATTTTGGATGGTAGGGTAAGAGTGTATGCAAAAAAAAAAAAAAAAAAAAAAAAAAAAAAAAAAAAAAAAAGAGAAAAAAAACATACGGACTACCGTCCCGTTTCATTCTATGTTTGTTTTAAGTTTTTATTATTTTTGATTTATTAGCTTAAGTTGAGTCTAGTCTTGGCTTAGCAACGTCATATTGTACATGTAATTAACCAAGATGATTAACTCGCCACCAGTAAAAATTGCCTTTATCCAACAAAACCGTGTTTTCCATATCCCTACACATAACGTTATAACCCTTTAAAAGACCTCTTTGATAGTTTATCCTAGGTGCTTACGCTAAGTGGTGGAAGTTTGATCCTTTCCCAAGCCTATGGTAATCTATTTGCTCTGACAGGTAGTGAGAGATGTTTTCCATTTCCATATTGTGATATATACTTTATTACACCCGAGAGATGTGAGTATCTAAACACTATTTGTGAGGTGCTAGTGTATGACCTCCGTGCTTGTTTTTGGTTTTTAGTGGAACGATTATTTGTTGTAATTACTTTTATATTAGTGTTAAATGACCCCTAACTTGTATTTTGATTAGAATAAAAGCGCATTTGCTTGAGGACAAGCAAATCTCAAGTGTAAGGGTATTTGATGAGGCGAAAAGTGTACCACTTTTAAGGGGTCATTTAAGCCCGAATTCGAGATTATTTGATCAACTATTGTCCTAAATCATTCCTTTTATCATTTTAGGTACTTTTGAGGAGAAATCTAGAAAAGGAAGCATTTTAGACGTTTTTGGAGCATAAAAGTGAAGAAAATGACTAAGTCTCAAAATTCCTTGCTGGAACATTACCTAACGACGTCAAGCGATTACTAGTGATGGCGTCAAGAGTGGCAAAAGACGTGGAAGTGGAAAATACACGTGACGATCCAGAATGTTTTTAGGCTTATTTGCCTGATGGCGTCACCAAGGCCGTCAGGGTCCAAATACACGTGACTGCCCAGAGCTCATTCCTACATGACGGCGTCAAAAGTGGATCTAAGCAATACGAATTTCAACTTGGCGGCGAGTTGACGGCGTCAGAGGTTAACACATGACGCCGTCAGGATGCATAGTCTATATATATATATTTCCAACTTTTCATTGTAATGGGTGGAACTTGTATGGAACTTTGTGTGGGATATTAGGGCATAAACCCTAGACGAATTTTACAGCTTTTTCAAGGGTTTCAACCCCTTGATTCTTCCATGTTCAATTGAAGATAAGTACTTATTCAAATCATTCAATATGTCTATGTGTTGTGTGATTATATCTTACGCTTCTCTTCTCTTTAACATGCTAGGCTAGGTTTTTATTGTGTTTTCTTAGATGTAGTGAAACCTAGATGTTGATTATGGGTTGATTGTTTATTTATAATTGTTACGGATGATTGTATTCGATGTTAGGCTTAAGAAAACTAGCAGACTTCCATTGGTAACTTGCTTGAACGTCTTAAGAAACATGATCGGAAGTGTACTACGATTTTTGGTTGTATTTAATGCGTAAGAGAATTCTAATGATCCCATGTTAGGAGCTTCTAAAGGCTCGAGATAGGAGTGAAGTAGGATCTTATAGAGTTAGGGAATATTGTACACGACCCTACGACTGGTATTAAGGAATATAACCCGTCATCCATGTAATTGTAACAAGCTAATCAACCTGTAAAAGATATCTAGGGAGTAATGAAATCTAAGTAAACACAACTTTTCTCATTATTGTTTCCACCACATTAGTATAATAGTTTAATTTTCATTTCTTTTATTTTTATTTTGATTGCATTGGTAGTTAATCGGGTTAGTTGGCTAGCAACTAATTCCGCCTACTCTTTCAAAACCCGAGATTTTACTTGCTTTCCATAAAATATAAAAATACAAAAAGAATCATCCCTCACCTTTAGACCTAGTTTAGTAGTCTTTCTAATCCTAGCGACACTATTCCTGAGTTGAACGATCAATCCCCCGGTACTTGTCACTATACTATACTACAACGATCAGGTACACTTCCTGGTGGGGGTTGTAAGCTTCTCAAGATCCCTTGAGAGGTAAAACCTGTTGCGAGGGCGCAATTCCCACGTATCAGTGAGCACACGTTTTGTGGACTCATCTTCTTTCATATTCAGATTAATAAAAGATTTTCACCAAGGGGTGGTTGGCTAGATGAATCAGCTGTGTTGTGATTGGTTTTGGTGTTAGATTCATAAGTTTTTACATCAATCAATATTTATGGCATTGCATATAAGAAACCCTCATGCTAATCTCATTTATAATCGCTTTTTCTTGTGTGTTGCAGGAAAAAAATGGTTACTAAACTAAGCTATTAGAATATGATCCAATGGACCGACCGGACCGAGACCAAGAGGACCGACCGAGACCGAAGGACCAGTGGTCCGGTCTTGGTCCGGAGTTTTTCCTTATTTCGGTCTCAGTCCAGTCCGGCGCACAAACCGGCCATTTTGCTTTCTTGGACCGGACCGAACAAATTCATTTCGGTCCTCGGTCTAGGTTTTTAGGCTATTTCTGTTTCGGTCTTGGCTGGACCGGTCTTAGACCGAGGTGTTTTGTGTATAATTATGTAGCTAGAGTGGTATTGATGTAGCAGTGACGTGACACAGTATTGAACTCAAAAACATTTTATGCATTGCAGCTGCCCTAAGTAACCCATGTTTGTAAAGGGTTTTAAAAGTAAACCGATACTTACAAAAAAAATAATAAAATAAAAAATAAATAAAAAATAAAAAATAAAAACTCTGTTTCAACATCTCAGACATATTAATTGGATTTGTTACTGTTTTAAAACACTTAAAATACAATGGTGACAATACATTTAGCCTGGTACAATGTGACCATCAAACACTTAATATTTGATATGTAGCGGTGATCTGTAAACAAATTTTCATGGTATTTAATCATCGTCGATTCATCATGTACAATCATCAAATCCATGTCGACTTCCTTACGTGGAAACTTATGCGTTCGCACATTTGATAGGCCCTTCTTCGTCTTCTTGGCCAGAGCTGCAACAGTGTTTGTATTCCTATGGGCTTTAATCCCTATCTTCCCACAACTAAAACCCGAATCCTCCCCATGCCACCGTAACCATGTTGTCCCAAAACTAGATCGATATTATAAGTTGCAAAGTTAAATTGAATAAGTAAATTTGTCTAAATTTCTAACCATTGTATCGAATGAATGTTTACATATTATATGGTATGAATCGACATGACCCAACCATTGTGACCCTTCGGTTTTAGTCCCAACCGATTTTAACTAATAACTAACTTTCTGTTATTATCTTTCTAACTAACATGTTTGGTCCTTCATGTTTTACAATATTACATAAGAAGCATAAGAGTAAGATTATTCAGTTCACGGTCTCCTCCTTAATCTTAATCGTTGCTTCTCTTTAAATCTTGAACTCCAAGCATTTGTCGCATTGTCGTGAACCTCAATCTTGGTAGAGCCATTGTTAGTATACCTACTCTTTGTAGTTCTCCGCTAACATGTTCCACATTGATGTGCCCATTCTCTACGCATTCTCGAATGCAATGATAGCGAATGTCTATGTGTTTGCTTCTTCCATGAAAAACTGGGTTCTTGACTAGTGCTATTGCTGAAACGTTATCCACCTTCAACGTTATATTCTTTTCTTCACTTCCAGTTAATTCACTAAGTAATCTTTTTAACCATAAGGCTTGACATGCTGCTACAGTAGCCGCCATGAATTCTGATTCACATGATGATAGCGCCACTGTTGGTTGTTTCTGAGTACACCAGGTAATGGGTGACTCTCCAAAATAAAACACTATGCCAGTAGTTCCTTTTCCTTGATCAGTGTTGATTCCATAACTACTGTCGCTGTAACCTGTAATCTTGCAGCCACCTTCTTTCTTGTAAATTATGCCATGCTCTTTTATTCCTTTGATATATCGGATTACTTGCTTTACCGCCTTCAGGTGATGTTCCTTCGGGTCTTGCATCCATCTGCTGAGTAGTTCGACTGAATAACTAAGATCTGGTCTTGTATGCAGTAAGTACCTGAGACTTCCAATTTAGCTTCTGTAGTAAGTTGCGTCAACTGAGTTGCCATCTTCCGCCTTGATCAACTTAGTACCGGGATCCATTGGTATCTTCGTATCATTACTATCCGTCATACTTATTTCCTTCAAGATCTTGTTAATATAACCTGTTTGCTTGATTATAATCTCTCCTCCTGTCTGCGTAACTTCTATCCCTAGGTAATAAGCTAACAATCCTAAGTCGCTCATTTCAAAATTTTCTTCCATCTAGGATTTAAATACTTCTAATTCCTTCCTTGGAGTTCCCGTGATTATCAAATCATCTACATAAACTCCAACTATAATCGTAGAAGTCTTGTTTCTCTTTGTATAAACTGCTTGTTCGAGATTACACTTCTTAAAATCTAATGACTTTAATGTTTGATCAAGCTTCACATTCCAAGCTCTCGGTGCTTGTCTTAAACCATATAAAGCTTTAATAAGCTTATATAATTTTCCTGAATTTCCTGGCTATACAAATCCTTCAGGTTGTGTAACATAGACTTCTTCCTATAAGTCTCCATGTAAAAATGTTGATTTTACATCTAAGTGATGAACTTGCCAACCACGATATGCTGCTAATGCTAATATTAACCGTACTGTTTCTATCCTAGCAACTGGGGCAAATACTTCATCGAAGTCTATTCCTTGTTCTTGTACATATCCTTTTACTACTAAACGTGCCTTATATCTGATGATCTTTCCTTGTGCATCCCTCTTGGTTTTGAAAACCCATTTGAGTCCAATTGCCTTCTGATTTTCTGGCAATGTAGTAAGAATCCATGTGTTATTCTTATTTATTGAATCTAATTCAATTTCCATGGCCTCAATCCATTTCTTGTCTACTGATGCTTCCTTATAGTTACGAGGTTCTTCTTCTATGAAAAATAAGCTTGGTGTTTCCACTATACGTGCATCCTTATAGATGTCTGCCAAATCCTTTAAGCCTCGTACCGGTGTATCATCATATTTCTGGTCTGAGCTTCCTAATGAGCTTACAGTAGCCTTTTCTTTTTCGTCTGAGTTAGGGTGGTAAGTATATGTTGGTGGTGTAATTGGTGAATTCGGATCTGGTATTACATCTGGTCGCTGATACGTATTATCAATGTTATCATTGATTTCTATGTTGACTGGTGTAGCATTCTCATTGTCAACTCCTTCTACCACAAAACTAGCCCAAAATGTGTCTTGTGTGCTCGTATCTTCTCCATCCTTATCCCAATCCCACGGTTTCGTTTCCATAAACTTAACATCCCTACTAACATGTTTCTTCTTTGCTATTGGATCATATAACCTACATGCTTTTGATCCTTCCTCTACTCCTAAGTAAATCATTGGTATGCTTCTGTCATCCAGCTTCTTTAAGTGAGGTATCGTTATCTTTGCATAAGCTGTGCATCCTAATATTCTTAGGTTTTCCATGTTTGGTTTTCTGTTTTAGAGTGCCTCATATGGAGTTTTATCTATCAGGGCTCTTGTAGGTACCATATTGAGTACGTAAATGGCATGTTTCACTGCTTCCGCCCAAAAAGTTAAGGGTAACTTCATGGCTTTCATCATACTCCTCGTAGTTGATAACATTGTCCTATTTCATCTCTCCACTACTCCATTCTGTTGTGGTGAGTAAGGTGTTGTCAACTGTCGTGCTATTCCATTATCTTTACAGTAATTGGTGAATTCATTAGATGTAAATTCACCCCCTCTATCTGTTCTTAGCATCCTCACTTTCATTCTCATTTCCATTTCTATCTTCTGTCTAAATTCCTTGAAAGTACTAAGTGCTTGATCTTTCGGTGTCAGAATGTAAGCCCACATAAAACGTGTACAATCATCCACTAACAAGAATATAAGTTTCTTGCCTGAGTGTGTTGCTGGACTAATAGGACCACAGAGGTCTCCATATACTAAGTCCAACGGGTTCTTTAATCTGAATTTAGCTTGGTTTGGAAATGGTGTTCTACTGTGCTTTCCTAATAAATACGCATCACAAATCTGTCCGACATGATTTATTCTTGGTATTCCTTCCACTAGACCCTTCCTAGTCATCTTGTTGATATCGTCAAAGTTCAGATGACCTAATCTAGCATGCCATAACCATGCTTGGCTATCTACGTTTGCTAAGAGAAATATAGGTGTGTCTATTTGTAGTCTAATACTGTAAAGTCTATTCATAGATCTTTCTACCTTCATCAACAATTTCCTGCTCTTATCATACAAAGTCAATTTATCTCCGTCCATTATGACCTTACAATCTATCACCGTAAGTTGTCCTAGACTTAGTATGTTGCTCTTAAGGTTTGGTATATAGTATACATCCGATACTACCTTCTGTTCTTGGTTTCTACAACCTAACAATATAGAGCCTTTTCCCTTTATCTGTACATACGATCCATCTCCAAAGCGTACTCGTCCTGTTACGCTCTCATCAATATCCTTAAAATGGCTCCTAGTTCCCGTCATGTGGTTACTTGCACCGTTATCTAAATACCATATGCTTGCATCCTTTGAAGCATATTTCCCTGGTTGAATTTGGCCTTCATTCAACAACACTTCCTCGTGTTCGGTTTCGTGCATAGTCATTAATAGTGATGGTTCATCGTCTTCTAAGATAAGGTTTGATTGTTCCTGAGTTGTTGATGTTACTCTACAAGTACTCATAAAATGTCCAAGTTGTTACATTTGAAACATTTAATGTTACTCAAATCCCTCTTACTTGTATTCCTATTTGGGTTTCCCTTATGATTTGAGTTCCCTACTTGTGAGTTATTTCTGTTTTTATTATTCCACCAGTTTCCTCGTGAATAATTTGATCTACCTCCGCGTTTAATAAATCGCTTTCCTTTTCCCGAGTGTTCACCGTGTACGAATAGTAAGTTCTCCTGGCTTTCAACTTGTCCTCCCTTCCGGAGTTTTATTCTTTCCTCAAACGCCTTGAGTTTTCCAGTGATCTCATCTATGGTAATGCCGTCTAGATCACTTGTTTGTTCTATAGATGCTACTATCTGAATGAATCTATCGGGTGTGGAGTCTAATAGTTTTCTAACTAAAAGTGATTCATCTATTGTTTTCCCTAGTTCCTTTGCTTTCGTGACATAGCCGTTTAACTTGTTTGCAAATGCATCCACCGTCTCATCTTCCTTCATCCGAAGTGAGTGAAACCCAATCATCAATGATTGTAACCGTGCTTGCTGCACTCTTTCTTCTCCAACGTGTCGTTTCTTTAATGATTCCCATAATTCCTTAGCCGTTTTACAACCCGATACTTGTAAAATCACATCTTCGGCCAACGCTTGATATAACAAGGCCGTTGTTGCCTTGTCCTTCTTATCATCTACTTGCGTGTTTTCCTTAGGTTCTATTGTTTCCCACAAACCATGTGCTTCTAGTATAACCTTAATTTGTATAGCCCAAACCGTGTGTAATTTGTGTTTTTCAACTTAGGGCATTGGTATTGTGCGATAGGTGTTATAGGTTTTAATGTGGTTGATGTGCTTGTATCGTCACCGGCCATCTTAAAAGTATTTATTATCTTCACTTTCTAGTGTGTATGGGAATTATTCTTCCTAGTATGGTATTTCTTCTACTATGGGAATATATGTATTGTTTACGGGAATCCTAGTAATACGGGATCAATAATAGTTTTCGGGATTTCCTAATAGTGTAAACTAATAAAATCTATACTTATTCTCAATGTTGCAAAAATTGTGAATCGGTCCTGAGGCGGTCGGGGGCCGAGTTGCGTTTTTTAGCCGATTAATCGGCCTAAAACCTTGTAATCACCGATTAATCGGCCGACTTCCTTGTAAATGTCTCCAAGTTCCAGGGCCTTGTAGCTTGGAATCGGCGATTACAAGGCCTTGTAGGCCGTTTTTTGCAACATTGCTTATTCTAATGTAATTAAAATCCAGAAAAATGTAACTTGTGACCTCGTTTATTGTGTTGAATACAAGTTGTATTCCCTTGTCTCGTTAGTAAATCGTTCACGAACGTTTGTTATTCCCACTTGGTTCCTTTTTGTTTCTTCTTGCCTCGTTGCCCTTTCTTTCTAATTTGACTTCAACCCACAACAAAACTTTACCACGGTTCCTTTCTTCTTTTCTTGTCGAATTGCTTTCCTTGCCAACGAGTCTAAACAAAAATCACATCCTCCTTGCTTTGTTGTCTCGAATTCTTCTCTTGAATTACAACCAAAAGTCTCGGCCTTCTTGTCTTGTTCTTGTTGTGTTGTCGAGTTTATTTAATTCGACACAAACAAAACAAAAAAATCTTGTACCACACTACACGTTGCTTTTCTCCTTTGTGCGTTATTCTTGATCTCGGTTCCTTTGAAATCTAAGAATACTTCTACACACAAACTTTTGGTACCACACCTTGGTAACCACACCGAACCAAACAAACCTATGTGTTTCTAATTCTGTTCCACCGAAACAAACCTATGTGTTTCTATTCTCGTTGTTGTTGTTCTTGTGTCGAACTGACACATTCTCCACACACTTTTCCTTGAGTACTCCTTCTTTGTTCTACGTATACGTTTTTCTTCTCCACAACAACGTTTCTTGCGCTCTAGATCTGCGTCTTATGATGCTTTGTGTCTTTGTTTTCAACCGGTTTTCACAAAGTCTTCCAATCTTCCTTCCCTTCGTTGTTGCCAACAAAGTTTTATCCCACCAATATCGTTTGATGTGTACGCTTGCAACTTCTAACGCAAAATAGATCGTGCACTATCTCCTTTACGTTTCTCCTTATTCAAACTTGTTTGCTTTCTTTGGAAGATAAAGAAAAACAAATCGTTCCTATGGCTTCTCGTTGATGTTTTTGTTATGCAGAAAAACAGAAAATGTTTCGTGTATAACTTCCTTGCTCTTGATGCCAATTGTTGTCCCAAAACAAGATCGATATTATAAGTTGCAAAGTAAAATTGAATAAGTAAATTTGTCTAAATTTCTAACCATTATATCGAATGAATGTTTACATATATACTTATGGTATGAATCGACAAGACCCAACCATTGTGACCCTTCGGTTTTAGTCCCAACCGATTTTAACTAATAACTAACTTTCTGTTATTATCTTTCTAACTAACATGTTTGGTCCTTCATGTTTTACAATATTACATAAGAAGCATAAGAGTAAGATTATTCGGTTCACAAACCAGGCCCACTCGGGCTTCTCTGACGACCCATATTTCGGTTACACGATCGACCGGAACATGGAAAACTGGGACAACAAAAGACAAACATGGCTCCACTTACATCCATCCTTCACACCCAAATCACAAGACAATGTTTTTATCGTAACAGGGGCACCGGAAACCTCATGCGAAAGCCCAATTGGAGACCATTACTTGCTAAGAACTTACCGTAACAAAGTTGATTATTGTCGAATACATGGTTATGATATCTTTTACAAGAATTTGAATATCAACCCCAATATGCATGCTGGTTGGGCGTAGCTCCGGGTGGTTCGAGCATTATTGGTGGCCCATCCTGAAGTCGATGGATATATGGTGGCTCGATGAAGTTACTGTGATCACAGACATGGAGTATAAGATCCCGTTTCATCAGTACAAAGACTACAATTTTGTCCTATATGGCTGGCCAAAAGAGATTTATCAGAAGAAGAGATGGTTAGGCTTAAATGCTGGTTCGTTTCTGATTAGAAACTGTCAGTGGTCTCTTAACTTTTTGGATATGTGGGTTGATATGGGACCACATAGTCCTTACGGTGAGAAGTGGGGGACGATTATGTCGGATGAATTCAAGAAGTTACCGTTCGATCAGACAGCACTAGCTTACTTGATTTGGAAGACACAAAACGAATCATTTGGAAGGAAGATATTGATTGAAACAGGAACTCATTATCTGGAAGGGTATTCGATAGACATTATTAACACCTTAAACAATATAACCAAGAGATATTTGGATATCGAGAAGAGGGAGGAGACGCTAAGAAGGCGGCATGCAGAGAAAGTGAGCGAACGGTATGGTGTGTTACGCGAGCCGTTTTTGAAATATGCTAGTAATGAGGTTGGCAACTGGAGGAGGCCTTTTGTAATTCATTTTGCGGGTTGCCAACCATGTAACAGGAAACATAACCCGTTGTTTCATATGGAAGGGTGTAGAAATGGTATGAATGCGGTATTGAAGTTTGCTGATAGTCAAGTTCTTCGGAATTATGGGATTGTTCAGAAGAGTTTAGACAATTCTTTGCATGTTTCTCCGCTTTCTTCTGATTATCCGGCATGATTATATTGATTAACCAGATGATTCACACATCCGATGGAGGAGCTAGACTTAATGTTTTATTGAAATTGGTACACAAATTAATTTCAGATGCATTAAATATTTTAAGAGCAAATAATATTTTGTAAAATAAGAACCGAATATAAACCCATCTGATGGACGGTGCCCTAATGTGGTAAGAAATCTATATTTGTAAATCGTTTATGTAATAATTTCAACTTCTATTGTAATATCACCAGTATTTATGATCGATCGACTTGTAAAAGATAACTCCTGACGCAGATAATTAGGGGAGAAAAGTGAATTAATAAAAAAGTATATGCTACGGAGTAATATACTTCTTATAACATAATTGGAAAAGCAAAAAGAAAAGAGGAATGTCTAATAACCAATATTCATATTTAACCACGCTTGGTGGTGGTGGTGGTAGATGGTGGTGATGTTTTTGATAATTGTTTAAAAAACATATAAATTTAATTGAAAATTCAATAGGAAGATGATGAATAGTGTTTAGGAAGTTAAGTTTTTCATTTGCAAATTTAGCCATTGAAATAAAGTCGTGTACTGGAACAGTGAAATGACGATAATACCCTTAATGACGTGACACTTAACGAGGAACATAACGAGAGTTAGGTCTCGTTGGCTTTTGTACATTTATATGAAACGTTAGTTGCGTTTTTACATGCCTTTATGTCTCGGTGTCATTTTTGCACTTTTGCAGAACATCAGTGACTAAATTTGCAATTTACCCTTTAATAAATAAATGAATAATGTATTCTAGGACTTTTTACCTAAGTAATCTAACGATTTGTATTCTAGCATCTCTTTCTCCGATCATTCAACAACCTAGGAAGCTTCTCTTTTTATTTTTCTAGAAAAATTTGTGAACCTTATGAAGCCTCACAAGATATATTTTGTTGAAATATTTGAGACATTAGAAACTTATTTAGCACTTTGGCTTATGTTTCATTATAATGTTCGACTTGGGTACGAGAATGTTATTCTTTGTTTTATTACTGTTAAATCAATCTAATTTGGTTTTAAAATATGGTCTTAGTTTGTTTTACTTTATCATATATTTTGCTATTAAACACAATATTTTTGTATACATTCAAGCATTTCAAGTCAAGCTCAAGATTTATTTGAAACCTACTCAAGCAAAGCTCAAGCCTAAAGGATTAAAGCTTGACGAGCTATCAAGCCAAGCTCAAGCTTACTATTTTTGTTTCGAGTCAAGCTCAAGCCTTGTCAAGCTCGAGCTCGGCTTGACTCGATTGCAGCCCTAATCGTGAGTACCAATCGTCCATATGTATTTCACTTTTTGTACAAAAGAATTAAGAAGTAAAAAATTATTGTGTAATCAAGTTGATTTAAAGTAGTACTCGCATTCTTAAAAGCTTCATTTTTACATTGTTACTATCTCCGTTTCAAATTAATAGTTTTCGTTTTCTTTTCAAAATGTACCAATTTAATTATTAAGTACTAAAAATAGGTAGCGAAGATATATCAGTCGTTTCTTAAAATTATTATTACAAACTTAAAATAAATTCTACTAAAAATTAAAAAAGATAAAATAGTAATAGTCACATTTTTATTAAATTGTGTGTTCTTTGTCGATAGACAATTATTTCAGAGCGGATGAAGTATTTTGTATGCAGTTAGCTTCAATTATTTTGTCTTCGTCTATCCAATTGTGTCAAGTCTCCATCTTTGCATCTTTCAAAATACTTTCTTCTGTGTAGCTAAATAAATTTTACATTTCAAAATTGGGTTAATACACAAAAAAGTTACTAAACTTTACAAAAAAGTTCGCCTAAGTTACTGAACTTTCATTTTGTTCACTTAGGTTACTGAACTTTGAAACTTTGTTCAATCAGGTTACTAAACTTTGAAACTTTGTTCAATCAGGTTACTAAACTTTGTAACTTTGTTCAATCAGGTTACTAAACTTATCAAAAAATATATGTTCAGGTTACTCGGACTAAGGCTGAATTTTCGAGTGTATCTTTCCCGAAAGTTCAGTAACCTAAGTGAACAAAATGAAAGTTCAGTAACTTAGGCGAACTTTTTTGTAAAGTTTAGTAACTTTTTTGTGTATTAACCCTTTCAAAATTTTTAACTTTAAAATTCTCTCCTCTGGGTTGTCTTTATTATTATTATTATTATTATTATTATTATTATTATTATGATTATTAACGGCAATTTTTTTCAAATCATATACCACCTATCCAATCATAATTCTCACAAATGCTTCTGACGAGATTGGAACCTAAAACCTGTAAGTTGGTGAACAATTCAAATACCACTAGGCTAAAGGCCTTAAGTAATATGAGTTATCTTAATTAACAATACTAAAATATGTCTCTCTACCATACTTTTAATATAGACAATTTGCAAGAGGAAATTACTGTTCATTAAAATTGAGTTGAAAAAAGGCAAAAATAGTCCTTTTGGTTGACTTGCATCACAGAAAGAGTCCTAGAAAAATTGCACTAAAAGTCCATGTCGCTAACTTTTCATTACAGAAACAGTCGTTTAGTTAAGCCTGGAAATGTGTTTGTAACAATAAATTACACACGGGTCCCTTTAGTTTACTTGCATTGCAAAAGCAGACCGAAATACTTATAAGAATCCTCCCTGTCGTTACATGTGTTTACAACACAGTCTCTGGGTTAAATTTAAAGACTATTTGGGCAACAAAATATTACATAGATAGTCCTTGTATTTACCTACCAATTTTAGAAACAATCGTGCTCGTGCCACCGCAACGGAGCATGGGTAAGAAACTCCTCGTTAACTTTAAGGGTGTGTTTGTTTTTTGCAAAAAGATTTGACTAGCCTCTTACCGCTTACGATTCAGACACGGTAAGAGGCGGATGTTGTTTGTTTTTTTCTCTGAGTAAACTGTAAGAGGTCAATCATCTTACCCAATAAGATGCGGTGGTAATATCTTATTGCTTCTTACCCATATATATTGATCTTTAAATATTAACACCTACCTAGGTTTGAGAAACAACAAAGACGAAAACCCTCCTGTAGCCGAAACCTATAAGTTTGCTAAGTAATACACCTTAATCCATAAGCATATTGAACTAAGTAGCTCAGGATATATTACTAAATTGATTTTTGATTATACTAATGAAATAACAAATCAAGTCATGTGGTTCAAATTAATATATACTTGAGATCAGACTAAACTATTTCAGATCCGTTTCATTCTTAATGAGCTTCTAAACCTAGCCATATTGATCCGTTCAAAATAGTACAATACAAGACACATCGACCTATTTCTAGATAAGCGAGTCAACATTTCTACTAGAATTTCAAGGATAAAACACTCTTTTACTCCCCGATGGGCGGTTCTTTTCACCCATCCCTCACAGGGCGGCCAGAAATAAAGACGGCCTCGCCTCTTCAAATTACTCATACGCAGGATTAGGGTTGTCTACAATGTTTATTGTTTCGGGTAAGTTTAACTAACAAGACAATGTGGCCAGCAGAAACACATTAGAAATGAAAATGATTTTACGGTGATTATTAAGGGAAAGATTTGTCTCATCTATATAAACAAGATAACTTGCTATTACCTAAAACGGGTCAAATAGGTAAAAGTAAAAGACAGGCGAAAATAAAACAAGTTGACATGTCGGAAGTCTTCCAATATGAATTTAAATGGGCATTACAGCAAAGTTGAAGGAAAAGTTGCAACAAGAGAACTTTATTGAAACAAACATGCGAAAGAAAGACCACCTTGACCACTTGAAACAAGGGAAATGTCATTGATTATGAACGTATGAGGTAAATACTACAAACGTTCTTGGTGAAATGAAATTTTGAGCTAAAGAACAACAATTGAACCACTACCTGAAGAGACCAAGAAACTCCCACACTCATTATGCAAGACCAATACCCATGAAGGATCATATCCCAGAATGTTTAGATGGTGTGTTGTTGTAGTATATCTTTAAACAATCGAAAACATATCATATTTGTAAAACAGATAAGAAGTCTAAGAATTCTTATATAGAGAAAATCATCAAAGAATTTCCCACCGAATGTTCCAAAAGGTAGAATTCATGGTAGCTAATTTCTGAAAATTATGCGACAACAGATGTAAATTTCATTTTCATTCCAAAGCATCAACAACTAACATATATATAGTCAATAATCATTAATATTATGAGCCAAAACTGCAAAAAAAAAAAAAAAAAAAAAAAAAAAAAAATGTGCTCGCTAATTCCATATAACAATGAACTAACCTACCTTACCTCCCTTGAAGTTGGTTTAGTGATTGATTGGATCCACGTCACCATTCATTGATTTTATTTCAGAATAATAAGGATCCCATTCACGAACAGCCTCAAAATTACCTTGTTCTTGTAGAGCATACTTCCAACTGAGTTTTTCATCAAACACATCATTCGTTTCACCATCAACAATATCTTCTCTCAATTTCCTCACCTTGTTGATAATTGCTTTCAGAGTTACATCAAATGCATCTTCAATAGTCTCTAATTTCAAATAAGGATCAGCATATATCAGTCTTGGAATACAACAACAACAACAACAACAACAAACCCAATCCCGCCGAGGCAGGGTATGGGGGAGGTAAAACGTAGACAGATCCTGCCCCTACCACAGGATACACCCGGAGTAGAGAGACTGCTTCCAATGAGACCTCCGGCAAGTAGGTGTGCGTGTGAAAGAGCAAAAAAAAAAAAAAAAAAAAAAAAAAAAAAAAAAAAAAAGGCAAACAAAAGCAGTCAATACAATCAAAAGAAAACCAAGAAACAAGGCACAAGGAACGCAGATAAACCAAAGAAAGCAAACACAGGGCAGAGCAAAGCAACGCACGGGCCTAAAGCTAAGGCAAAGCAACAGCAAGAAAAGCAGGCAATCCTAATTCTATTTCTCTACGCATTCCTATCTAAGGTCATGTCCTCGGTCAAGAGCAGCTCCTTCAAGTCTAGCTTAAGTCTATCCTCCCACTTGAGTTTGGGCCTACCCCTTCTTCTCACTCCATCTACTACTAGCGTTTCGACTCTCCTAACCGGCGCTGATTGAGGCCTCCTCCTAACATGGCCGAACCACCTCAACCTTCCTTCTCTCATCTTCGAGATAATATTCTCGACTTCAAGTTTAGCTCTAAAAACTCCGTTCGGGATCATGTCAAGCAAAGTCTTACCACAAGTCCATCTTAGCATTCTCAGTTCTGCTACCTCTACCCTGTTCGCATGGACCTTGGTGACAGGCCAACACTCAGACCCATACAACATAGCCGGTCTAACCGCCACCTTATAGAATTTTCCCTTTAACTTTAAGGGAACGTTCCTGTCACAAAGGACTCCCGACGCCGCCCTCCATCTCGCCCAGCCAGCTCTAATCCGGTGGGTTACGTCCTCATCTGTCCTCCCTGATTTGTGAATCATCGACCCCAGGTATCTAAAAGTCTCCTTGGGTGTTAGGATCTGGTCACCAATACGGATATCAATTTCCTCGTGGTATCCTAACTCGATCCTCCGAAAATCACACCTCATGTATTCAGTCTTCTCTCTGCTCACCCGAAGACCATTGTCTTCCAGAGCCTCCCTCCAGTGCTCAAGTCTGTTGTTTAACCCTTCCGCCGATTCTGCCACCAGCACAATGTCGTCAGCAAAAATCATGTTCCACGGAATGGCCTCTTGTATCCCTCTAGATAACTCATCTAGAATCAAGGCAAAGAGGTAAGGACTGATGGCAGATCCCTGGTGGAGCCCAACTTCTACAGGGAAAAACTCTGAGGTCCCCACTGTGGATCGTACCCGGGTCTTAGCCCCCTCGTACATATCCTTAATAACCCGCACATATCTCATTGGGGTTCCTTTATCAATAAGAGTTCTCCAAATCAACTTGCGTGGGACGCTATCATATGCCTTTTCAAGGTCAAGGAACGCCATATGCAGGTCCTTTTGTCTTTCTCTATATTTCTCCATGAGACTTCTGATAAGGTGAATAGCCTCAACTGAGGACCTTCCTGGCATAAAACCAAATTGGTTCTCAGACACCGTCGTCTCCCTTCTCAGCCTTCTCTCAATAACTCTCTCCCAAAGCTTCATAGTGTGGCTAAGAAGTTTAATGCCCCTATAATTGCTACACACTTGCACATCCCCCTTGTTCTTATAGATGGGGGTGACTTCATTGAGTCTCCATTCATCTGGCATCTTAGCACCGGCGAAGATCTTGTTGAATAGGCAGGTCAGCCATTCTACCCCCTCATCACCTAGACACCTCCAAGCTTCTATGGGGATTTGGTCCGGCCCTACTGCTTTGTTTCTTCCCATCTTTTGTAGTGCAACCTTCACTTCCGGTTGGCTAATCCTCGAATAGTAGCACTCTGGCCGTTGGCTAGGGTTCTCTTCCTCCCCGCTTCCCTCAGTACTTCCTTCAGTACTTCCTTCGTTGAAAAGAGATGAGAAGTACTCTCCCCATCTTTTCCTAATATCCTCTTCATTCACAATGGTCCGTCCGCCTTCATCTTTGATATATTTTACGTAACCTAAATCCCTCTTTCTTCTCTCTCTGGCTTTAGCAATCCTGAATATATCGTTAGCCCCCTCTTTTGAGTCCAATTTCTTATACAGGTCTTCGAACGCCTTGTCCTTCGCATGAGCAACAACCTTTTTCGCTTCTCTTTTAGCTACCTTATATCTCTCTTCTGCGGCTGTAATGTCAGCTTGTTGTCCCTCTCGGCACACAAGAAGCTCTTTGAACCTAGATTGTTTCACTGCAACTTTGGCTTGCACTTCCTCGCTAAACCACCAAGATTCCCTGTTGTGCGGCTGGGTCCTCGATGCCCCGCTAGTCACACCAAGTGACTCATTTGCAGCGTCCTTAATGATGCCGGCAAGAGTGTACCACATCTGGTTCGCGTCTCTAACAGTCAAGTCCTCCGACCGACTAGAAAATCCCTCTGCGACTTTTACTCTAAAGGACTCTGCCGCCTCGCCGTTCAAATTCTTCCAAAGAATCCTAGGCAACCTGGTTGGTACTCTCCTTGGTAGTTGCCTCTTGAAAAGTGCATCCAAGACTAACAATTTGTGTTGGGATGAGCATGCCTCGCCAGGGAAAACCCTACAATCCCTACATGCTCTAAGTTCCCCTCTTCGCACCAGCAGATAATCAATCTGGGTGTTGTGACCCCCACTCTGGAAGGTGATCAGGTGAACATCTCTCTTCTTGAAAAAAGAGTTCGCAACTACCAAGTCGTGTGCCGTAGCAAACTCTAAAATCGCTCGACCTTCGTCATTCCTAACTCCAAAGCCAAAACCTCCGTGGACCCCCGCATAGCCATCCGCTGCCGCTCCTATATGGCCGTTCAAGTCCCCTCCTATAATCAGGCGCTGGTCCGACGGGCACTCCCTAACTAGCTCGTCGAGAGAGTCCCAGAAGCTCCTCTTCTCTACTTCACTTCGGCCCACTTGTGGAGCGTATGCGCTGATAACGTTAACGGTCTCCCCATCAATAACCAACGTAACCGCCATGATCCTATCACTACTCCTAGTCACTTGCACTACATTATCCTTGAGGTCCGCCGCCAAAATAATCCCAACTCCGTTTCTTGCAGACCAAGAGCCCGAGTACCAAAGCTTGCATCCGTTCCCCTCCCTCGTGTTGGAGCCCTTCCATTTAGTCTCTTGGAAGCATGCAATGTCTACCTTATGTCTCCTCAATACATCAGCAAGCTCAAAGAGCTTACCGGTCAAAGACCCAACATTCCAACAACCCACTCTAATCCTACGAGATGACACTACTCTAGCAAAACCCCTACCCACCCTAAACCCGCCTGCCCCACATACACCTCCTACAACGCCTACTACCTCGCCTACACCGCCTACGCCTTCTACCCCGCCTACCCCGCTCGAACCGACGAGACATGACCTCAGGTGACCATCACTAACCGAGGGGTCAATCCTAACCCCAACACACTACCGCACAACAAGGCACAAAAGCAAAATAAATAAATAAGTGAATAAATAAATAAAAATAGAATAAATAAATAAATAAATAAATACTAAAATAAAAATAAAAAAAGGGGACAAGCAAAAAGTCCAAAAAGGAGCACACTACAACCACAATCTACGACAAACAAAAACTACACTAAAAAAGCAAACAAGCAACAAAATATAAACCAGAGCAAAGGAGATAATAAGAATAGGCAATAAGGAGGGCGGAAAAAAGCTCAGCTCGAAAGATAGTTAACCGGAGACAGAAAGGCCAAAAGGAGCAGAAAATAAAAGACTACCTAGAAAGGCCAACGGAAGGAACTACAAGGGCAAAAGTCAACTCTAAAAGGCAGATAGGTCGAAGACTACCAGGGGAAGGCAAGCAAAACAATCAAAACAACCAAACACAAAAGCTAAAGGCAAAAAATCAACACTAAAAGTCACAGGGCAAGAAAAGAAAAGGGTAGCCAAACAAAAAAAACAAGAATACAAACAAGGGCTACAAGAATAAAAAGAAAATAGAACAAGACTCCCTTGCCGGAAAAAAAATTCCGGTGATCGGACGTGTACGCCGGCGGCGAAGGCCGACTGAGATGGCGAAGAAGCTTGGATCTGCCACGGAGATAGATGGGGAACCACCACTCGCGGGCGGTGGTAGACCAGGTCTCCGGTAAAAGGCCGAAACGACGCCGGAAAAACAAGAAACCCACCACGAAGGGGTGGCGCGTGGCGGCGCGTGAGTACTCCGGCTGGGGTCCTGATTGTGGGGTTAAATTCCAGGTATATTGGTGATAAAGGTGCAAGTGTTGAATTTAATTTAATGAAGATGTCGGTGGTGGTGGTATTAAAATATTAGAGAGAGAAATATAGAGAGAGAAATATTAGAGAGAGAATATCAGTATATATCAGTCTTGGAATCATACTTATAATTTCTTTCTGCATCATCTTAATCCTCTTGGAATCAATTTGACTAAGTCGTTGTTCTATACTAATATTCTTACGAACATCATCCTCGGAAATAAACACCGAATACTTTGTATAGTTTTTTGGTAAATGCCAAGTGTATTGTACGAAAAAAGAACTCGGATGAAAGAACACGGGTATACAACCTGCCAATATGGATTCAAAGGCCGATCTCCGTGTAGCAGAATCACCTTTGGGTTGTAAGCAAAAAAAACAGAACTTTGAAACATTTTCATTACACTACTTGGCGAATGACAGTTTTCATCCCCAACCCCACAATCCAGCAACTTCCCAATACCTGAATTCTTGCATGGATCAATCAAAATACTCCTAATTGAATGTTGTTGCTATCATACGGTGATCTTTGTTTCTTTTTTAGAGTAAACTAAGTAAAAGGTCCTTGTGGTTTTTCGGGTGTTACATATTTAGTCCATTTTTTCATTTCATCTCATATCCAGTCACTATGGTTTTGACCCGTTACAGAGCCAGTCAATCTAATGTTTACGTATGGTACTAAAACGAGATTAATGATGGTTTGGGGATGGTTGTATTGTTCGATTTCTCGTATTGAACGGTAAGGATCCAAAGGTGTGAGTAAGAATCACGAGCTTAGGTAACGCTCACAACAAACCGTGTGGTGTGTGTGTTTACCATGTGAAATAGTATGAGTGTGTGTGGGGAGTTACAAATCAACTTTCCACTTTCCTTGTAAACAACAAATCCTTCACTTTCTCTCGGTGTAACCACTTAACTAAAATCTTCTGAGTAAGAATTTATGCTAAGTGAAGGAAGAAGAAACATAGTGGGCTAAGGTTAGTCACAAGAAGAACCCTTCGAATTGTGTTAACAATGTCATTTATTATGAACGTTATGTGATCAAATAAATGATATATTTATGCATCCTTTATCCCGTATTTATTGCTCATTTACTATAATTTTATATAAGAATCGTGGCTTAATCGTTCTACTTTTGTGATTCTTAGTTTATTTGAAGAATATAAGTTTTAAACTAAACCACATTGCATTTAGTAACAGTTCAACTGGCCGGTTGAACTAGTCGGGTCAAATTGGCCTGTTTTTTTGACAAAAAAACGGTTCAACCGGTTGAACCAGCAGGGTTAAACCGGGTTTCAAAATATTGAGTTATGTACCTTGGATATCTTCTAGACACATGTCATATTGTTTCTTCAAATATGTATTGTCATAACTGAAAAAAAAAAAAAAAAAAAAAAAAAAAAAAAAAAAAAAAAAAAAAAAAGTTACGATGATGTTGCTGATGATCTCAAGAACAAAAGAAATGGAAAACTTAAGAAGTGAAAAGGTAGGGTAAAATATCATAAAATGCCTAGGAAATGTCGGTAGATATATAAACGAGCTCAAAAGAAATAAATAAGCTCAAAATATCATAAAAACTAAAGGTAATGTCATTTAATAGTAACGAATTTTTTAAATATTCACATATCAGTAAAAATATCATAAAAGGTGATGGGGGACCGAGACATCCACTATTTTGTCAAGGAAAAGTAAAAAAGAAAGATTGTGTACAGATATATGGAAGTTTAGAGGTGAAATCAATATAAAACTCATATTTGTCATAAACCAATAAACCAATTATAGCTTCATATTTTATTTAAATTAATAAAAAATTATTTTCCATATTTTTATTAAAAAAACATATCTTGCAAACGGTAAATCTTCAAGCTACAAAAAATAAATCATCGCGACGAGAATTAAATTATCTTTCTATAAATATGCAATTCTATATACTTTCGACGAACTTTTTTTTTGACATTTTTTTTAGTTTCCACCCAGAAAATCACATGTGATTCGTAAAAATCACATATGATTTGATTTTTACAAATCACATATATTCTTACGAATCACATGTAATTTTTCTTGGCGAAAATTTTAAAAATAAAAGTTCATCGAAAAAAAAATGGTCGAAAGTATATAACAATGCATATCTATAGAAAGATAATTTAATTATCGTCGCGATGATATGATTTTTTTTGCGTAACAATTAACGGTTTGCGAGATATTTAATTTTTTTAAAAAGGTGAAAATTTATTATTTTATTATATTTTTTTATTATTATTTTTGATTAAAAAAAAGTGAATGAAGAGAATTAGTTCATTGATCATATGGCAAATATGAGTTCTATATTGATCTTTTGTCTGGAAGCTTATTGACGCAAATAATGGTGGAGTTGAAATTAAGTTTAACTACCAACGACCAACTATTTCGGTATACGTGGCATTTTCTTGGCTAGTTAGAGTAATTTTGGCACTCTTATTTATGATAATATAGGTAGGTATATAAACGAGCTCAAAAGAAATAAACGAGCGCGTGCCTGTTATACTTAACAAAACTTGTTTAATTCGAGCTTTATTTTGTTTAAATCGTCATAAATATGAGTCATGCTTGAGTTGAGGTCAAGTTTGTGAAATTTGTCAAGAGCCATGCTTGAGCTAAACTTACAAGGGTTGAAACAAGCTCGAGACACATCTCGAGTTTATAATTATAAACCAGTTGAGTTCAAGATTTACAAAATGTGTCATATGCTTAGGTGATGATAACTCAACAAGAACCTACAAAATGTGTCTAACCGAAACAATAATCTACAAGATGAGGGAAGGAAGGCTAAGATGGTATGGATATGTCAACAGGAAACCACAAACAGCGCCTGTTAGGAGAGTCGAAGCTATGTTAGTTGACGGCTTGAAGAAAATGGGCAGGCCAAAACTTAGGTGGGATGATAGATTAAAGCAGGACATGAAAGAGCTTTTCTTGTTCGAGGACATGACTTCTGATAGAAACACATGGATAGATAGAATTAGAATTAGCGGGTAAAAGGCGTAGGTTGTTTGAGGTTTTGAGGTAGTTTTGGTGTTTAGGCTTTTCGGAGTCTCTAAGTTGCTTTGCTTTTGTATTTTTAGGTTTTGAGTTTCAAGCTTATTCCCTTTTGACGTTTAAGCGTCTAGTAGCCTCCCTTAGTCCTTTTGCTTTGCCCTTAGGTTTTTTGATGCCCTTGCGTTGCTTTGCTTTGTGCTTCATTATTCGATCTCTTAGGTTTCAGTTTTTAGTTTTGCCTTTACGTCTTTTTTTTGTTCGTGCTTTTTCCCTTTTGTGCCCTTGTCCATTTGCTTTCTTGCTTTTATGCTCTTTTGTATATGCTTTTGCCTTCTTGCCTCTCTCACGCTTTCTTTTTACTTTTTGTCCTTTGTGTATGTGTTCTCATATGGCCTACGTTTTTTTGTTTTTTTTGTCCTTTTTCCTTTAGTGTTTTTTTATGATGGTTTTTGTTTATTACTTGTTTGCTTGCGTGCTTGTTTCTCATTGTATGTTTTATGTGATTCACTTGTTCCTGTTTTTGCGCTTTCATGCTCTTTTTTCTTGTTCTTCTCTATATTGTTCAATTACACTAGTCGGAGGTCCACCTGGAAGTAGTCCCTCTACTGTCAGGTTTATCATGGTGGTAGGGCTCTCTCTCTCTCTCTCTCTCTCTCTCTCTCTCTCTCTCAACAAATAACAGAAAGGTGTAATGACCTGAAATCATAGATTAACCATATAATAATTAAATAGACTCATGCATGTTTAAAGTTGTACCTGTGAAACGTTAACATAATCACATGGAAGGTTACAAATGAAATACTTCCAACACGCATCAAACTCGATAAACAAGAGGTCTACTTAAACTCGGTTAGATGCCCTATTTGTGATGTAGACTTAGAAACGGGTCAACCTCAATAACCGTGGGGCGACTTCACACTCAATGTAGCATTGCTAAAGCCACTTGGATCAAAACTCTAAAATGATGGATGTAACACCCCCAAAATACCGCAGCGGAAGACTGTGTCACTGGGGGTGCTACTTCATAATACAAAGTACAAATTATAGAAAACGAACTCTAAATGAGACGTTTTGAAAAGTTACCATTCTATTAATGAATTCAAAGTTACAAACATGAGATTCCAAAGTATGATACATAAATGTATACAAAATGTTTTGAATGGTAAATGATAAAAGCGTAAGTCTTCAGAATATGCAGCTTGACTCTAAGTTCCACGCACTAGCTATCGTCTTATAGACCTGAGATAACATGCTAAAGTGTCAACACAATGGTTGGTGAGTTCATAGAGTTTATCTTAAAACAGTTGAAAAGCCTTAAAAGAATGTTCACACAGCAAAGGCATTGAGAATCCACTCAGTTACAAGTCCCGCCATAAGAGACTTGTAACCTGTGTGTTCACAACCCACTGCTAACATATAGTATAATAAAGACATGTATAAGTTCATCAAGACAATTAAGCAATTAGTAGTGAGTCTCTACTTCATCTCCGAAGACCTCACTTTTATGATGTATCCAAACATTCGCAAATGTTAGGATGTATCAAAGACAACTGGGAGTCAATTCCCAAAGACAACTGGGAGCCACTTCCCAAAGACAACTGGGAGTCAATTCCCAAAGACAACTACTAGTCAATAAATAGAATAACGCAATTAAGTATAACGCAGTCATGTATGTAAGCAATCAAGTATAACACAGTCAAGTATAGACGTTTTGAGTATTTGTACAAGTAAGCAAGTAGTTGAGCATGTATCCCCCCCCCCCAAGAGTTTAAAACAAGTACGAAAAGAGTAGGGGCTATGACTCACCTTAAGCTTAAGTGATGTGAAATGAAAGTGGTAGTCGAATCGCGAAAGTCATTAAGAGCAGCCTATAATAGAACGTTGCGACTTAGGTTTGGAGTAACGTCTAAGAATACGAAGAATTGCCTATATATATCTTGCATAATGTTCATGATGTAGTACTTAGTATATAGTGTAAGTCGTTGAATATAAGTGGTCTATGAAACATGTATAGGTTGTAAATCTCTTACTACCGTTCGGGCCGACATAATTCAGAAGTCATGGAGTAAACGTTCAAGGAGCCAGGACACTTTAACTCGTAAATCCACAACTCGTCTCGACGGCTTACTCAATGAACTCCTCACATGAGGCTCCCTACTATTGTAGTACTTGATAACATATATATAAGTTTTTGATCTTTTAATAGTTATATGGTCTTTAGCCGTGGCTTTGCCGTGACCTTGGTCATTGTTACCATGGTCTTGAGACTCAACCTTGGCTTTAGCCATGGTTGTGGTCTCGGCTTTAGGTCATTAGACCTCTTGGTCTCATCTAATTATAACCATTATATAGTTACTTTGGTCTAAAAATGGGCTGTTAAGAATTTGAAGAAAATTATCACTCAGAAAGCGTTTTCAGGTCTCGAGCTTCTTTGTTCCTGAACGAAAACGTCGTTCCGGACAACTTTCGTGTTTTAACTTTTTGATGAATCGGACCAGAAGTGGGACTTTCAAAATCAAAATTTGATCAGAATGCTATTTAGGCAGTTTTGCCGTTTTGGTTTCGCTAACTTCAAATGGTCATAACTTTTTACTCGTATACTCGTTTTGGGTGATTCAAATTGCTATGTTTTCCTTGTTAAGTCCTCTTTAACAATAAGTAAGTGTCAAATATCAAAGTTATACTATTGTGGTCGTGGTTTTCCATAAAAATCACTAGTTTGCTTGTTTACTTGTCATAAGTTAACATATGTATACCAATACTTGTTTTATCCATTTTTAAACATCATGAACACAATACAAAGACCATATATAGCATGAAAGAAACATAATAAGCATGAAAATGATATTGAGCAAGAAAGTGTATAAGGGTTTGCTTACAACTTTTGGCTTTCTAAAGAAAGGAAGTCAAGTATAGAACTAGGACACTAAACCTAAGCTTGTAAACCCTTCACCATAACTCTTGTAACCATTGATAGACTTGATATAGACCTTGTGAAAACCCATTAACTTCAGCCCCTAATCACCTTGTGTAGCTCCTAATTCAACCATGGAATCACCAAACAAACTTAAGAACTAGGTAGAGAATACTAAGGCCTTGAACTTTGTAGTGTAACTTGTAGTTTGAAGATCAAAGGATCATGGTGCTAGGTATTTGTTGTGTGGCGTTTTTGGTGATGAAGAAAGGATGGAATGAGCTCTCTATTTATAGCAAGAATGAGGAGGTTAGGAAGGTTACTAGGAAAGTGCTAAAACTTGGAGACAAAGTTGTAAATAAATATGATCTAATGGCTAAAGTCATGAGATGATGCCACAAGTGTGAATGCCCCCCCCCCCTAGTGGCGGTTCAAGAACTTGGAGAACAAGGTGTGGACTTTTGATGGTATTATCCTAAGTATGTAGCTAGTTTTGACTCCGTAAATCGCTAACCGTAAATGATTAAGCCTCAAAACGTAAAACCGGGTATCGTAAAAATATGAAATTTGAAAGTATTGTTAAACATGTCAATATAGTCCATAATAAAATATAAAATGAGTGGTAGGTTCTATCGGGTGCTAAAACCCTGCTAAAAACTGGAAACACGGGTCTAAAACGCGTAATTCGCGTAAAACGCTGAACTGAAAAACGTAAAATTCCGAAACTTTTGGAATTGTCCTAAAATGATAGAAAATCATATTTCTATTGTTTATAATGTTTTATGGATATATCGGGATGCTGGAAGGACGTTTAAACCTAAAAGTAAATCTCGGACACGGCTTTGTGATTTTTGCAGAAATGATCCGACGAGCGTCAAACTCTCGGATTATCGTTAAAATAGTTTAACTTACGAGAATATGAAATAAAAATTTCTGAGATGAATAGTGAAAAGTGAATAGTAAAAAGTGAATAGTAAAATTTTTCGGGAATAAAAGTTAACCTGAAATTGCGAATTGTTACAATGGAGCCTACAATAGATGCACATATTGAGCCTCTTGGATGTAATAACTCTAGCATAATCACCTCCCTCTTTGATGAAGTGATCCAATCTACATATGACGTTTCCGGAATGAGACCATGCATTTAGGAGCATTGAGCATTGTGATTTTAATGCTCGTTTGACAAGCAGTAAGTAGCATTATGGTTTTCTTTTTGTATAATTCTTTTCCGACGCTTCATAAAGTACAATTTAGGACCGTTGAGTATTTAGGAATTTGTGATAATACAAAATTACACCATTTTACACATTATGATTACAGCTACCTTCTACGAGACCAAACATTCAAAAAGATAAATAAATAAAGTAAATAAATTAAAAAAAAAAAAAAAAAAAAAAAAAAAAAAAAAAAAAAAAAAAACATCTGCTCACTGCTAATTCTATTTTTGACAAACACATCTTATAAAAAGTTTAGAGGTTTAGAAGTATCTTGGGAGTAACTTGTGTACAAACTACAATGAGTGTTATGTTGGGCCTGTTTTCGGATGGCTTGGCTTTTATTGGACCTCCTTTAGAGTAGCTCATTCACCAAAACGACCCGTTGTGCTTAATCTGAACAAGCGGTGCTCTACCTCTTTAGTTTTTGGGTTTTCGAGTTGCTCGGTTAATATCCTTTTTAAGAAAAACCGATCCAAACCAAATTCAAATTTGATAATAATAATAATAATAATAATAATAATAATAATAATAATAATAATAATAATAATAAATAAATAAATAAATGGTTCATGTTGACTTGAAAAAACTCAAATTACAAAATAAAAAATTTTCATTTAATTATATAGAATTTTTTTAGCACCAACTGTAAACTCACATATATAGCGAAAGAAATACATCGCTAATAAAGAAAAAATTTACAAGCTCAAAGTTTGTTATATTATACTAGGAAAAAGTTTAAACAGTTTTTATGTATACCGTATAGAATATATAAAAATAAAGGGGAGAGATACTCACATCACATAAATTGATTCACACACCACAATTACTTTCTCAAAACAAAAGAAATACATAAACTTTATCTATTATCAGAATCGCTAAACTACTTTCAAATTTTGAATAATATACTAATATGACCGGTCTGTAACCTGTTTGATCGGTCCTCGTGGTTTACGTTGACTTTCAACTTTAGTCTCTTGACCTTTTTTTTTACTTAAAAAAATTACAGTAATAATCACAATGGTTTACGTTGACTTTCAACTTTAGTCTCTTGACTTCTTTTTTTTACTTAAAAAAATTACAGTAATAGTCACTGTTGTTTGTGTTGACTTTCACTTTTAGTCCATTAACTTTTTTTCTCACTTATAACTCTTCTTTTTACTTTCCTTTTCATTTATTCATAAAACCTTTTTTTAATTTTATTTTATTTTTAATTTCAAACGTAATATGATCGGTATGTTACCAATTTAACAGTTACCACATAGAAAATTACACGAATGATCAATTTTACACTTATTATACATATAGTTTAATGCAACGTTTAGAAAAAAATCATTTTTAGTTTTTTTAGTTTTTTTTATTCTTTTTTTTTTCATTTATTCATACAAGGCTTTTTTTTAAGTGATAATTTCGTTTTTTCACTTTTACACTTATTATACTTATACTTTAACGCAACGTTTAGAAAAAACTTCTTTTTAAGAAATATAAATCACATGATGGGTGTAAAGTATAAGCATAAGTATAACCAACTTTTAAGAATTTTTTCCTAAAAAGATTTTTTTCCTGAAGTTGCGTTAAAGTATAAGTATAATAAGTGTTAAAAAAGTCATTTTTCTAAGTGGTGAAAAAAATAGTGCATGAAAAAATAAATAAATAAAATAAATAATAATTATTGAATAAAAAAAAGTGTGATAACTGTAAAAAAAATAGTGTGTGAATAATTGTAAAACTATTTAGTGTAATAAGTGTAAAAAAAATAGTGTATAAATAAGTGGTAAAAAAAAGTATAATAAGTGTTAAAAAAATTTATTGTATGAATAAATGAACAATAAATAAAATAAATAAATAATAATAATAATAATAATAATAATAATAATAATAATAATAATAATAATAATAATAATAATAATAATAATAATAAAGTGATGGTTTCTCGGCTCCCCACCAATTTCTTGTAAAATCCTATTTATTGTTTAATAAAAGTGATGGTTTATAATAAAAAAAAAAATAAATAAATAATAATAATAATAATAATAATAATAATAATAATAATAATAATAATAATAATAATAATAATAATAATAATAATAATAATAATAATAATAAGTGAGATAAAGTTAAGGGACTAAAGGTGATAATCAATGCAAACTATATGAACCATTACTGTAACTTTTCTAAGTGGTAACCGGTCAATATTACGTAAGTTGTTCAAAATTTGAATGTATTTTGGAAAATTGGTTACGTATTTCATTTCTTTTGAAAAAGTATGTTCGTACCTTTATTTAGACTTCACCCAAAAACAAATACTCGTATATATTATTTTTGGTTCGGTTCGGTTTACATTTTGACAAAACCAAACCCAAAACCGAATATTTGATTCGGTTCAATTTTGACAAATTCGGCTCGTTTACAAATTTAGTTCGGTGTTAAATCAGTTTGGTTCGGTCTTCGGATCCCGGGGTAATACCCGAATCATGAACACCCCGAGTATGAACAAAAGGGTTATATACCACGAAGCCAGATGACTTTTGCTTCAGTTTTGGAGGATATTTCTAGCTTAAGGTGAAAAAGAAACAGTTAGGTAAGGCATCACAACAACTTGCAGGTCTCAAGTATCTGTCAAAGTGGCTGGAAAGACGTTAAGATAACCTTTTGGCCTTTTTCTCATGAGTCCATATTGAACTAAGTAGCTCAGTATGTACTAAATTGATTTTTGATTATACTAATGACAATAACAAATCAAGTCATGTGGTTTCAAATTAATATATACTTGAGATCAGACTAACTACTTCAGAATTCAGATCCATTTCATTTTTAATTAGCTTCTAAATTTAATTATATTGATCCGTCAAAAATAGTAGTACAATATTGCCAAGTAGTCAACATTGCCACTCGTACTTCAAGGATAAACATTGCCACTCGTACTTCAAGGGTTCTTTTCACCCTCCCCTCACAGGGCGGCTAGAATAAAGACGACCTCATCTCTTGAAATTACTCACATGCAGGATTAGGATTGTCTCCAATGTTTATTGTTTCGCGTGACAGTTTAACTAACAAGACAATGTGCAGAAGGCAGCAGAAATACATTAGAGATGAAATGATTTTATGGTGATTATTAGGGGAAAGATTTGTCTCATCTATATAAACAAGATAACTTGCTGTTATATATTACTTAAAATGGGTCAAATGGGTAAAAGTAAACGACAAGCAAAAATAAAACATGTTGACGTGTCTGAAGTCTTCCAATATGAATTTGAATGGGCATCACAGCAAAGTTGAAGGAAAAGTTACAACGAGAGAACTTTATTGAAACAAACATGCGAAAAAAGGCCACCTGACCACTTGAAACAAGGGAAATGTCGTCGACTATGAACTATGAAGTAAATACTACAAACCGTCTTGGTGAAATGAAATTTTGAGCTAAAGAACAACAATTGAAGCACTACCTGAAGAGACCAAGAAACTCCCACACTCATTTTGCAAGACCAATACCCATGATGGATTATATCCCAGAATGTTAATAGTTAGATAGTGTGTTGTTGTTGTATATCTTTAAACATATCATATATGTAACAGATAAGAAGTCTAAGAATTTTTAGATAGAGAAAATCATCAAAGAATTTCCCACGCAATCTTCCAAAAGGTAGAATTCATGGTAGCTAATTTCTGAAAATTATGTGACAACATATGTATATTTCATTTTCAGTCCAAAGCATCAACAACTAACATATATATAGTCAACAACAACAACAACAACAACATACCCAATCCCGCAAGAGCGGGGTATGGGGGAGGTAGAAGTGTAGACAGATCCTACCCCTACCCCAGGCAAGGCCTAGGAGTAGAGAGACTGCTTCCAGGGAGACCTCCGGCACGTGCACAAGTGTGAGTGAAAAAGTAACCCAAGGTGCAAGGAGCAAACAGACAAACAAAGCACATAGTACCAAACAAAGAACAAGGAGCAAAAAAAAAAAAAGTGCATAGTACCAAACAAAGCACATAGTACCAAACAACTAACATATATATAGTCAATAATCATTAATATTATGATTTATGAGTCAACTGCAAAAAAAAAAAGTGCTTCCTAATTCCATATAACAATGAACAAACCATGAACTAACCTACCTTACCTCCCTTGATGTTGGTCAAGTTTGCTGGTTTTGTGATTGATCGGATCCACGTCACCAGAATAATAAGGATCCCATTCACGAACAGCCTCAAAATCACCTTGTTCTTGTAGAGCATACTTCCAACTAAGTTTTTCATCAAATTCATCATTCGTTTCACCATCAACAATATCTTCTCTCAATTTCCTCACCTTGTTGATAATTGCTTTCAGAGCTACATCAAATGCATCTTCCATAGTCTCTAATTTCGAATGAGGATCAGCATATATCAGTCTTGGAATCAAACTTATAACCTCTTTCTGCATCATCTTAATCCTCTTGGAATCAATTTGACTAAGTCGTTGCTCTATACTGATATTCTTACGAACATCATCCTCTGGAATAAACACCGAATACTTTCTATAGTTTTTTGGTAAATGCCAAGTGTATTGTACGTAAAAAGAACTTGGATGAAAGAACACAGGTATACAACCTGCCAATATGGAATCAAAGGCTGATCTTCGTGTAGCAGAATCACCTTTGGGTTGTAAGCAAAAAACAGAACTTTGAAACATTTTCATTACACTACTTGGCGAATGACAGTTCTTATCCCCAACCCCACAATCTAACAACTTCCCAACACCCGAATTCTTGCATTGATCAATCAAAAGACTCCTAATTGATTTAGGATTACCTGGTCGTGGGGCACCCGTGAAACAAAACAACCATTTCCGCTCCATTTTCATCATCCGGTCTTGCCAATCCAAAACCTCATTATCATAAGATGGATGGAAATAAGTAGGATATGGAATAGCAAAATCATTAGCACAAAATGGGTTTGATTCTGTAGTAAGCATAGACATGTTTTTAACCGCGGGTAATAACAAAAACTTATTACCCCATTCAGATTCTTCATCAGATGGTCTTCTAAAATCCCAAGTTGGCCTACCCGCAACAAGAAAATGATCCTTACCATTCATGTACTTCCATTCATCTCGTTTTTGTAACCACTCAACAACCTCAATAGAGGCAGCGTCTCTGACAGAAACATTAAACCCAAACATATATCTAGCAACATCAAACCCTGCGTAAAACGGCACAAAAGTAGCTGCAGCTATAGACGAATCATTCGTCAAACATTCATATCTTTTCATTCGCGTGAAAAATATTGTCTCAAGATTTTGATCATTTGTATCATACCATCCATGATCCGAAAACACACCTTCCGTATCATTTAACAACGCTCCAAACCCGTTATTCATAACATAGTTACTCTTACACATATATAACCACTTATTAATACTACCGCACTCCTTAACTATATCTTCATTAAAACGCGACGGAAGTTTATGAATATAAACATATCTTCCACCACATGGATCACTCTTATTCTCTGCACTTTTCATCGCTTTACTAAAAGGAAAAACCTTATCATTTTTCGGGTTTTCAAACCGCAGGATAGCAGCTTTGGCTTCTGCTATCTCGCGATCAGTAAACCCGAATGGATTACTCTTTGCACTTTCATTAACATTAACATTAACACTAACATTAAAATGAAAGTACGATAGTACAACATAAGCTAAAGCACAAACCAAACCGAAGACATAAATACTAGATTGTTGGAACATGAAATTACCTTTTTCCATTTGGGATCAAACTTGTGAATTTGGGTTTATATGATTTTTATTAAGGAAGATGGTATATCGTATGCTAGTGAGACAGGCGCTGTATCTTTTTAGGCTGCTCCTAATAGAGAGGTTGTTCACACCGTAAACCACCACTCACGGGCCACCCTTGTTGGTTCTCTCCCCACTGACGCCTGGCACAGTGCAAAACTGGAGAAGAAAGGTGAGGGTTTCACTTTGTTGGATTTTGTGCAAATGGTGGGCCTTCAATGTTTATTGAATTAAATATTTTGTTTGTAAGTTTTTTTTTTTTTTTTTTTTTTTTTGAACGGTTCTTAATCCGTTACCAATTCGAAACCCGATGGGGGGAAAACCTTCAACTTAAGCCGCCCGAAGGCACGACACTTAATTTGAAGTAAACTCTGTCTTCTCCAGATTCGAACCCTAGTGGGTTGAAACCTTCATTGAAGGACTTTGAAAGCCTAGTATCAACAGACCGTGTGGTCAAAGAGGACTTCCCGGATGGTCACCCATCCGGTACTACTCTCTTTGTGGCACACTTAACAAGTTAAGTGTATACCACTAGACCACATGGTTGTTGATTGTTTGTAAGTTTGTTGGTTACATATATATTATTTATAAAACAAAAATGGTTAATGTAAAGTAAAAAGTAAAGTGAAATTATTGAAAAAATTAAAAACGAAATGTAAAAATAATTAGTTTTGAGCAATTTCAACTATTTATATACATATGTTTTAAAAGGAAACTATTACTCCCTCTGTTTTAAAATTATAGTATCCGTTTGATTTTTCAATCTTTATTTTTCAACTTTGACATTAAATATTTTTGTTTGTGTTATATAATATTTCATTAAAATTATTTAAAGTCAAAGTTGAGGGAGTAATATATATCAAAAACCGGATTGACCGGAGACGCTTCAAACACGGCGGGTTAACCCGGTTGAATTTGACCCGTTTTTCGACCCAATCCATCGGGTTGACCCGGTTTAAATTAACCCTTTTTTTCGACCAGAACGACTCAACTGGTTGAACCACCCGGATCAAACCGGGTTTCAAAACATTATGTTTAATCCTCATATTATCAAACTTTTATTATTTTTCATTTATAAACAATAAACTTTTTTTTAGAGAGAACTGCAAAATACATCCCTGTGGTTTACAGGTTTTGACATCTTACATCCCTGTCAGAAACTTTTGGCCATATACATCACTCGTTAGTCAAACGTTTACCACCCTACATCCCTCGTTTACAATGAGGACTAACGATGCAATTTTTTTCTCCGTTATCTCTTAACGAGACAGAAAATATTACACCGTTAGCCTTCGTTAGCCAAACGTTTGCACCGTTAGTCCTCATTTTTAGTTTTTTTCCCGTTTTTTTTACGTTTTTTTATCCGTTTTTTGTCAGTTTTTTTCCGTTTTTATACGTTTTATCAGGTTTTTTACGTTTTTATCCGTTTTTTGTACGTTTTATCCATTTTTGCCATTTTTTTTACATTTTATCCATTTTTTTTTATGTTTTATCCGTTTTTTGTCAGTTTATCTTTTTTTTTTCTTTTTTTTACTTTTTATCAGTTTTTTTACATTTTTATCCGTTTCTTGTACGTTTTATCCATTTTTTGTCAGTTTTTTTCCCTTTTTTGTGCGTTTTATCAGTTTTTTTACGTTTTTATCCGTTTGTACATTTAATCCATTTTTTGTCAGTTTTTTTCATTTTTTATATATTTTATCGGTTTTTTTTTACGTTTTTATCCGTTTTTTGTACGTTTTATTTGTTTTTTATCAGTTTTTTTACGTTTTTATCCATTTTTGTGCGTTTCACCCGTTTTTGTCATTTTTTTACGTTTTTATCCATTTTTTGAACGTTATATCGGTTTTTTTTACGTTTTGATCCGTTTTTGTTAGTTTTTTCTATTTTTAATACGTTTTATCAGTTTTTTTTACGTTTTCATCCGTTTTTTGTACGTTTTATCCATTTTTACCGTTTTTTTTTTACGTTTTCTCCATTTTTTGTATGTTTTATCTGATTTTTGTACGTTTTATCAGTTTTTTAAATGTTTTATCCATTTTTTCTACGTTATTATCCGTTTTTTGTACGTTTTATCCATTTTTGCCATTTTTTTTACGTTTTTCCATTTTTTGTATGTTTTATCCATTTTTGTCAGTTTTTCCTTTTTTCACGTTTTATCAGTTTTTTTTATGGCTTTATCCGTTTTTTATACGTTTTATCCATTTTTGTCAGTTTTTTCCCGTTTTTTGTACATTTTATCAGTATTTTTAAGTTAAAAACGGATGAAACGTATAAAAAACTGATAAATACGTAAAAAAAAAAACTGATAAAAATGGATGAACCGTAAAAAAACGGATAAAAACGTAAAAAAAACTAAAAAAACGTACAAAAACGGAAAAAATGGATAAAACATATAAAAAATGGATAAAAACTGATAAAACGTACAAAAAGGGGGAAAAACTAACAAAACACGTATAAAACGTACAAAAACGGATAAAAACTCACAAAAAACGGATAAATTGTAAAAAAGTGACAAAAACCGGATAAAACGTACAAAAAACGGATTAAAACATAAAAAACCCGATATAATGTTCAAAAAAACGAATAAAACCGTAAAAAAATGACAAAAACGGATAAAAATGTTAAAAAACTGGTAAAATGGATGAAACGTACAAAAAATGGATAAAAACGTAAAAAAACTGATAAAACGTACAAAAAACGGAAAAAAAACAGAAAATTACTGACAAAAAATGGATAAAACGTACAAAAAACGGATGAAAACGTTAAAAAAAAAGATAAAACGTACAAAAAAACGGATAAAACGTACAAAAAATGGATAACACGTAAAAAAATGGCAAAAAATGGATAAAGCGTACAAAAAACGGATAAATCGTAAAAAACTGACAAAAATAGATAAAACGTACAAAAAACTGATAAAACGTACAAAAAAACGAAAAAAAACTGGCAAAAAATGGATAAAACGTAAAAAACGGGCAAAAAACTCGAAATGAGGACTAACGGTGCAAATGTTTGGCTAACGAAGGCTAACGGTGTAATATTTTTAGTCTCGTTAAGAGATAACGGAGAAAAAAATTGCACCATTAGTCCTCATTGTAAACGAGGGATGTAGGGTGGCAAACGTTTGACTAACGAGTGATGTATCTTGCCAAAAGTTTCTGACAGGGATGTAAGGTGTCAAAACCTGTAAACCACATGGATGTATTTTGAAGTTCTCTCTTTTTTTATCACTAAAAAACTATCTGGCGCTATAAAATCTCGTTTCTATGCACGGATACTCGTCTAGTTTGTATAAAAGTGCGTATATTAATGAAAGGTGAGAGAGTGTTAAAAACTATCAGTAATGGTCGTGAGTAAGGGTCAGTGAGGTCTCACCTCACTTGTGAACTCCAAAACACACCCCTCCTCTCACGCGTTAGACATCAAAAAATAAACTTGCGAAAGGTGACCTGGTTACCTTTGGTGAGTTAGAAAAAATGTGGGGCTCTTTGTTTGTTTTAAGGTTTTTTATTTAGTTTGTGAGAACGTATAAGGTATTTAGTGTGATTTGTATAAAGTGAGTTATTTTAATAAAATGTGAAGAAAATGTAATTACTAGTGGTAAATGGTGAGATAAAGTAGGAGAAGTGAAAGGAAAATGAAAATTAAGGTGGCATTAATGCATAAGATTATAGAATAGTGACTATTACTTTCAGGGGGCTTGTGGTCCACTGGGCATGTCTTATTCAGTTAAGCGTGTCTAGTGGAGAGTAGTACCGGTTTGGGTGACCAAACCGGGAAGTCCTCCCTTGTGGACCACTGCTCTGTCGGTACGATTTCAAAGTCCTTCAATGAAGGTTTCAACCCACAAGGGTTCGAATCTGGAGAAGGCAGGGTTTACTTCAATTTAAGTGTCGTGCCTTCGGGCGGCTTAAGTTGAAGGTTTTCCCCCATCGAGTTTCAAATTGGACTTGGATTTCCCCAATGAAAGTCAATTTTAAAAAAAAAAAAAGCGATAACTGGGTGAAAAGTGAAAACTAGTCACGGAAAATGGTGATGGCGATCAGGTGAAAGAAAGGAATAATGTGATTGTTGAGAGTAGCTTTTTAGTAGTGTCACATGTGTCGGTGGCCTGTCAGTGTGTACCACGTGTACTGTTTTTGACGGATTTGCACAATCAATTGTTGCAACATGCTTTTATGTCATATGAATGTTGTTCTCCATATGGTAATTTTTGTTTCTTTATGGAGAAATTATTATATATTTTAGGTATTGTATTATACTATTGATAATAGGGGATAGCATGACTATATTTTTTTTAGTCAATTGGTTATAATTCTTTATTAAAAATACACTAGCATTAAATCAGGGATTCACAAAAAAAAATCAGGACTCACAAAATAAGTCAGGGACCCACATTTAAAGCACAAAATTGTAATCATTTGGTTACAATTAATTGTAGCTAACATTTTCCCATTCATATTATGTCCAAATTATTTGGATGCTTTTTATAGTATACTGAATTAGATGCAATTAATCATGTTACTTTATATTATTTCATATGTGTTTGAGATATTTAATGATTGCATTATTTGAGAACATGATTGTATAAAAACTATAAATACGTCTCAAGAGTCTGAGAGACTCAGCTCACTCAAGTTGTGTTAGGTCACCATTTTGTAAACACAAGTATGATTAAGAAAGAAATAAGATGAGAAATGAGATGGTTGATTATAAGACAATATGAAAGGTGAAAGTGCAAGAGTTTCCTTAAGATAATCAAATAACCAACAAGATAAATGTTTACATGAGCTCTTTATTTATAAGGGAGGAGTTAGGGCAACACTCCCTTCCTCCCTTATCCTTTCATTTCGTGGGCTTTAAGGCCTTATGGGCTTTAACATGTTGCCCATTAACTTAAACAATAATGATAAATAAGACTAAAGCAACTTATTACAAAATGTAATGACCGAGACTTGACTAAATACTAAAATATGATCCCAACAATCTCCCCCTAAGGGTCGGTCATCACGGTTGCTTGACGTCTTCTTCTTTGTCGTTGACTTGTGACATGTAAAACTCTAGACGTCTTCAAAATGAGTGAATGATAGTGAATGTACTTTGCTCTTTGTCTTTGTTCTTTGGTGATGATGTAGTGATTAGGTTATGAAGTTATCTGCCATTCGTCACTCCTGCGTCTGTGGTGGTTGTCCGACATTCCAACATACTCATACATCTTTAGACTTTAGACTTTCACGTACAAGAAGTTCCTTTTCATGCATTGAGATCTTTGTCTTTATACTTTGTAGATTCTTCTTATAGCCGTAGAATCTTTCTTTGAACTTTGTGTTGCTAAAGATCTTTGGGGGAGCTTTCTTTGACTTCTAGATGTACGTATGAGCATGTTGGAATCTACCATCATGGAAGTGAGGTACCTGCGAGTAAACAGTTAGCAATAAAACAACCGGTACTTATGGATAAGGAATTAGAGCTCATCAACAGCATATTGTGAAGACTCCTTCTAATCCTTATCCAGGCCGTTCCCATATCAGATACTCCCGAAGGAGCTTACGAGACCTACTGAGTAGCTCAATGACTGGGTGAGTCGCTGGGGATCACTCCACGACTGTAGACCGTAATGGAACCACCGCAAACACTAAGCGTAACCCTTGTGGGGTTACCGAAGTGACCTGCTATCAGGGCTGTTTGATGTTGACCCTGGCAGGATTTCCGTTCAATCATTGAGAAATACTTACGTAATCCTCTCATAAACGTTCTCGGCAGATTGCTAAGATCTGCGAAGGACTCGATAATTTACAGCTGGTGTCCATTGATGTAGAACACCAGTTGTAGAAATACTAAGTGTTCCTAAGAGATCTTTGATGTATCTCGAGGCTCTAGACTCTATAAGTGCACACTTAGGTTTCCTATGCGGAGACTAGGGAGGTGTCTCCTGCTTCAATATCAACCGTCTCTAAGAGATAGGTCGATAGGTTCCGCGGGTTCCCCGTGAGAATGAAACAAGTCCTTTTAAGAGAACTTGAGTGGTTAAGAAGGTTTAGTGCATTGCGTCACTAGGTCCATGACAGCTTAATCTTCAATACCGGTGTTGTCTTTTGCAACAGCCAGTAGCATATGTATTGAACCCGGTGTCTGCCCTAAGGTTGATTCATATGGAGGGCTATTTCTTTTCACCCTTTTCTTTTCATTTCTTTTTAATTCTTCAACTCCTTCTTTCCCTTTCATTCTTTTCTCCTTTTTCCGTATCATACCTAAGGACTTCTAATTCTAACTATGGGAGATGTCCTTGGGTAGATCCCTCCGGCTCTGGCGGATCATAGGACGGATATTCCTATCTTAATCACCTTATAACTCCGACAGTAGCCAAGAAACCTTTGATTGAAAATCTCTCATAGTGTTTGTGATAATCAAATATTTTGGTTAACACTTTGAGAGTTTTGCGTACACTTTAGAAGGGCTCCCCCTGCACATATGCTCATAAGTATTTAATAAATTTGCACATGCGGGAGGAGCAAGCATTTTGAATTGATCCACTTTCAGTGAACAAGACCGATTCGAGACACGCTTACATCACTAGTTAAACTAGCTTGAAGTTATTACCCGGCCTGGTCAAGTCCACAGAAAGTTTCTCGAGACGGTACATTTCTACTAAGACTAATCCTTTTCGAGACACGCTTACGTGGTTAATTAAAGAGATACATTGTCAGCTTTTAGGTGACAACTAGCTCTAGTAACTAACTTGATGTTATTACCCGTCGAGGATAAGTCCTTTCGAATTTTACTAACTTTTATCATCTCGTCAATTCCTGGGTGAATCTGAGTCTAGCTCGCACAAGATACAACTTTTCAGCTTTAACTTCATATATTTTAATCACCTTTTCATTTTCTCCCCCTCAAAAATAGCACATGAGATGTTGTTTTTGTTAAACTTTTTGATTAAAATATGCTTTTTGAGTCTTATGGGGAGATTCACCAAGAACTTTTGATTTTGAACAAAGTATTTTGTTTTGACAAGTGCTCCCCCTCAACAAGTGATTAGGTCTTATTGAGGTGAAATACTTGTCCTTTTGAGCAGAATTGTGAAAAATCATAAAAGTTTGATTAATTCTACTCAAAAGTAAGAAGCCTTCGCTCCTTATATTCAGGATTGAGGCACTGATGCGTACCTCAGGGTCCTTTCTTTACAAGTTCGGGTTGTGCACTGTAATGCGTACACAAACCATTATGAAGTAAATTATTGACAAATCAAATCAAATTCTTACAATGATCTACCAATCAGGTCTCTGAAATGTCAACACCGGAAACTTCTGTCTGCCTCCCACATAACTTTCCAACCTTCGAAACTGATCCCTGCGCTTTAGTCTGTTCTCAATCCTTAAGATGAATCTGCGAGCATCCCTGGCTTCATTGGTGTTCCACCTTTTGGATTTTCCCAGTTCTATGTCATTGATTCTGCCTTTGATCCCATCTCTGATGAACTTCAGGGTTTCATCACAGAACTTATGAATTTCTTCATAAGCCATGAAGCAGTTGCGACCATTAATGCTGCGGTAGGTGAACCCAAATGGTTGTCTGATCAAGGTGTACTGAGATAGATGTGGAAGGTCAGGGATGTCGAACAGGTTTGGTTTGGTGAGATTGAGCTTCTTCTGATAACTTTCTACTCCCAACTGAAGATCTTCAACTCTTTCTCTTATGACAATCTACCTGATGAAGATTAGAAGAGCTTGGATAAAGGCAAGCTGCATCTCTTTAGGCAAGCCACAGAGTTTTCCTTGAACTTTGAGTAGATACATGTCTTCGATGTCGTTGAGACGTAGTCGTGGAAAGTCAGGCTCGGAAATATCGTACTCCTTTTCATCAAGTCTTTTAAGTGTGATTTTGCTGAGGAAGGGGTACCCAAAGAAAGTGACAGTTGAGATGAATTGAATGGAGACTATCTTCAAATCACTTGCTACATCACCCATCGTCTGATTAAGTCTGCTGCTTCGATAGTACTGAGCCCGGTTGTTTGGCCAATGATGTATGCCGTAAAGAGCATTCCGGTCATATTCAACAACTTTGTCAACGAATAATGTTGTAGCTTCTTCTTCGATGGCATTGTTGAGATATCGAGCTGCAGGGAGAAAGGCGAGTGAGGTAACGTACTTCTTCTCAATTTTGCTGCCAAGTTTCAGAAATTCCAAGTCTGTGTTGTAGAAGAACTTGTATGGGATCTTTGGTTCCTTAGGCTTCCCAATCATCGGTAGTGGTTTGGACCAGTCAGTAATGTAAGGTGCGGTTTTCTTTGTGACCGGATCGACATATGATTCAGGATTGATCCAGTCAATATTGCTTGACATAGCTCGAGCAATATTTTCCAGATGGTATTCAAGTTCGATTGAGTTGGCAGACCTATCTTTCAGAAGATTGAATGCATCATTCTTGATTCTTCGCAGCTCTTTCTTATTCATCTTTTTCATCTTAAACTTTTGCTGAATCATTTGAGCATATTCCACCGTTCGACCATCTTGAGGTTCATGATTGTCTTCCAGTGGTGGTTGCGAATTGATCATCTTCTCAAACCAGGAGTATTCGGCACTGTTGTCTTGGTCTAGCCAGCTAAGGACTGTTTTAGGTTTCTTTGGTTCGGTGCCTTTAGATGAGGTGTCTGGTGTGGGTTGATGATGCTTTCCTTTCTTATGTTTCTTCTTCTTCTTAGGAGATGGTTCTGGAACTTCATCGGGTAGAGGTATGTCGTCACCACCGGTGTATTCGAAATGGTCGTGTACCTTGGGTG
The DNA here is from genome assembly GCA_030686995.1 of Artemisia argyi. NCBI lineage: Eukaryota > Viridiplantae > Streptophyta > Magnoliopsida > Asterales > Asteraceae > Artemisia > Artemisia argyi. The sequence goes on from CM060681.1 coordinate 179,438,644, forward strand.
CAGAACCTGATGCCTTCGGTTGTTGAGAGGAAGTTGTTGTGGTTGGGGGGATTACCGGTGTATGAGATGTGGGTCCTTCGGCTTGTTTTTGTTTCTTTGCCTGAGAATTCGGATCCCTGTCTTCATCATCTCTTTGACGTTTCAGCTTATCGGCCTCTGTGCTGCACGTATCTTTGTTCATCTTGTCTTTTAATGCTTCCAAGACTTTGGCTTCTTCATGAGACAAGGTGAACTTGTTTGCCAGTTTTTCTAAGAGTTGAGCTTCCAATTCATCCAGAGATAGCCCTGGTAGTGGAACAGTGGACTTGTCAGCTCGAAGAGTGAATGTGGTTGATCGGATCACTTTCTTGACTGCTTGCTCTGCGAACTTGGTGAGTTCATCTCTCATGGGTGCCAGCAAATCTTTCAACTCAGCAACCAGGTGTTGTGCCATGTATTCTTGTGCTTGAGCTGCTAGTGCGGCTTCCAAGTTCTCCTGTACGTCTTTAGCTAAGAAAGTATCAACTTTGTCTTGTAGCTCTTGGACGTTCGAGTTCAGCTTAGTCAATTCAGCAACTTGGGTTACAAGTGTTGCAACCTGATCTTCCAATCTGCTTCTCTTCTTTTCATGTACTCTTTTGAAAGCTGACTTGAGTAACTTTGATGCAGCAGAGGCTTTGGTGCTCGGTTTCTTGATTGATTTGTCATGTGTTGATTCAGATGCTGGAGGAGATGACTGTGATGATTCAATGATGGTGGTAGAGTCTTTGGCATCTCCTTTCTTTGGTTCGGGTTGTTCAACTATCTTTTCTTTGGCTGCTGCTTCTATCACCCTTTGTTCTTCAGCCCGTTTCTCAACTTCGGTCTTAAGCCTTTGTTCTTCTGCAAGCCTGGCTTCTTCTTCCTTCTTTAACTTTTCTTCAGCCAGCTTGGCTGCCTCTTCTGCTTTCCTGCTTTCTTCCATTCTGATTGTTTCCTCCAGTTTAGCTTGAGCAATCTCTTCAAGTCTGGCCTCTTCAGCTTCTTGTTTTCTTTTCAGTTCCTCTTCCTGAGCCCTTTCTCTGAGCTCCATTTCTTCCATAGACATAAGTCTTGGAGCATCAGTATCCATGGGATCTTCATCTCCTTCCTCTCCCATTGCTGTAGTCATCTCAACGTCAGTGGGAGATACTGAGGGATTATCATAAACAACTAAGTCTGTGGAGATTCCTGTGGTAGGCTCAGGAATGCTGCTTGATCCGCCAGCTTCGGTGGTCTGAGAGAACACTTGAGGTGGAGGTAGATCAGCATTGAATGTATCAATTCGGCTGTGGAGGAGACCTAGGTTGAGAGCCCGTTCATTTTCTTCTTCGACTGAGAGGCCTTCAGTCTCTTGTTCAGCAGATACTGGTTGCTTCATCTTTTCTCTTCTAATCCTTTCTTCTTCCAAAATCGTCTGAGCTTTGGTGAGTGGTCGTTGATAGAGATGTGCGGGGGATTCAGCTTGATTAGCAGATTCGTCAATAATCTTATCCCAATCTTCGAACGTCAAATCCTTATCGTCAATTTCATCAAGATTGACTTTCTTGGTGATATTGGCATAGGCTTCACTGTAAATAGGACCTTCGTCGGATTTGGTTTGTTCAGAGTCAGCAGGTTTTGGAGAAGGTAGTGGTGAGGGAAACCACCCAGGTTCAGCAGTTGGTTTCTTTACAGGAATCCTGAACTTAAGTGATCCCTTTTTCTTAGGTTTGGTCTTGGTAGAACTTTCTGAGCTGCCAGATTTGCTACCTTTCTTTTCTTTCTTCTGCATGTAAGACGGTAGAACAGCTTCGTCCAAGAACCCAACTTTATCTGCTTCAAGAGCTTGAAGGTAGTACTTGTAGTTATTGCATTCTTGAACCTTCTTAGTCAGGAGGCAATCAGGAAGTTTCTTTCCTTGTTTCCTTGTACTAGTATCCATTCTCTTGATGACCTTAAGTGTGTCCTCATTCTTGTATGTGTGCTGAAACTCATCATTCAGTCTTTGAGGTATGTCATCATATTCATGGATGAAGCTTGCAATGAGAAGCTTGGTGAAACGGACGAATGGAATATTGGTCGTCTTGTGTTGTATGTGCCACACAATGTCTTCCCAGATAATGCTGGCATAATCAACATTCTTGACATTAGCAATAGCCCAAAACAGCTTGAGATGTTGGAGCTTAGGGTGTTCATGGCCTGTGTCTCTGCCAGATAGTGACTTGGCAATGATGATGTAGAGAGTTCTCCAAGGCTGTGGAAGAAATCTGATATTGACCTTGGAGTGCCTAGTCATTACCTCTTCAGACTCATCATACCCAATATCTCTCAGCCATTCTATCAATTCTTCTTCACTGGGAACTTGGTCATATTCTTTATTAGGTTCAAGTTCGGGAAGTCCAAGAACACTACGGAGAAGATCCTTGTCGACCGTGACTTGTCTCATGTGAAGCATACAAGTAAAGGATTCTTCAAGGAGGTCCAAGTGGAGTGTGTGCCAAAATTGATGTATGTAGAAGCATGCCACTGCAGCAGATTTGGTGAGTAGAACTTTGCACGGGTGATAGATAAGAGCATCTACCGCAACAAGGCAAGAAGACTCATTGCATGTAAGGTTGTTGAAGTTGACTCTCAGATTGTTCTTTCCTATCTTTCTGGAGTAGTTCTCAGGAAAGGTGTCTTCCCATGCACGTATGGGTTCAGGTTCTGGTCCATAAGGAATGTCATTGTGTTCTGCCATCTGGTTTGATCATAAACAATCACAAACATAGCAATGATATACTTTGTTAGCACAGACATTCAATTACTAGATTATGAACACATTATTGATTGATCAGTGGGTGTTTGTGTGTGAAAAAAACTTTTGTTATATGACAAACTTAAGTTATATTACTTGGTAGAAACATAACACAATTCAGTTACAACATAAGTTTATCATTACAAGATGTTACACTTTGGAAAATTTCTCAACACTTAGAAAAATTTGGATTTTGACAAGTTTGCGCGTAAGTGGGAAACTTTACGCGTAACCTGACTTAAGCGTAAGTTTAGAAATAATGCGTAGGTGCAAAAGCTATGCGTAAGATAGAATATTACGCGTAAAGTGAATCTTACGCGTAAGATCAATTTTAAGCGTAAGATAAGTCTTAGGCGTAGAAATTGAAGTTACGCGTAGGATTAACCTTAAGCGTAGATTGTATCTTATGCGTAGGTAATGACTTATGCGTAAGTTCTAGACTTATGCGTAAGATCAGAACTTATGCGTAAGATTTTCATTAATGCGTAAACTATGTCTTATCCAAGACACAATTTGTCCACGTATCGAATCTTACGCGTAGGATGAACATTTAACGCATAAACACGCCATTTTCCAGAAATTCACCTTTGAAATTCGAGTTGTATGTTTCCTGAAAGTGTACAAACATTACCACTGATCAATAATTAGCCCAACACACTTAATTTACACATTTAAAGCGTAAACATGCCAAAATCCAACTTTAACGCGTAAACACGCATGAACACCAAATCACAATCTTAATCAAACATGTTTCTGGGCATGATTAAGCATGGGGCAAATGATTCTATTAACCTAAGGATCATATGGACCAAGTTACAACAAGTTTTAACCACACAATCAAACAATCATAGCTGCTAGTGTCATTCGAACCCTAAACCTTTGATTCAAAAATAAAAGACGATTAAGATGCAATTAAACTACTGGGATATGATCCTTAACACTAATACATGCTATCCCTATCATCAATCATTATCAAAACATCCACAATCAAGAACCCCTAATCTATACGTATGAACCCTAATATCCAAATCACTCAATTGATGATTCTGGGTGAGATTGGAGTTCACAAACATGTTAAAAATCAACCATGGACCATATCCCAACAATCAAATCATTCATAACATAACAAATTTCTGGGTTTAAAAGTCTACGCACAATCCTAAGAAAGATTTAATCGATTAGAAAGATTTAACCGTTGGATCGTTATGAAATTAAAAACCTTTGTTTGTTATAATGATCTAAACATAATCACACTTACAGATTTGAAGATTGGTACACAGATTAGTCTGATGATTGTGGGTCGTTGATGATGGTTGTTGAGGGTAGTAAATGTTTTGCAGTAATAGTTAATGTGTGTGGTCAAACTTTGTTTTGACTGTTGTGAGATAAGTTTCATGTATTGACACTTTTAGCCCCTTAACCTTAACTAACATTTATTTTAAATGCTAAAATACTTAAGCACATGTAACTTTCGTTAGTCAACACCAAGATATGATAAGAACAACTTGTCGTACTCCCCCTTGACCTTAGACCGTAGTTAAATACTGAAAAATTAATAATGAAGGTCAAGGAGAGTAACCCGAAACACTTTTGAATCAACACTTTTAAACTTTGTATTTATTTTTTGGTAAAATGCAAGTATAAAAGACAAGATATTTAAGAGAAATTTTAAAAAAAAAACATGACTTATCCTCCCCCTCAACACTTGTTTTAAATGATTGAAGACATTTTTATAAAATAGTGTTGAAAGAGGTGGTTTATACTTGCATTTTTTTATTTTTTTTTTATTTTTATTTATTTATTTATTTTTTTAATCCAAAAAAAATCTTTTTTGAGTTTTTGATTTGGTTTTATATTTTTGTATTTTGTTTTTGAATAAAATATGTACAAAGATAGTTGTGATGTTTGACGATCAATTGTATTTTAAAAACTTTTCCAGATCCTCTGGAGTCAAACATCGCATACCAATTTGGTGAACTAGACTAGCAAACCTTGATGGTGCTAAGAATTTGGTAAGTAAGTCAGCCAATTGGTACTCAGTCCCAACAAAATAAAGTTCAACTGTACCCTTTTCCACATGCTCTTTGATGAAGTGATATTGGAGATCGATGTGTTTGGATTTGCAATGATGTACGGTGTTGCAGGAGATAGCAATTGCACTCTTGGAATCACAGTAGATGGGAATCTTGTTGAATAAGTAGCCGTAATCCTTAAGTTGTGATCTCATCCAAATGACTTGAGCACAACAGGCGGACATGGCTACATATTCAGATTCTGTAGACGACAATGATGTGCAGTCCTGCTTCTTTGATTGCCATGACACAAGTTTGTCTCCTAGAAATTGTAATCCACCAGATGTACTTTTGCGTGTGTCTAAACATCCTGCATGGTCAGCATCTGAAAAAGCAATTAGTTCAAAGCCAGAATCCTTCGGATACCAGATTCCCAAGTTAATGGTTCCCTTTATGTATCGAAGGATTCTCTTGACCTCACTGAGGTGTTTTTCAGTTGGTTTGGACTGATATCGAGAGCACATGTAGACAGCAAATACTATATCAGGTCTACTAGCTGTGAGATACATGAGGGACCCAATCATACTACGGTATTTGGTAGGGTCAACGGGAGTCCCATGTAAGTCAGCATCTAGTTTTGTGGTATAGCCCATCGGTGTATTATAAGTATCACAACTCATCATTCCATGTTTCTTTAAAATTTCAAGAGCATATTTGGACTGATTTATAAAAATTCCACGGGGTGATTGATGAACTTGTAGTCCTAAAAAGAACGAAAGTTCACCCATCATGGACATTTCAAAATTATCTTTCATTAATTTTGCAAAATCATTAGAGTAACTTCTTTTTGTTGAGGCAAAAATGATGTCATCGACATATATTTGAACAACAAGTAAGTCCTCCCCGTAGGTTTTTGTAAACAGTGTTGGATCCACCGATCCTTTAGAAAATTTATTGGCCAGCAAGAAAGTGGACAGTTTGTCATACCACGCCCGTGGGGCTTGCTTGAGTCCGTAGAGTGCCTTTTTGAGTCGGTAAACGTGGTTTGGACGCTCAGGATCAACGAAGCCTTCAGGTTGACTAACATAAACTTCTTCACGGAGTTCTCCATTAAGAAATGCGGTTTTCACATCCATTTGGTAAACAACCATGTTCCTGTGTGCTGCATAGGCCAAAAAGATCCGAACCGCTTCATGTCTAGCCACTGGAGCAAAGGATTCAGCAAAATCTAGTCCTTCCAGTTGAGAGTATCCTTTCGCTACCAGGCGTGATTTGTTGCGTATGACAGTCCCTTCAGCATCAAGCTTATTCTTCCAGATCCATTTTAACCCAATGACAAAGACTCCGTCAGGTCTTTCAACTAATTCCCAGACTTCAAGTCTTATGAATTGCTGAAATTCCTCTTGCATAGATTCAATCCAGTTGTCGTAAGTCATTGCATCTTTAATGTTCTTCGGTTCTTCATGACAAACTGTGAGTGCATAGATACAAGTTTCTCCATCGGTGTGAAGTCGTTGTCTTGTCATAACAGGTGCATCTGGATGGCCAATAATATGAACTAGTGGATGGTCTCGAGTCCATTTGTGTGTGGAAGGGTGTAGTTGATAGGTATCTCGCATGTTAGCAGGATCCAAATTGCGTGTCGACGACTCAGCTATGTCAGGAACAATAGGAGCCGGTGCAAACGGATTAAAGAACGCATCAGGATCTTGCTTTGCTGGTTGGGGAACTGATTGTGGTGTGTGATCTTCAGCTGAATGGTGGGAGTTGGAAACAGTTTGTTCTACTGTAGATGGTGATGCAATTGGAGGACCGTTTCTCTCAACACTTGTGGTAGTTTGTTGAGGTGAGTCTGGTACTGGAATGTTTTCAGGTTGAGCAGCGGAATTAGGTGAGACTTCAGAAGAACGGTATACAATTGTATCATCAAATAGTGGAGCAAACAAGGTTTCCAATTCTTTGCGGTTGAGTGGCAACGGTTCAGCCGAAGATTCCGGAGAGTTAAGACGGTTGAATTCGGGTCCTAAGCTGTGTTGCTCAGAAGCCATTTGTGTGAGTTCATCAAAATTAGCGTGAATGGTTTCTTGAATTTCTCTTGTACGACGATTCCATATCCGAAAACCTTTGGAGTTTTCACAGTATCCAACGAACACTCCAATGTCAGCCTTTGCTTTAAGTTTACCTAAATCATCACGATCATTTTTCGGATAACAAAGTGCTCCAAATACATGAAAGTAATCGATGTTCGGTTTTCTTTTATGAACAATTTGATATGGTGTTTTGCGATGGCGTTTTGTGATCATGCAACGGTTTTGAGTATAACATGCGGTTGAAACAGCTTCTGCCCACAAGTAATCTGGTAATTGAGCATTAATCAACATAGTTCTAGCAGCTTCCACTAACGTCCTGTTGCGTCTTTCAACAACTCCATTCTGTTCTGGGCTTCTAGGAATAGATGTTTGATGTTCAATCCCCACTTTCTCATAATAAGACCGAAGTGTCTGATTCTTGAATTCAGTTCCATTGTCAGTTCTGACTATTCGTACCGTATTGCGTAACTGAACTTGAATTTTAGTGAGAAAGGTGATGATCATCGAAGGAGCCTGATCTTTACTTCGTAAGAAATAAACCCAAGTCCATCTGGAGAAGTCATCCACAATTACTAGTATGTAGCGTTTACCGTTGATACTTTGAACACGCATCGGTCCACACAAATCCATATGAAGCAGTTGTAAAACATGATTCGTACTTTGCTCCGGTTTTGAAGGAAAATGAGCTCGAGTACTTTTTCCTTGTTCACAGGCTGGACATAAATGATCTTTGGTAAAACGGAATCTTGGAAATCCATCGACAAGTTTATAACGAGCAAGGTCAGTCATAGTTCTGAAATTCAAGTGTGAAAGACGTTTGTGCCATAACCAAGATTTAGTTGATTCTGCTTTGGAGAGAAGACATATCGGAGATGTTGCAATCATATCTGACATTGATATTGTATAAAGATTGGAGCCACGTGAGCCAGACATAAGATCGTTTCCTTGTAAGTCACGAACAAAGCAAGTTTTCTCACGAAATGCTACTTCTAGATCTCCATCACAGAATTGACCAACAGAGAAAAGGTTGTGTCCAAGGCCTTCCACATAGTAAACACGGCTGATTTCGATGTTCCCGCTGATATAGTCACCATATCCCATGATTAGAGCGTAATGATCATTCCCGAATCTGACAGTACCAATGAACTTTGAGACAAAGTTGTGTAATAGTTTGAGATTGCCTGTCATATGTCGGGTACATCCGCTATCAACAATCCAGAGAACGAGCTGTACCACCTGTATCATAAGAAGAAGATACGGATGGAACAGAAGTAAGGGTGGAACCCAAAGACAATGCGGGTTCCTGTTGGTTAGTAACACATGTATTCAACAATTTAGGAATCCATTTAAAGTCTGGTTTGTATTGTAACCAACGTTGCCAGTTCCAACTAGTTTTTGCTTTCTTAATGTTAAATGCACTAGTAGTTGGCTCATTCCTAGATTTGTTCTCGGCACCTATGGGGGTAACTGTGATATCATTAGAAACCGTAGAAGACGGCTTTCCTAAGTTAGACTTAGAGGCAGTAGTGGGCCTAAAAGGAATGTGTGTCCTATGTTTCTTATGACGATTGAGAAGAGAATTAGCTAAACATTTTGTATGATCACCAGATGATACGCTTTTACGACAAAACACACAAGATGCATTAATATTCAAAACATTCAAAGGTTCATCATTCGTTACATTTAGATTTTGATTACAATTTGCCAGATTAGAATCTAAATCTGATGCAACATGAGTTTTATTCAAATTCCTAAGTTGGTCTTCTACTTCTTGAGCTTCTAGGTGTCCTCTCTTACGTTGCAAGATCCTATTCTTCTTTTTACTTTTTCGCTTGGGTCTGCTAACGCTAGAAGTGGAGACTAGTCCTGTAGAAGTGGAGTTATCAACATTAGTGTTTTGAATAACCTTTCCTTTATCAGTTTTGTTTAATTGATACATTCCTGGTGCTATCACCGTGGTGTCAACCATTTTTCCTTTTTGAAGTAGCTTAACTTTCTCTTTCAAATCAATGATGATGTGATTTTTGTCCTGTATTTCAGACTCAAGTAAACCATTGCAATATTTAATGTCATCGCGGTTTTGTTGCCATTCAGCGTTTTCAATTTTTAAATCCGCAATTTCTTTCTCGTATCGGAGACACCGGCCTTTTAAAGACTCATTGTTTTTGCAAATCTGACAAGAGTTTGAAACATTTTGACTTTGAAACTTCAATTCCCTTTCAAGACTTTTAGCTTGACACCATTCAAGCCTTTGATTGAGTTGACAAATTTCTTTTGAAAATTGTTTTGTCACATCATCATTTTTAATTCTCAACTTATCATTTTCCTGTTTAAGTGTCTCAATTTCCTCATTCAACAAATTATTATCAACACAATGATCATGCTTAAGCATAGAAGTACCAGAATTATAAAGATCATTCATGATAACAGACAATATATCAGCATTGAGAACTTGTTCCAAGTGTCGATCAGCATCATTTTTTAAAACTCTATTTCTTTGCTTTTGAACCAAAATGTCATTTTCAGTTGCATTGAAAACGTTTATCATATTTTTGACCTCCTTTTGAAGTTCCTGATCCCAACGTGTAGCACATAGACGGAGGTGTTGAACAATTGGCTTCATTTGTTTTTGAAAAATATCTCTCTTTTCTCGCTCGTAAGCGGATTGAAAAGTTTCAATTTTAATTTCAGAATTACGTTCAATTGTTTCCTCCAAAATTTCGATGTCTTCCATAAAAGTTTTGAAATAATTTAAGACACGACACGTTTTCGGTAAAGGTGTAAGTTCACCGGATGATGGTAAAGGACCATTTATTTGTGCTACAGTTTGGACAGGGGCCTCATTGTGAGATGAAACATATGACTCTTCGATAAACCATGATTTCTCAGGTAAATCCTTTTGAGTAACAAAAGATTTAGAAAGAGGTGGAGCTTTTGAATAGTCATATGGTGTCCAGTGTTGAACATAACTCATTTTTGATCGACTCTCGTCTTCAAGTTCTTCTTCTTCCTCAGTATCAAAAACAACAGCACGCACAATTGTATTATCAAACATGTGATCAATACTGTAAACCTTAGGATTTTCTTTGAAAGCTTTGTGAAGAAACATTGATTTAAAATCGCAAAGTGCAAATCCTTTATCGGGTCTCGGTTTTAAAGCAAACTTTTGAATTGTTGTGACAGAGTTCCCGTGTTTGTAAACAATGTGACGAAATTCTTTGAGTTGTTTTTCAAGATCAACAATATCACCAAGTAAATCATTTATATACTTCCTTTTTCGTGTTTTATGTTCACAAAACTCCTTTTTGCAATTTGACAATTCTGTTTCAGTTTTTGAAAGGTCTCTTTGAAGACGTTCAACTTGCATTTTCAATTCACACTTCTCACTTTCAAGTTTCGAAATCAACTTTCCGTTTGACTCAATTAAATCTTGCATTTTACGTTGAAGATCTTTTTCTTTGTTGTAAGAATCTTGAAAAGCTTTTTCAAAACTTTTTGCATGTTTAATCTTTTCTTCCTGATTTGAAAGCTGAATTTTATAACACTCAATATCTCTTGCAAATGACGCATTTTGTTCTTTTAAAGCTTTATTTTTCTCGTTGCATTTTATGATTTGCAATTGTTGAGCATCCAGTTGTTTAGATAACAATATGAGGTCAGGGTCTGGATCAAATGATGGTTCATGTTGTTCTAAATTATCATTTTTATCATTCTCAATTGGATCATCAAATGAAACAACTGTGTCATCATCAAATATGACAACTGTGCTTATTTGTTCATCTTTTTGAGAGGATGAAGATGATTTAGATGGAACAACTTGCGCCATATCTGATTCAGAAGCAGAAGGTGAGATTATTTCATTAATAAAGCATGCATTGAGGTCATGTACCTGAGACAAGCCGTCAGTGTCATACACTGGACCTGAATCATTGAGCTTAAGTTCCTGCATGTTGGCCATAAGCATCACAGCAGCATTGGCTTCCAGATCTTCCATGTCATCATCGTTGTTCACATTTGCCATGAAGTTGTTATCTTGTTCAGGGAAATGTCCATCTTTTTCATCTTGAAGAGCCATGAGTAATGCCTGCTTGTGAAACTTACTACCCCAAGTTCTCGGTTTGGGACATGCTGTAGCAATATGACCTTGTTCATTGCAGTTATAGCACCATACTGCATTCCCTGAGTTGGAGTTTCTAGTTGCAACAGGTTCAGACCTTTGCTGAGAAGATCCTGAGTTGTTCCTGAACCCCGCATTGTTACTAAACCTCTGACCATTCCCATAGTTTCCTGAAGAGCTTCCTGAACCAGATCGACCATAGCTACGATTCTGAATTTCCACTCTTCCATCATTAACAACAGCTTGATTCCTTGTGTTAGAAGATGAACGTTGACGGTTGTTTGTTTTGTTAGAGAATTTGCTGAAAGCACGAGCAATAAGAGCAAGTCCCTGATTCAACGTATTAAAGTCATCATCGTCATCATCATTGGAGTTGGAGTAATACACATCATCATTGTTGTTTAACGGAACAAGTTGAGTAGAAGAATCTTGTTGAGATGAATCCTAAGGGACCATTTGGTTCGAGGTGGAAGATTGTGGATAACTGAAGTAGTTCTGCTCTTGAACGTATGCGTGATTTGACAGTGGTGGTGGAGCATAGGGAGATTGAGCTACGAGAGCCAAAGAATTTGGTGTTGTTGTGGGTGTGTATCCTCCTCGTAGAGCTCGATCTTTTTCCACTTCAGGTTCATGATGTTTCAGAAAGTCATACAACAAACCATATGGAGCATCATGAAGATTCTTCGTTTGACGAACAAATGTTACATATTTATGCCAATCAGGGCCAAGACTACCAACAAATTTGGAGTTCACAGCGATCCTTGGTACTGTGATTTTATGACGTTCCAGATCATTGACTACATTTGTGAAACGATGATAGTAGGATTCAAGTGTCTCTCCTGGTTCAATTGTGATGTCAGTGTATTCCATGTAGAGTTTGGATTCCATGTCATCTTTGTTCAGTTGAGTCCCTTCCATTAGGAGATGAACGTGTTCCCACATAGCTTTGGCTGTTTTCTGAGCATCGACACTTCGATAGATTGGATTTGGTATACCTTGAAGTATATAAGCCATTGCATATTGATCAGCATCACGATGTAGTTTCTGTTCTTCAGTGAGTGAAGTTTCTGGAAGAGGTCTATCACCAGGAGGACGTGGAGGATCAGCAGTTGGATCACCAGCTTCAAATCGTGTTGGCCACTCAAATGGTCCTTCAAGTATCACTTGTTTCAAGAATTTTCCATGAGGTTGCTTAAGTTCAAGAAATCTTAAGAATCGACTTGACCATTGAACATAGTTTCTAGGTGTAAGCATTGGAGGTGTGTCAAGTGATCCTGCCTCATGTCGGGATTGTTGAGTTGTAATAACTTCACACATTCTGTCAAACCAGTGAGATTGTTTGGAGGAAAACTGAGTGTTTTGTTGCGGCACTTGATATGGTTGTTGTTGTGGAATGATCTGATGTTGTTGCATCATTAGGTAATGATGTAGTGGATTGTATGTTTGTCTTTGAGAAGGTTGTTGATTCATTATGTGCGGGAGGTATTGTTGTTGCTGATACTGCTGAGGTTGTTGTTGCTGATACTGCTGAGGTTGATGTTGCTGAGGATAAGAGTGAGGGAAGTAGTGATTAGGTGGTTGAGACATCTTAGAACACTTGTGTAGAAATGGATCTTTGTAGAAGATTGAAATGCACGTTCCTTTGAGTAAGTTGCAAAATCCTTGGGGTAAGTTCAATTCTTACGCGTAACTTAATCTTACGCGTAAACTTTAAGTTATGCGTAAAGAGTAGATTATGCGTAAACTAATAGTTTATGCGTAAGTTTTCTCTTTACGCGTAAGTTTAGGCTTATGCGTAAGTTTAGACTTATGCGTAAGGTTTAAACAACCAAACAAATCTTTCAAACTTATCCAAGCTTGAAAGATGTCCGTAGTCGAAGTATTCCACTAACTTATCCAAGCTAGGGAAGTACTGAGTCACCGTTACACGAGGAGAAGATCGTTGATGAAGCTTACGCGTAAACTCTGGCAATTTTTTTACGTTTTTCCTAATAGAGAGGTTGTTCACTCCGTAAACCACCACTCACGGGCCACCCTTGTTGGTTCTCTCCCCACTGACGCCTGGCACAGTGCAAAACTGGAGAAGAAAGGTGAGGGTTTCACTTTGTTGGATTTTGTGCAAATGGTGGGCCTTCAATGTTTATTGAATTAAATATTTTGTTTGTAAGTTTTTTTTTTTTTTTTTTTTTTTTTTTTTTTTTTTTGAACGGTTCTTAATCCGTTACCAATTCGAAACCCGATGGGGGGAAAACCTTCAACTTAAGCCGCCCGAAGGCACGACACTTAATTTGAAGTAAACCCTGTCTTCTCCAGATTCGAACCCTAGTGGGTTGAAACCTTCATTGAAGGACTTTGAAAGCCTAGTATCAACAGACCGTGTGGTCAAAGAGGACTTCCCGGATGGTCACCCATCCGGTACTACTCTCTTTGTGGCACACTTAACAAGTTAAGTGTATACCACTAGACCACATGGTTGTTGATTGTTTGTAAGTTTGTTGGTTACATATATATTATTTATAAAACAAAAATGGTTAATGTAAAGTAAAAAGTAAAGTGAAATTATTGAAAAAATTAAAAACGAAATGTAAAAATAATTAGTTTTGAGCAATTTCAACTATTTATATACATATGTTTTAAAAGGAAACTATTACTCCCTCTGTTTTAAAATTATAGTATCCGTTTGATTTTTCAATCTTTATTTTTCAACTTTGACATTAAATATTTTTGTTTGTGTTATATAATATTTCATTAAAATTATTTAAAGTCAAAGTTGAGGGAGTAATACATATCAAAAACCGGATTGACCGGAGACGCTTCAAACACGGCGGGTTAACCCGGTTGAATTTGACCCGTTTTTCGACCCAATCCGTCGGGTTGACCCGGTTTAAATTAACCATTTTTTTCGACCAGAACGACTCAACTGGTTGAACCACCCGGATCAAACCGGGTTTCAAAACATTATGTTTAATCCTCATATTATCAAACTTTTATTATTTTTCATTTATAAACAATAAACTTTTTTTTAGAGAGAACTGCAAAATACATCCCTGTGGTTTACAGGTTTTGACATCTTACATCCCTGTCAGAAACTTTTGGCCATATACATCACTCGTTAGTCAAACGTTTACCACCCTACATCCCTCGTTTACAATGAGGACTAACGATGCAATTTTTTTCTCCGTTATCTCTTAACGAGACAGAAAATATTACACCGTTAGCCTTCGTTAGCCAAACGTTTGCACCGTTAGTCCTCATTTTTAGTTTTTTTTCCCGTTTTTTTTACGTTTTTTATCCGTTTTTTGTCAGTTTTTTTCCGTTTTTATACGTTTTATCAGGTTTTTTTTACGTTTTTATCCGTTTTTTGTACGTTTTATCCATTTTTGCCATTTTTTTTTACATTTTATCCATTTTTTTTATGTTTTATCCGTTTTTTGTCAGTTTATCTTTTTTTTTCTTTTTTTTTACTTTTTATCAGTTTTTTTACATTTTTATCCGTTTCTTGTACGTTTTATCCATTTTTTGTCAGTTTTTTTTCCCCTTTTTTGTGCGTTTTATCAGTTTTTTTACGTTTTTATCCGTTTGTACATTTTTTGTCAGTTTTTTTCATTTTTTTATATATTTTATCGGTTTTTTTTTTTACGTTTTTATCCGTTTTTTGTACGTTTTATTTGTTTTTTATCAGTTTTTTTACGTTTTTATCCATTTTTGTACGTTTCACCCGTTTTTGTCATTTTTTTACGTTTTTATCCATTTTTTGAACGTTATATCGGTTTTTTTTACGTTTTGATCCGTTTTTGTTAGTTTTTTCTATTTTTTATACGTTTTATCAGTTTTTTTTACGTTTTCATCCGTTTTTTGTACGTTTTATCCATTATTACCGTTTTTTTTTTACGTTTTCTCCATTTTTTGTATGTTTTATCTAATTTTTGTACGTTTTATCAGTTTTTTAAATGTTTTATCCATTTTTTCTACGTTATTATCCGTTTTTTGTACGTTTTATCCATTTTTGCCATTTTTTTACGTTTTTTCATTTTTTGTATGTTTTATCCATTTTTGTCAGTTTTTCCTTTTTTCACGTTTTATCAGTTTTTTTAATGGCTTTATCCGTTTTTTATACGTTTTATCCATTTTTTGTCAGTTTTTTCCCTTTTTTGTACATTTTATCAGTATTTTTAAGTTAAAAACGGATGAAACATATAAAAAACTGATAAATACGTAAAAAAAAAACTGATAAAAATGGATGAACCGTAAAAAACGGATAAAAACGTAAAAAAAACTAAAAAAACGTACAAAAACAGAAAAAATGGATAAAACATATAAAAAATGGATAAAAACTGATAAAACGTACAAAAAGGGGGAAAAACTAACAAAACACGTATAAAACGTACAAAAACGGATAAAAACTCACAAAAAACGGATAAATTGTAAAAAAGTGACAAAAACTGGATAAAACGTACAAAAAACGGATTAAAACATAAAAAACCCGATATAATGTTCAAAAAACGAATAAAGCCGTAAAAAAATGACAAAAACGGATAAAAATGTTAAAAAACTGGTAAAATGGATGAAACGTACAAAAAATGGATAAAAACGTAAAAAAACTGATAAAACGTACAAAAAACGGAAAAAAACAGAAAATTACTGACAAAAAATGGATAAAACGTACAAAAAAACGGATGAAAACGTTAAAAAAAAGATAAAACGTACAAAAAACGGATAAAACGTACAAAAAATGGATAACACGTAAAAAAAATGGCAAAAAATGGATAAAACGTACAAAAAACGGATAAATCGTAAAAAACTGACAAAAATAGATAAAACGTACAAAAAACTGATAAAACGTACAAAAAACGGAAAAAAAACTGGCAAAAAATGGATAAAACGTAAAAAACGGGCAAAAAACTCGAAATGAGGACTAACGGTGCAAATGTTTGGCTAACGAAGGCTAACGGTGTAATATTTTTAGTCTCGTTAAGAGATAACGGAGAAAAAAATTGCACCATTAGTCCTCATTGTAAACGAGGGATGTAGGGTGGCAAACGTTTGACTAACGAGTGATGTATCTTGCCAAAAGTTTCTGACAGGGATGTAAGGTGTCAAAACCTGTAAACCACATGGATGTATTTTGAAGTTCTCTCTTTTTTTATCACTAAAAAACTATCTGGCGCTATAAAATCTCGTTTCTATGCACGGATACTCGTCTAGTTTGTATAAAAGTGCGTATATTAATGAAAGGTGAGAGAGTGTTAAAAACTATCAGTAATGGTCGTGAGTAAGGGTCAGTGAGGTCTCACCTCACTTGTGAACTCCAAAACACACCCCTCCTCTCACGCGTTAGACATCAAAAAATAAACTTGCGAAAGGTGACCTGGTTACCTTTGGTGAGTTAGAAAAAATGTGGGGCTCTTTGTTTGTTTTAAGGTTTTTTATTTAGTTTGTGAGAACGTATAAGGTATTTAGTGTGATTTGTATAAAGTGAGTTATTTTAATAAAATGTGAAGAAAATGTAATTACTAGTGGTAAATGGTGAGATAAAGTAGGAGAAGTGAAAGGAAAATGAAAATTAAGGTGGCATTAATGCATAAGATTATAGAATAGTGACTATTACTTTCAGGGGGCTTGTGGTCCACTGGGCATGTCTTATTCAGTTAAGCGTGTCTAGTGGAGAGTAGTACCGGTTTGGGTGACCAAACCGGGAAGTCCTCCCTTGTGGACCACTGCTCTGTCGGTACGATTTCAAAGTCCTTCAATGAAGGTTTCAACCCACAAGGGTTCGAATCTGGAGAAGACAGAGTTTACTTTAATTTAAGTGTCGTGCCTTCGGGCGGCTTAAGTTGAAGGTTTTCCCCCATCGAGTTTCAAATTGGACTTGGATTTCCCCAATAAAAGTCAATTTTCAAAAAAAAAAGCGATAACTGGGTGAAAAGTGAAAACTAGTCACGGAAAATGGTGATGGCGATCAGGTGAAAGAAAGGAGTAATGTGATTGTTGAGAGTAGCTTTTTAGTAGTGTCACATGTGTCGGTGGCCTGTCAGTGTGTACCACGTGTACTGTTTTTGACGGATTTGCACAATCAATTGTTGCAACATGCTTTTATGTCATATGAATGTTGTTCTCCATATGGTAATTTTTGTTTCTTTATGGAGAAATGATTATTATATATTTTAGGTATTGTATTATACTATTGATAATAGGGGATAGCATGGCTATATTTTTTTTAGTCAATTGGTTATAATTCTTTATTAAAAATACACTAGCATTAAATCAGGGATTCACAAAAAAAAATCAGGACTCACAAAATAAGTCAGGGACCCACATTTAAAGCACAAAATTGTAGTCATTTGGTTACAATTAATTGTAGCTAACATTTTCTCATTCATATTATGTCCAAATTATTAGGATGCTTTTTATAGTATACTGAATTAGATGCAATTAATCATGTTACTTTATATTATTTCATATGTGTTTGAGATATTTAATGATTGCATTATTTGAGAACATGATTGTATAAAAACTATAAATACGTCTCAAGAGTCTGAGAGACTCAGCTCACTCAAGTTGTGTTAGGTCACCATTTTGTAAACACAAGTATGATTAAGAAAGAAATAAGATGAGAAATGAGATGGTTGATTATAAGACAATATGAAAGGTGAAAGTGCAAGAGTTTCCTTAAGATAATCAAATAACCAACAAGATAAATGTTTACATGAGCTCTCTATTTATAAGGGAGGAGTTAGGGCAACACTCCCTTCCTCCCTTATCCTTTCATTTCGTGGGCTTTAAGGCCTTATGGGCTTTAACATGTTGCCCATTAACTTAAACAATAATGATAAATAAGACTAAAGCAACCTATTACAAAATGTAATGACCGAGACTTGACTAAATACTAAAGTATGATCCCAACAAGTTGGTACCACACTAAGACAGCAGAATTGCTCAGAGCTTTTTTTGTGGACTTTGTGGACTCAGCTTTTTTTGTAGGGTGGACAATGGCTGGTGCCAAAAAGCACCCGGGGTTAGAGTGTTCCCGCCAATCAACACCTTTTTTGTGGACTTTGATCGTCTCAAATTAATAGTCTGAGTTTCTTTTAAAATGTACTAATTTAATTGTTTACTACTAAAAATAGATAGACAAACTTGATTAAGTTTACCATATTACTTTTAGTTAAAGTTAATATAAAAAATAAATAAAAATAAATAAACCAAAACAAATAAAAATAATTAATTAATTAATTAACTAAAGGTAAAACTATCATTCTTTAAAAAATAAGAGATAAAACAACAATAATTTTATTTTTCTTAAAATTGCTTATTTTATTAATTTATTTACTTATTTATTTATTTTTGGTCGGGGACGGAAGGTGTAAGCCACTAATCACTTGAAGCAAAGTTTAAATGACATTAAACCTTGATTTCTGTTATAATATGTGCTTAAATTTATTTCACCAAACACACACTTATCTAGAATGAGCATTTTGACCCCAATCGAAACCGGTACTTGTTATAGTAACAAGTTTTCAGAAACAACGAGTCAGTACCAAAGCGAAAAATACCAGAAGCCTAACATTTTAAAAGTCAAGTTTTGAATCAACATGCTTTATCCAAATTCCAAACACTTGTTGGACCGATTTCATATAGTATGGGAGATGATTTACACATTTTAATTTTTTTATTTGCACACTTTGGTATACAAACAGTTAAAACATAATATCAATATTGTACAAGTACTTAATACATTGATTGGAGTGTTCCTATCAATTCAAATGTGTGCAAATCAATTTCCATATAGTATACAAGAGAACACAACAAAACACACCTTATCAAAGTATATATATATATATATATATATATATATATATATATATATATATATATATATATATATATATATATATACTAGTTGGATACCCGCGCACAGCGGCGGCGAAAAAAATATAGTTTTATTATTAAATATTGTGAATGAATTGCTAATCCAACTCTCCCACAATTCCATACCCGCTTAATGAATTCGTTACACAACATTCCGAATGTATATGTGTTCATTGTATGTGTTTGGGTTTTTTGTAACTTTCCCGTGACATCATTATTCCCGCATATATAAAGAACCTCACAATTTTTTACCCGTCAAACACTCCCCTCAAAAGTTATAATTTTGACGAGTCAAGTTTGTATTGATTCAAATAAAGGTTAAATTTGTAAAAATTTGAATCAAAATAAACCTATTAAAAATGTTAAAATTAAAAACTCATAAAAATATATCAAAATGGATGTTGAATTAAAGAGAACAAAATTTTAGAAAATATGGTGAAATTAGATCATTAAAAAAATAAATAGATAAAAAGATATTTTAATTTGAAAATAAAGGTGATTTTTTAGTTGAGAAGTGACACATGTCACTCAATAATTGGAGCTCCTTATCTTAATTTTTTATGAAGCCCACAACTTAAATGCTTTATATATATATATATATATATATATATATATATATACTTTTTAAATATACTATGATATCGATCAATCAACAAACATCTCACCAAAAATCAAACCCAACATATTATCAATCCCAAATATCATCAAGGTGACATCCACATGCCACATAAAATCATCATCGTCGAAAAATAAAGGTAAATTGAATACTTTTAGGGCCCGTTTGGTTTGTGGGTTTAGATTGAGGTTTTTTTTTTTTTTTTTTTTTTTTTTTTTTTTTTTTTTTTTAAGTAAACCCCACCTCATTTTTAAGTGTTTGGTATGCTTTGAGTTTAGAGTTAGTACTAAATATAAAGGAGTGTTATAAAGTTGGGTAATATGGTAAGATTTATGACAAGTATGAGACCCACATCATTTTTCTCTCTATCTCGCTCCTTTCACTTTTTATATAAATAATTTATAAATTATATTTTAAAATATAAAACAATTTTAAAATATAAAATAATTTTAAAATATTTTTTCTCTCTCCTAAATTAAATCCAAATCTTAATCCTAGTCCAAATTCAAATCCAAATCTAAATCCTAAACCCACCTACGAACCAAACGGACCCTTAGTTTTTCGTGTAAATTGCATTTTGGTCCCTGTGGTTTGGCCAACTTGCATTGGTCCCCATCTTTTCAAAACTTCAATGAACATCCTTATTTTAAACTTTGACATGCGTATTCAGTCCCTGACCGAGGTTGAATGACTAGTACCCTTTGTCAAAAAAATAAAAATTATAAAATAATAAAAAATAATAAAAATAAAAATAAAAATAACCATCTTCTTCCTTATTTAATTTCCCAATATGTTTTTATACTTTTATGTAAACAAACAAAGTACATCGGAGCAATCTTTAACATATATCTTCAAGTTAATACCCAAAACCTAATAACCATATATCATAAACTTCTGCAAGGAAAAAAAAAATCAAAAACACCATTAACAAACTACAAACATCTAATAACAAAACATCATCTTGAAGAACACCCACCAACAAAATCATAATCTTCAAGAACAAAACTTTAACCCTAAACCGCCACCGCCAGAAAACAGTCGTACAGTCACCGGACCTCGCCGGAGAACTTCCACAACGCCACCATCATCACCCTACTTCTAAAACTCACTTCTGTTGTGATTTTTTATTTACACTAAAACAGTAAAAGATAAGTTCAATCTTACCTACACATATCTCACAACAACTTTTTGTCATTTAATGATTCAACATCAATTTGCAACCACCCACCAGTAAGTTACATTATTATTCAATTTCTATCACTGAAAACACTTGCACACAAACAAACATCCCTAACACCAATATCTTCATCATCGACCGTTGTCAAACAAACAACGCTAGATACACCAACCAGTAACGATGAGTAAAGTCGGCCAATCACCACCAGACAACCAGAGGCGTCAATCCGACAACAGCCTGCCACCGTCATTCTGACCAGATCATGTGTGAATGTTTTTGTTTTAAGTTTAACTTTGGGTTGAATTGACATGTAGATGTGGGTTTTATATCGTATTTTGTTTGTGTTTGGATATGTGTTTTGTTTGAATTGTATGTGGGTATATATTTGAGTTTACAGTCTTGAATGGTTATGTTTTTGGTAATATAGAGAGTGAAAAAGATAAATTGGTTTTAAAGATGATAACAAATGATTCCAGTGGGATAGTATATGCGTTTATGTTATTTTTTCATGTAAATATTCAAGGGAAAGAAGACAAATGGTATTTTAGTCATTCAACTTCGATCAGGGGCTAAATATGCAGGCAAAAGTTCAAAATAGGGACGTTCGCTGCACTTTTAAAATGATGTGGACCAAACATGTAATTTAGCGAAACTACAAGAACCAAAAATGCAATTTAGTCTTTCTTTTATATATATAAAATAAGTTGAGGGAACCGCAATATGAATACTGATGAATCATGTTCTAGTGAAGAAAGTGAACCCTTGATTATCATCAAGAAAGCTACAAAAGATAACAAAAGAGAATAGTGTGTGATTTATGCAAAAGCAAATAAAGAGAGGGTGACAATTTGGGGAACTTATGATCCTTTTAGGATGAAGATGGATGGAAAAAGGACATTGTGCAAGTTTTGCACTACGAACTCCAGTGGCTAATGTCCCGTAAACAGTACTTCATTCTTTCATAGACATTAGCATTGTCCGTCTAACCCTGAATATGTCCCAAAAACCAAATTGAAGAACAAACTCACTTTAGAATTTTAACAAAAAAACTAGTGAAGGTACTAGTAGTTTGGAAAGTTGTAAAGATGATGAAAGTAGTATAAAAAAGAGCATTGATTAAATATGTTTGTTGTTGGTAAGATACTGATTGTTTAGCATGAAGCGTTCATTGAATATATAAATGCTTGTAATTGAAGAGTTTTGTTGCCATCTAGATATAAGTTATCAAAAAAAAAGTTTAAAAGTATTACTTATATAAAAGAAGCAAGTTGTTATGTTATCTAACAAAGACAACCACTACTGTTCACTTGACAACAGTTACATGGAAAAGTATTGTAAAAAAATTATATATATACATATCTCACAGCTCATTTTATTGACGATGATTGGAATATGCGCAAACACATTATAAACTTTATAGCCGATGAGAGTCTTAAAGCGGATGATACTAGTAGTGATTTGCGTAAATGTTTGATTTGTTGGGGTATTAAGAATGTGATAACTATGACGGCACACTATGCAACAAGTAATGATAAGGCACCTATTTAAATTAAAAGTGGCTTAAAATATATGGGAAATCGGAGTGTAAATGAGATGAGTAGTTCTTGATCTACTCCGGATCAACTTAGTAAAAAAGCTCAAAAAGAGTCGAGCCTAAACGAGAGGCTCAAGCTTTATACCAAAATATCGATTAGGCCCGTGTGCCTAAACGAACGATCGATATTTCTACATATATGTACTCATGTGTGTATAATTGTAAATGTTATGTTGGTAATTCAAACGAACGAAACAAACAAATTCAAACAAACTAAGCGGAAGCTTTATTCAAATAACAAACCAAATTACAAAGACAAATTCAAAGGTACCAAACCAAAATTCTAATTCAAAAGGTACAAAGAAAACTAATGGCAATAATCCCTATTTATAGACTAAACAAACTTGCAGGACAAGTAACACAAATTACCAAATAACCCCTAAAGTTTAAGTCACTTTTCTAACAATCCCCACCGTGACTTAAACTCCTCCACCTGCTTCAAATCAAATTCAAATCAAACGACCAATTCCCAAAAGCAACCAAAAACAAATTCGATCCAAAGCAAACGCCGATGACTTCAAAACGAACAATCAAACGTTAACTGACAAATTCAAACGCGGTCAACCAAACAAAACCAAATCGGCTCAAACGATCTTCAACAAAGACAATCAAATTCGGGCAACTAACTTCTAAAGCCCGACAAACGAAGATCCTAAATTTTCCAAACTAACAAATTTCCAATGATCGAACAAATTCCAAACGACCCGATTATAACCAAGTCTTCAAAAACCAAATCGATCTTCAAACTTCAAATATCAAATTCAAATTCCAACAGTCCACTTATATAATAAGAATTACGACCCAAATATCAAATTCAAATTCTAATGACCCACTTATTCGATAAGTATTACAGTCCAACTTCAAATTTATTATCCGATTATCAACTAAATTCAAGTTAATAATAACTTGACAAACGGGCTCTAATATTTCAAACGCCCCAAATATGATACGAATAATAATTCTAATGGTCCACTTATATAATAAGAATTACGGTCCAATTTCCCGATTCAAATTCAAATACCAAAACAAAACAAATTCAAGTAACAAATCTTCGAAAGAAACCAAATACCAATAATCACCAATATACTAACTCGATCTTGTGATGCGAAACATACTTTCTAATGGCAGTGGCCCCAAAAATTCCAAATTCAAATAACAAAATTAAAGGAACCCAAACAAATCCATCCTAAGAGCAAATCAGTCGAACTGACAAAATCCTCAAACTTTAATCTTCAAAAGTTACAAAACCATAAATAAACAAATATACTAGCTGTATTCGCCAAAGCCAAAGACCCACTAATTATGTCACCAAACGAAATTGCAAAATCTAACTATATCCAAATAAGTAGACAAAACAAATTCGAACTTAACAACTTATCTTACGAACTAAAATCGAATCTTTGAATCAAACGAACCAAATTTTCTTTTTCTTTTTCTTCATGGTTAATCAAACCTAGCTCTTGATACCACTTGTTGGTAATTCAAACGAACGAAACAAACAAATTCAAACAAACTAAGCGGAAGCTTTATTCAAATAACAAACCAAATACAAAGACAAATTCAAAGGTACCAAACCAAAATTCTAATTCAAAAGGTACAAAGAAAACTAATGGCAATAATCCCTATTTATAGACTAAACAAACTTGCAGGACAAGTAACACAAATTACCAAATAACCCCTAAAGTTTAAGTCACTTTTCTAACATGTTAAATGAGCTTGAGCCCGAGCTTTGAGAATAACCATCGAGCACAAGCTCGAGCTTTAAAATAATAGCTCGAGACAAGTTGTGCTCGAGATTCTCTAAGTTGAACGAGCCGAGTTCAAGACTAGCCGAGCTCAACTTGGCTCGTTTACACCCTAATTGGATGCACTTTTATATTAGATGCTAATGCTAAAATATATAGCATGTGAGCCATACATGATTCATATATTTCTATAGCATTAAGCAAGTTTTTAATCAAATAATCTAGTTCCTTATCATTACTTGGTGCATTGTTTACCAGTATAGTCGTTTGATTCTTAATAGTCCAACCAATAATAATTTAAGCAAACCATTTATGATATCATCGGCTTGTGACTATTAGTGGCTCTAAAGTTTATAATGTGATTGTGCATATGTGAATCATCGTCAATAAAATGGTAGTGAGAACTATATAGTTTGTTACAACTACTTGTCTATGTATCGCTTGTCAATTTGACGGTAGTCGTTGGTTTTGTTAGATATGCTCACAATTTGCTTCTTTCAAGTAATACTTTGAAGCATCTCCATATAACTTATGTCTATGTCTATACACTATATGGCAATATAACCCATCCATTACAAGTATTAGTATATTCAAGTATTAGTATATTCAATAACCACTTCATCTTTAACAAACTTAAAAGGTATCTCCCCAACAAATAACATGCTAATTAATTCTCTTTTAATTTTATTTCCCGGGTCGTTGACCTTTTACCAAAAAAAAAAATTCTCTTTTAATTTTTGTTTCATCATGCTTCCAATCTTTGCAAAATACTAGTACCTTCACCACTAAGATTCTTTTTAAAAGCTAAGTGAGTTTGTTGTAGAATTGGTTTTGAGAGACAATTAGGGTTAATAAAAAAGGATAATTTCGATTAAGACTAGAAATTAATACCGGTTACGTGACCATCGGCCGCTAGTCTTATTGCAAAACTTGCACGATGCCCTTCTTTTCACATCCTTCTTCCTGATAATGCTAATCGGATCATAAGTTTCCCAAACTATCGCCTTCTCCTTATTTGTTTTCATCTTATACCATTCTTCTTCTAATTCACTGTCATAGTTTCTTTTTCTTTTGCAAGTTTTAAGTTTTGGAGCATTTTTGACAAGAACCAAATGTTAGATTATGGACATTAATTTAGTAGTCGTATGTTAGGATCGAACTCGAGATCGTGGGATTGCACACTTTACGTATGAAGAGTAAAAAAATAATTATTTATAAATGTTATATATAATTATTAATAAACACAAAACTAGTAATGACCGTTAGTATTAACGGAGAATGGCTAACGACCGTTAGACGAAGATTAGGAAAGTAATACTTGTAAATAATTGGAAACAAGAGAAGGTTCCGGAATCCCTTGGGGGAAGCCTAGACCGATCGGCCAAGGGGTGGTTTCCATCTCCTCTTAGCCTTGTGCTCCAAGTAAACTCAAGTATATAAACAAACCCAAGATTCGCTGTTTTCTCATAACTTGTACACACACATCTTGGTGTTTTTCTTTCCTTCTCTTGTCCTTTGTCGATCCAAACTTAAACCCTCTAAGGGTTTTCGATTTTCATAAGATCTAAAGTTTTGTGTATAATTTACTTGCATAAACTTTTACTTGAATTAGTACGTGTGTACAAGAACACGATTCAAACACACTATTGTTTGATTCTTGGATTGAATTACAAAAGAGGTAAGGGGTAATTCTTATAATCCACATAAACCCTAATTAGGGTTCTGAAATTGAAGATTGCAATTGATTCTTGTTCGGGCTAGAATCACAAAGGTATGTTTACTTTTATATTTGATTAATTAATTACATGTTATATGATCTTGTTATAACGCTTCCGCTATGATTACTTGATGTGTTTGGTTTATTTATATGCATGTCATGATATTATAATTCCAGCAGTGGTATCAGAGCCGTTATAATGTGTAATTAATTATCGAAACGCATAAAAATTGAATCCTGATTCGTTTAATTACATGTTTTTAGGGTTTTTTGATTCCTGACCCTAATTTTTTTTGGGTCGATTGACCTTTTAGATTTTTAGGGTTTTGGATTTAATTTTTAATATGAGTAGAAACCCTAGGATGTCATGTAATTGGTTATGCGTTTTAGTAAACGATCTTGGTGCAATATGTTAATTGTTAAGCATAATCCATGAAAAGTGCATATTTGCATGGATTTTATTGTGTGAGTATTTAAATGGTTTAAATTGAATATTAATTAAATGTTAAGTTATATCGAAACATGTAAATTTATTAATAGATGTCGAATTGGGGAAGACTCCAATATTAAGTAATCAATTACGTGTTATGTGGTGTTTGTTTAGTTTTGGCTTACGCAATCGATTTATCGATGTATGTGGCTCTTTTTCCATTGAAGAAGAAAGCCTTAATTGAATAAATGCATTATACACCTAGACTTGACTTTTAATAGGACTATTGAATAAGATTTGCATGTGGCTACATGTTTTATACATATTTAATTATTATGTTATGTATATGTTTATTTGGTTGTTTTATTTTTTATTATATATTACTTGTTTTTGTTTATTATTATGTTAGACATGTTTATAAACAAAAAGGGTAATTTTGAATAGAAAAATAATATGGACAAAATAAATGGCGAAATTGTTTTGGTTTTAAGAGTTTAAATTTCAAAGGATTGGTTGATTGATGTTTTTGTACGTAATGGTTAACTAGGCCCGACCGAAGTTTACACACTACAAGATGGGTATAAGGTTGGCTTCGCATTAAATTGTTGCCTTAGATAGACAACATTCTGTCTTAACGCTCGTTTGTGTGTAAATTAGATTTACCGAACAACCATTACATGTACACTGTCATCTTAAGGGTGAATTCACCACAATTCCACAATGATTATCCGAAACACTAAGCTTTAGGGCTTATGCAAAAGTACGATATAAGTGGATGATAATTGTTGGTAATTCTTTAATTGGTGAACCCGATACCTCAATCAAAACTTTGCTATTTTACTCTTAGTAAATTGGTAATAAAAATGTTTTATAAAACCAATGTTATGAAGTTGTATGCATGCTTCTTCATACATTATTTTGATTACACATCAAAATTTAATACCCTTATAAAATTAAGTCAAATGCCATCTAATTAAGAACACTTGAAGTTGTAATTTACGTCATGTGAGAACTTGGCGAGATTGCAATGGAGAGGTAAACTTCGTAATTTCATTGCTAGCAGATCAACTGATGTAATGGATTTATGAGTTTGCAGTTTTTAAGTTAGACGACTTAAATTGAGTAGGAAGTGAGATCTTGGACTCAAGGCATTAAGATGGGGATCAAACATGCTTACAATACAAATGTCTTGTGATTGTAAATCCCATAAATCTAGGAATTGCAGTATGATATTGGCAATTATTGTTCGACAATTACCTTGTTGAATACTATCATTACTAGCAGATCAACTGATGTAATGGTACTATGTCAATGAGGATCCTAGCTTTAAGAAAATACTATGGTTTATATGAATATATTTACCAATGGGTATTTTATTTTCTTAAAGATCAAATTATCGAAAATACTGAAATTGAATTTTGTAATTCGTTTTAATGTATTAATGCAACGTTCAAACCGTAAATGCACTTTGGGCTTTGATAAATTGATCTCGTTCTGTTTTCAAACAAATTTTTGATTAAGAATAATTTACTTAAAAGGCAAAAGAAGTCTCCTTTCTGTGAAAGAAGAGTGAGACACAATCCTATTCCTTTTCATGAATGAAAAAGGGTAATAGGAATATTAGATATGTCTAAATTCTAATATAACTCATAGCAAATTTTAATAGTTAAGAAAATTGCGCATATTTTCCATAGGGATTTCATCATCCTCATTCGGTGATTAAATTCTTAGTAACAAATATGGTATTTGGTTAACAGAAAATTATGTATGACATTTTATGAGTTATTATAATTAGAAGCTAGACTAATTACCGCATAATGTTTAAAAACAAACTAGTTGTTTTGACTAAAGGTACTACATACATTGTAGGATGGTAGACCTATTAAGGAAGAAATTGCATGCCCAATTTTTCAAGTTAATAGCATTTGGTGGATAGTCCATCATTTACGTAGTAGAATACACTCTTTAGTACATAAGTAATTGTTACGTATGGACATTCAAAGGTGTAGGAAAGTTAAAAGCACACTATTTTCTTTCACTGGATATGAAACATTGTAAATGTTGTCAAATTCAGTGGGAGTATTGTGTACTTATTACTGAATAAGGAATTATTGTAATGATCTTTAATTCAGTAGGAGTTACAAGCTTTGACATCTTGGTAGCTAAAGATAATTACTTTCCAAGTGTAGACAATATACTTTTAAGAATAAGTCTTGTACGTTTTTTTACTAGACATTGTTGTTCTACATCTACTTGTTATGTTAAAATCTATGACACAATCATATTGAACACATAAACAAATGCATGGCGTGTTGTTTATCAAATATATGAGGTTGTTCTATGCACAAGTGGGAGAAATGTTATCTTTAATGTGTGCAAGAAACAACTCATAAAGATATGATTTAATGGATTCTCTTAACTGCAAGGTAAGAGAATTACATTCTAATATGAATTATACTAATCTAATTCAAGAAACACTTGGTGTTACAATTTAAGTTATGTGAGAGCTTAGCTAGATTGCAACAACAATGTGAATTTCATATTTTCATTACTAGCAGATCAACTGATGTAATTGAACTACGAGAATTTACAGTTTCTAAATTAGATACCTATTAGAACATGTGTCAATATGATATCAAGACTACTTTAATTTGTATATTTATGAATTCATGGAATGACATAAATTAATAAAGTAATCTAATGCTACTTCAATCTGAATATTTATGTATTCTTGGAATGACATAAATAAATGAAGAAATAATGTTATTTACATTATTATGAAGTAATAAATTAACTTGAAATTACTATTGAAACCAAAAGATAGTGTTCATAATTACTTTAGTTAAACGTGTTTATGTTTCATTGTAAAGATATAAACATAAAGTCTTTTAATTGTTACAAGACTTATAATAAAGTAAGACGTTATCTTGTTATGTTTTTTAATTAAGACATATACATGAAGTTATTAAATTGTTAAATGGCTTATAACGTATAGTGAGATTACAACAGTTTATGTTTTCTTGTAGAGACATGAACATGAAGTGACTTTGTAAAAAGTACTTGTGTTATAAAGCATGTAATTGGCTTGAAAATACTATTATACAATTAAAATGACTTAGTTGGTAAACAGACAAGTCAAGAGGCATATGGTTTATCTCAAATATTGTTAGATTGTCTTACAATATTAATCTTAATGAAATGCCAAATGTTTATGGTATGTTCAGTTAGGAAAATCAAACTCTTGTTATATTGTTTGATTAAAGATAACTATGATTTCCTTTCTTCCAAAAGTTATCAAGGTTAAAATATTGAGTATGGATTGGACATATTTAATAAAACTCCAACCTAGAAGATTAATAAGACATCATCATATGATGGAATGTGATGAATGTGATGAATTACATTAAGTCTTAAATTGAAGTTCTAAATTTGTTTAACTGCTTATGAAGAGGTTATTAACAAAGTAAAGTCAGGAACTGTCAATATGTATTTGTAATATCCCAAAAGAGAATATTGTATTGTTGCTTTATTTGCTAAGTATTTAAAGATATTCTTTAAATTACTAAAAGCAAGTGGGAGTTTTGATCCTTAAAAGATAAAATTACAAGATACATAATCTTCTGAAATACACTAGTAAATATCATGATGAAGTTTGATATTTTAATGTTAAATCTCAAGATGATAATTGTCACACCCCCAAAATACCTGAATGGCAGCGGAATGGAATACCTGGGGGTGACTGTCATAGCACCACAGTTACAGTTATATTGAACGACCTAAAGTGTCGTTTAGAAAATACATCGTTTGATTTATTTAAAAACATTTAGAGTTACAAAACATAGGTCCCAAAGTATTTAAAAGTTGAAGGAAATAAGTTTGGTACAATCAAACGATAATATATAAGTGCATGAAAATCAAAAATGAGACGCGTCATCCTTGCTACTCACTAAAATGACTCCATGCATGCCATGAGATATACCTTAGTTACCTGAAAATACATTGTTAAAACGGTCAACATAAAGTTGATGAATAATCATAGGTTTATGGATTAAATGATGTGTACAATAGCCATAAGTAAAAAGTAAGGTGACTTGATGTCAAAATGAAGTTACATTGGCTCTTAAGCTCATGACCCCGAAGCTAGACATAATAAGAATTTCGCCCCAAATGAGTGGTTACCAAGCACTCAATAATGTTAGACATGAAATGCATTCGTACCCGTTGGAGTAACCCAAACACGAATGGAGGAGTCACCCTCAATAGATCTATTCACTCACTCTCGCTTAAAGGCAAATTAACGGTCCATGATAATATAAAGGGGACTTAATGTGGTATGATAGCAACTTAAGCAATGTATGAAAATTTAGCTACTTTGGCATGTACAAAAATAAGTGGTGCAATGTATTCTCCCCCGTGGGATTTGAAATCAAAATATTGAATTGAAAACGGGGCTATGAAAACTCACCTCGAAGTGATGATACAATGAGATGAAATGATAAGGACAACAAGGAACGAATATCAACCGCGACCTATGATGAATGAATATGATCTAATTTAGATCATGAAATGATGTAGAGAATATGCATGCACATGATACCTATACCACTCATAACTTGAAAATACTAGTTATAGTCATATGAAAATATATTCCATACATAAGAAAAATAAGTCTTAACTAGACTTGTAAAAACTTGTCGTAATATATATATATATATATATATATATATATATATATATATATATATATATATATATATATATATATATATATATATATATATATCGTATATAGAATGTTAGTGTTATAAACTTCGCTTTGAAAACCTTGTAGTAACGTCTAATGGTCGTAAAAATAAACTTGTAATCATAAGTACTTCATTAGTTATGAATTTGGCACTTTGGTAGTATTTCTAGAAATTCTTGGATTTAGTACGTAGAAGTAGTATTATTATTATTTCTAGTTAAAAAGCTGTCAAAAATATATAGTTTTTGCCGATATTGAAACGTGAATAACTTGATCGTTTTAAGTTCATTTTCTTCGTTCTTTATATCCATGGATTCGTCTTAGTATGTACTAATATATTTTTGATAACTCGGCTTCTCTAGGTTACGTCTAACGCCTCGGTTTGTCTACCAAAAATCGTCCAACAGCATACAATTTTCAAAAAAATAGTTTTCGTCAATAAACTTGCAAAAATCATATCTCCTTCGTTATAAACTCGTTTTAATCCATTCTTTCGCCTACGGCTTCGTTTTTGAAAGTATTTTCTAAATATTTGGTTGAATATATCCCCTGAGTTATTGAGTTTTCCAGAAATTAAATTTTGGGACAGTAGGTTTATAAATATGTTCGAAATCCATTTCTAGTGTTCTAAACTAGTTTCTAATCCACCCAAATCACTTCCAATCATCACAAATCTAGTCTAATTCTACCATACACCTTCTCAAGGTGTCATGGGTTCTTAAACATCATCAATCTAGTGGATCTAACAAGGAAATCCAAAATAAACATTTCTAAGGTTTATAAGTTAATAGTTTATAAAATGAAGTGGTATAAGCTAACATATGCATGAGATCTTGTATGAAAACCATATGATCATAATAAATACTTGAAGAAATGATGAAAATAAATTTTGTAAACTTACTTTGAATGATTATGAAGCTTGTATGATGAAAACCTAAAGATCCTTGAGTTTGTATTACAAAACCCTAACAAGGATAAAGTGAACTAGTTTTGAGCTTGATCTTGGAAAAATTCTTGGTTCTTGCCCCCTTTTTGGTTTGGCCGTGGGTTAGGATGAAGGAAAAGAGAGAAAAAGCAAACTTTGATTCTAAAATATGAGTGTGTGAAAGTGTTTTAGGTTTATAGATATTATTTGTGGTAATTTTGGATAAGTTAAGAGAAGTTAATGCATAAGGTTAAAGCGGGGGGGGGGGGGGGGGGGGGGGGCTTGGCCGGTTTTTCAAAGGGTGAAAAAGGGTGAAATGTGTTTTTGATTTATTTAGAAGTGGTAATGAAGGATTAGTGTAAGTATTAGTTGTTAAATTTAGGTAGTTGTAGCTAGTTTTTAGTTATAATCGGGTACCGGGTTTGCGAGAAATAAATTTTAACAAGTGCCGGGACTTAATTAAGTCATAAAAATGTTAAAAATATGCTGGGTACAAAAATTGAGCGTTTGGATAATTATTATTTAGTTTTCACGAAAACCGTCGTAATTATATTAAACTTACGATATAAATTTAATAAATTCCTAAAATACCGGGTAAATGAATTTTATAATTTTTATGACGTTGTAAGGAGTTTAAAAATATATCGGAACCATTGTGGGGATTTTTAGATACGTTGGTTATATTTATTAATCGCGTATTAACGTTTAATTAAAATAAATATACGTAAAACGTTAAACATACCAAAAATATTAATATGAATATTCTACGAGTGGTATAGTATGCAAATGCTATTGTGATAATATGTAGACTATTTCTAGTCCGTATGAAATGTCCCTAATGATAATGCACGAATTCACACCTGAACCAATACGGTTACGCGAATTTAAGTACTCGTAAACTAAATTTACGATGAAATGAGCAATGCAAGTGAATAGTATTTTCTTTCCGGAAATGAATAGTGTTTGGTGAATAGTAAAATTTTTGAACGCTTCTCAGAATATCAAACTGACCTCAAAAATGATGAATAGTAAAACGATGAATAGTGTTTTGATGAATAGTGATTTATGAATAGTAAATTGTCGAAGTTTGGGAAATGACCTGAAATGGTGAGTTGTGACAATCGCCCACCCAAATAGGAATTCAGCTAGTGTTGGTCTCGGTAATAGGTTTGGTGAAAAGATATGGATACTTGCGTCGCATTTGGTCTTCTCGTTCCCAAGTAAACTCGGGTCCTCTTCGAGAA